>CM062845.1:50483424-51083424 GCA_031772225.1 Eubasilissa splendida
TTTTGAAATCGGTCTGTAGTTTTCAACATTTTCTTTGTCACCATTTTTAAATATTGGGGTTATATGTGCCTCTTTCCAAAATCGTGGAAAGTGACCATCCCGTAAAGATTTATAAAATATAAGAGAAATTGGTTTTGCTAATTCCACAGCGCATTGATTGAGGAAGGTAGAGGGCAATTCATCAGGGCCAGCACCCGTCTCGGTGTCTGGGTTTTTAAATATTTTAAAACGATCGCTTCCTGAAAGTCGATGGATTGAGTATCAAGGTGACTGTGTCCGAGACAATCATCTTCTGCATGAGTATCATGGTGAGTGAAAGTAGTTATTAGATACTCTATATATATCAGCACCATTATCAGCTTGTTGGTTTTTGTAATTAACACTATCAGGAAAATTTGCGTTCTCTCTACGTTTGTTTTTTACGTATGACCAGAATCTTTTTGGGTCTGTGATTGATTGATGATTGATTTCTGATTCAGATTTTTTTACAAACTGTTCAAAGCATTCTATTAAATATCTGTTTAGTTGATCATTATTTAGTAGTTTTTTATATTTTTTTATTGGATGTTGACATAGGAATATTGACTAAACGATGTATCATGGAATGGAACCCTGAATGTTTGTGTGATAATAGATTTTTTTAAAATAGATTCTGTCAAAAAAACAATATATGTTTTAGTTAGTTATGACATCCTGAAGAAGAAAATGGTATTTTTCGAAACCGGTAGATGTATTTAAACTCATTTTAGTGGTTAATAAAACAAAGATAATAAATAAAAATATGAATCTTAACCACAAAGATAACATTGCTGATTTTAAAAGTATAAATTTATGTCTCCTAAAATAATAGTTTTCTCGTTTGTTAGTTTTAATAATACATTTTACAACTCCTCTATAAATGTTATTATAAATGATAAATGAGTTCTATAGATGGCTTATATGTTAAATGAATTACTTTTGTATTTGAATTTTAATTTTAAAATGTTTAAATTTATTTTTCGAAATTTTGTACTGTATACGTATTTAAAACGAATATCCCTATTCCACTATTTTTGTTTATGATATTCTTAGTACAAAGTATGTATAGTTTGGTATGTGGAAGTTAATGTCGCGCGATGAGTGGCTTTAAAGATGTATTTATAATACATCTATACATTTTAAAATTGACGGCAGGCGTCACCTAATATTCGGCAAGTTTTGATTAAATATGTCAATACAGTATTTCAATTCAGTGATTCACAGTATTTTGTACATGATTCTGATAGACTTATCGGAGAAGTAGTGTATTTAATGCTTTTATGATATAATTTTAATTAATTGTAATAAACGAGTACCGGAACAACTACAGCTGAAGGCAGATAATATCGGCGAGGCAATGACCAGACTTTGGTAGGCAGAGTTGGATTAAAAAATATTTATTAAGATCTTCAGGAAGGAACCGTCTACTTTGCTTGATGTAGTTTGCTTTATTTATGAATGAAAATACTCGCACACTTCATGAATAGGCACACTGCGTTTTGTTCGCACGCCGCCATCTACTGCACGCCGTGCAAAGGTGGATGAAATTACGGACATTATTTTCATGAAGAGAGACCTGTTAGCGGACCACTTCACCGAGCTGCTTCAGTTTATTAGACTGCTGTACTCGTCATAGGTGTTTTTAAAAATGAGCATTATTAATTGTATCTCATTTTTAAAGCACCTGTTACGATTGCCGTAAGTCGATCATCAATCACTGCGACCGATGGAAGATGTGTCTGTTTTATTTTTTAGTAATGTAATGTATAGTAATGAATACTTGTTTTATCAACAAGCACCACAATATTTTTACCACACAATATTTTTCATCAAGAAATACTCTTATAGCCCGATGTAATTGTTGCCACAAAATTATTAACATCTCGAAATTGTCTCTTGACAGTTGGCAAATTTAGATGAAATATGTCAATAAGTGCACTGTATTCTTTACCAAGTTTACGCAGCCTGGATCGTGCGGCAATTTGTTGTTGCATTGTCGTAATATTGTAAAATTGGGAGAGTTAACTTGGGGCCTGGAGTATTATTTTCGAAGTTCTCATTCCCATAAAAGTATCTGTTGACGCACTGAATCGCCGAGATGCAACATTATTGACGTCGAAAATTATTATTTATTTTGTATTGAGCAAGCTAGATGAAATTAATACAGCTTTGTCGTTAATGTTCTCAAATTTGAAAATGAAACTTAAAGATAGGATTTTTAATCAATTTTTGGACTTATATTTATACTTATACTTAATTATTTTACAACTTGTATAAAAAATCAGTGGGTATAAATAATACGCGAAGAAATGATAAAGCGGCTATTTTCCGGTACAGAAACTTTAGGTGACGGTGATATATGACCTTCATAATATCACAATCAAAAAACAACTAAATTTAAACAATTAATAAATCAATAGAACGTTTAAAATGTGAAAAACAATAATGATTTGAATTATCAAAAAGAAAACCAACCAAAATTAAATTTTTTTCCATTTTAAATAAATACAACTCACGGTCTCGATTCCCAGGACTAGGAAATTTTGAGTCCCGAGTCCCGGAAATTGAAATCAGTCGGAAATACAGAATATCTGCACGCCGCCATCTACTGTACCCCGTGCAAAGGTGGAAGAAATTACGAATATTATTTTCATGAAGAGAGACTTGTTAACGGGCCAGTTCACTGAGCATGTATAAAAGAACCCGATTCCGCTCAAGATTTGAGTACAGAATGGTCTCAGCAATCTCGACTGGAGTTTTTGCTGAAGATTTAGCTCGTGGCTTATACGAGCTAAATAAATAAATAAATAAAATAATAAATATAAGGAGCATAGGCTCCTTCAGAAAACCTGATCAGTTTGGCAGCTTATGTTGTTAAAGTTTATGGTCCAACATGATTTATGGATACCGTCACCTATGACAGTTAATTTTATTGTCCAGATATTTACCAGATGAACTCAAAACTATAGTAGATCCAGTAATAAATTGAAATAGATATTTTTCTCATCCGGAAAATTTACCGCTGTTACTGCGATGTTAATTGATCCTCAAAAGCATATGATAGAACTAGCTACCCGCCGGATTCTGTAAACTCACACCATGCACGGTGAGAAAATCAGACTCTTTCATGTTCCAAATATAAACCTCGAAGCCGCCGCTTACTACTTATCTATACTATCTTATAAACTGGCAGCAATACATCACTGAGCCACCAATTATTCAACAAGTGTCTGACGAAGATCTTTTGTCATTCCATAACACATGGTAGTGAGGGTGAACTGCCTCTTCTGCGTTTGTCCTGCAGTTGAAAGATCTGTGAAGACTGGCACAGAAGCCTCAGCAAATCTGCGATGGATAGTAGCAAGAGAAGGATTCATTAAACCTAAGCATCTCGCCACAATTTTAGAACAAAAACTATTTTGTCGTTAATTAGTTATAAAGTATAAAGTATAAAGTAGTTATAAAGTATAACTATTTAATGACTTCTTTTTCTTTTTAATACTACAATACTTTTGAAGGTGATGGATAAAATATTACAAGTAGACACACTGTATACTGACTTCTCGAAAGCTTTCTGAGAAAGTTGCGATGTATGGGTATACACGGGGATCTGTACAGATGGTTTACTTCCTATATCAAAAATTGAAGTCAGGCAGTAGGCGGAGCCACGAATGTATGAAAGAAAAATAAGTTGTCTTAATCTGAACGTAATAGTGAATATAGGTGGCTAAACGACGTATTTTGATTATATTCAAAGTTTCATAACGATTAAACAACATCTTCTGTCTCCGGATTGAGCTTGAAGTTATGAAAAATTTAGAAAAAAGCCTATAATTTATTGCTGATTTTAAAAGTATATAATTTATTTCTTCACACAGGCATGTTACTTGATTAAAATTTTCATTTTTTTATAATAAATCAACAGTACAGATGGCGGCGTGCGAACAAAACGCAGTTTGTCTATTTATGAAGTGTGTATAATCCCATGTTTGAAAAGACCGACAAAACCAGATTTTCAGATATTTTTTGATAGTTGTAAATATCTGTGGATTAATTTGTCCCTAATGCAAATTTTTATAACCAACTGTATTGTTAGACAAGAATTGGAAACATTCCTTTTTTTAAACACACTCGCCGCTGGTTTACTACTTACTGCCTGGACTACCCGCTGTATGAAAAAGGTCAGATGGGAAAGTTGACTTGTTTAAAATAAATATGTATCATTAAGAAAATTCAGAGTCTCGGGTTATTTTTTTATAAAGTCCCGAGACCCGAGAGAGCAAAAACTCTTGAGATTTCACAGAACTAAATGCAGTTTGTAAAGCTTTGAAATCTGTTTCTATTGATAAATAAAGCAAACCGCATCAAGTAGATAGTAGTAGGCAGATCTTTCCAGAAGGTCTTGATAAATATTTTAGTTTTAGATAAAATGCACTCTGGAGAACAGCGTATCACAAAAACGTTCACTTTTCCACAAATTTTATGATTTTTCCAGTCGCAGGTCGCGAAAATAAGTTTTGATTAAAATATTTTGAAAGCAAAAGAACACTCTTTAAATTACGCATAAAATAATACTAATTTTATTGAAGTATAATAATATTTACTCGAAAAAACAATTTTTGTTTATTATTTGTATGTACGAGCACTAATTCGCGTCTGCACTGTACGATGTCAATAGGTCAAATGACACAATTGATACACTCCGATCTTTAGCCACAAATCTCGTCAGCGGTAGCACTACTATTAATCATGCTACGACGCTTAAGGGTTTCATGAACAAGCTCCTGCCCTGGAATCGACCGCCAGGGGTGCGCGAGGTGGGCGCGCGGACCCTCCGGTGGTTGTGGAGGCTAAATGATCTCGGTCCTGCGGAGGCATCTGTGGTGAACAAATTAAATGGGAATATTACCAAGAACCCGTGATTGACATTTTGTGTCTATTTGAATGTCGGTGGTCGCTACTTTCAATGCATTTTCCCATGATAGACATCAAATAGACGGTGATATATGAATATATATTGTGACGTACGTGACCTATGTCAGTACGCCCACCGTGTATACCCAGGGCCGGTTAACAGATCTGTGTTCTGGTGAAGTTCCCTCGAATTCTATCCAAATTGAAGGCCTTCGCGGTGGTTTCCGGCTTTCGTTAAGAGACGGCATGCAGAGAAGAATTTTTAAATTGAAATTGTCATTCTGTTCGAGCAGACGTTTTCATTGTAGAGATTCCGCCGTATGTTGTGCTTTTACTTCAACAGCGGCGTATCTCTATGTGAAAGCGTATTGTCAAACTTCAATGGTCATCGATCGGAGATCATATCTTATTATATTAAAATCATCTATTAAACTGAACATGAAAACTATGTTCTTCTTATATATCCGAAGCATCATCGAATATGTCTCCCAAGTCTGGAATCCAAGATATACCACATACATCATCAGAATTGAAAAAATACAGAACAGTTTCCTGAAACATCATCACTTTCGTAGTTATCGAACCTTAATAATTGAGCCCATGCCCGGAACAATGTTGTATCCAACACAAATATCAAAGTTGAGCTATTGATGGAATAATGTTAGGTATGTTGCTATGCATCGTTCAAGGTAGGTATTACGGCAAGGAAAAAATATTTAGGCTTGAAGAACGTTGTCTGTTGTTTGTCAAAATGGAGACGCCGTTTGTCGATATCACGGAGCGTGGTTTAATCCATCAGAATAAAGGAAGAAAAAGGACATCTAATGTTTTAAACTGGAAAGACATCAAAGCCAAGAAGCTGAAGGATGCAGGAAAGGAGTATTTATCCAGAAAAAATATTACTAAGCCTGCAATTGACCCGCCAAAACAGGTTTGTGGAATAATGTTGTATACGACTTGACAATTCTGTTGATTTCATAAGAATATGTCGAACGTAAATCGATTGTACTCAATTGATTTACCCGTATTGATATTTTAAATGTTGTTTGATGATAATGCTGGCGTTACGGTGCTCTTTGAACTGAAACTAAATATAATATAATACCGTTTCAAAATTTTTAATCATTCCTTGATCTTTTTTGCAGGGTCGCGTTTGGGACGAAAAATGTTTAAATCCGGGATGTGTTCTCGATTTTAATATCAAGACAAATATTCAATCAGCATTCAGGTTACTGAATCACAATGAACAAAGTCATCATCTCGTCTCTTGTATTAAGAAATTGAATGTCCGACGCCATGTTCAGCAAGCAGACGGAGATAATAATACGAGGGAGTTATCTTTTCGTAAAATGTTTACTTTTAAATATACAGTAAAAGTGAATGGTGAGGTATATCCAATGTGCCAACGTACATTATGTGATATTTTTGGAGTAACTCCTAGACGTATCCAGGTGATATAAATTAAACTTAAGTCCGGAGCAGGTGTTGAAGATGGACGAGGTCAACATATGAATAGACCGCATGCTATTCAATCTCATATACATGCATTAATAGGCAATCATATTAACAGCTTCCCAAAATATGAAAACCACTATTCACGGAACCGTGGAAACGCTCTCAGGGAGTATTTAAATCCTGATATGAATATAAAAATAATGCACCGCTTGTTCATAGACTATTAATGTAAAGTATTGGTTTTATAGAGATATATTTAATACTAAATTCAAGCTGCGTTTTGGTGCACCACGTTCAGATGCTTGTAATCAATTTCAGATGCAATTACTAAATGCAGAAAGCAAGGCATTAAAGCGAACCATAATAAACAAAAGCGAACTTCACCATCGTAGAGCCGAAAAAGGCTGTGTAGTTTTAAAGAATGATGGAGAAGCGGCCAGAAGCAATACTAATTTACATGTTATATGTGACGATTTACAACAAGTACACCTCAATTGACTCATGGAAATATTTCCTATCAGCGTCAGTTCTCTTGTTACTACTGTGGTATTCATGAAATGTCTACAGGAGATGGAACAATGTGTCTGTGGAACGAGTCCGTCGCAAGAGGCTCTCTTGAAATAGCCTCATGCCTACTGAAATACATAAAAGGCAAATTTTCACGACTTGAAACCAATCAAAAAAGAAAACTTATTTTGTTGTCAGACTGGCGTATTGGCCAGAACAATAACTGGACTCTGGTGTGTCTTTGGTTATACCTTATTCGAATTAAGTTCTTCACTAGTATTGAACAAATGTTCCTTACTACGGGACACAGTTTTATGCCTTGTGACCGTGAATTTGCTTTACGGGTTTCCAAGGTGATGGTGCCGGAACAGTGGAACCAGGTTATTAAAGAAAGTCGTCCAAATAACCCCTTTCTTATACAGAATATGGAACGCATTGACTTCAAAAATTTCACAGATGTTGAAAATGCAATGCAGAGGCCGGCAAAAATGAAGATCACTGGAGCCATTTGGCTTCAGCTCTCTGCTGATGATCCCACCACAATCAGAACTCGAACCTCTCACAATGAATTGGAATCATGGACCTCCTACAGCCTTCTACCATCTCTTCGTGGAGGACGGGGAAGATCGGCTACAGTTCAGAGGAATTTCATGAAGTTAGGGAGTCTGGAACTCACTGCAATGTACTCCAGTCATCTGCCAATCAAGGCTGCTAAGCTCAAAGATCTCCAGGACATGTGTGAATTGATGTTAAATGAGCATGCTGCTTTTTATAAGACACTATTGAGTGAAGCAGAATAAATAAAATGAATTTTTCATATACAACTTTTTTCCAGTAATTCACTATGATTTTTTGTAATAAATTCAAATTGGATTGCCTTTTTTCCCCACTTAACATTTACAACACTAAATAATTGTATGTTTATTATATTTAAAATATAAAATGTAAAAAAACATAACTGGTTTCATTTTTTCAATTTTTCTCAAAATGAGAATATTGTTGGATACAACGTTATTTCGGGCAAGGGCTCAATGATAAGCATAGTTACGTATTATTCTAATTAACTTATTGTAGTTGAGATTGCTTCATTCAGATTAAAAGATGTCGTTGCATATTTTCATATAAAAAAATAATCTTATTTTAAATCTTTACTTTTGTACATCTTCTCTGCTTATATGTCATTGATAATTAATTATAAGTGTTAATATATAATATTTACAATTGTATGTAATAATAAGTTCACGCACAGTGGTGTAATCTTTAATGGCTCATATCTTACAAAGTTTCTCAAACTTTTCAATATTATTAACTTTTGTTCGTAAATAATTGTGTAATATTTAATACCTTGTGTTTTACAAAGTTTCACAAACTTTTTAAAATTATTTACTTTTATACAATAATATTTTTTCTTTGTACCTTTTTAAAAACTTTTGCTAATATTGTTTGAAATTTAAATTTTTAATTAAAAATTATAATTTAAAATTTCTACAAAGGAGGTGTTATATATGTACCTACCCTCCGAAGCCACATCCATATTTTTTAGTTTGTCAATCTTAACCGTTCTTGATGTGAGGAGAGATATGGGTTAGAACCATTATTATAGTTATATATTATATTAGTCAATAGTTTTGTCTAATCTTATTATTTGTGCTTTCTGTAAGTGGATGTGTGTTGAAACGATTATTGTATATCATCTCATTTATGACTTTGTTTACCCGGATTTAAAATATCTTCTATATTATTTAATGGGAGAAATATCTATTTAAACTATAACACAGCCCTTCAGAGATCAGATCGTATCTAACATCCAAACGAGAAAGAACTAAAAGTCTATTCGTTTCAATACATCTCCGTAAACACGCTACCTTATACATTTGTGCACCTATAATATAATAATAAACGAGTTATTTACAAGTACCGAGTCATGATTTTAAGACCTCCCGAGAAAGGAACATAAAATCATTGTTGACGGACAAGTATGGAATACTACAAACGAACATGCAAATAACGTCATGAATACACTCAAATCCTGACTCGATAGAAATTTACTTCCTCTAAACTCCGTAAAAACCTATTATATTCCCTTTTCAAACAAAAGTCTTAAAACACCGCCCCATATAAAAATTACTATCCATAACGACAACTGTTACAAAATTACCTGTAACGACTCATTATGATCAACATTTAAAATGGCACAGTCACATTAGCGAATTATTAAAAAAAATAAGAAAATGTATTTATATATTAATAAGATTAAGAAACATTGTTTACTCACTACTCCAGAATGGAATAATTGGGTGGGGAGGAGCATATAATAACATAATGAACTTGGTAAAAATAATACAGAGAACAATCATCAAAGTAATATTTAAAACTTTTTGCAAAATTCCCAGTTACCAAAATAGAAAACATTCACAAAAAAATCTCAATTAATTAAAGAAAATAAAACTGTACAATTTGAAACAAGCACATCATTAAGGTTTAAACATAACTTTAAAATTATTTTTTTTAAATTAAATATAACACGAAACACTATCAGTAATTGTACATATTTAGGGATAAAAAATTTCAGTAGCCTCCCTACACAAATTAAAGAAATACAAGATATAAAAGTGTTTAGAAAGAAATTAAATGAACACTACAGAAACACACAAATAGACAATAAATAAAATATATAAAATATTATATAAAATTATTATAGTGTAACTCCCCTCTTCAAGCACAAGAGCTAGTCTCTTTTTTGGAGAGGTAAGTGAAAAAAAACGATGTAATTATAAAAATGTAAAATATTTAATTCATGTTATAAAAAATTGTAAATATGTCAAATAAATAGGAATATAACACGTATATCTAATAAAAACATTTTCCTCAGAAGTATTTTATGTATCAATAGCCTTAGCGAGATCTTAGATAGTTGGATGTCCTTCTATATTTATTTAATTTATTAGCCAGCTTTTTTCATTTTTTGTTTCTGAACAAACACTAATAATTTGCCACGGTTTTTTCATATTTGACCCCGCATTTTTTACTTTTTTTCCATTGTAAAGATTCTTGGCTGTAATTGTTATATATGTACCTTCATTTCGAAGCCACATCTCTATTTTTTAGTTTGTCAACCTTAACTTTTCTTGATTTGGGGGGAGTTATGGGTTAGAATCATTATTTTAATAGTTTTGTCTTATCTTATTATTTATGCTTTCTGTAAGCGGATGTGCATTGAAACGATTATTTCATATCATCTAATTTATTGTTTTGTTTACTCAGTAGAGAACCCGGATTTAAATGATCTTTTATATTATTTAATGGAAGAAATATCTCCACAATTATCTTTATAAACTATAACACAACCCTTCAGTGGTTAGATCGTATCTAACATCCAAACGAGAAAGAACTGAAAGTCTATTCGTTTCAATATATCTCCGTAATAAACGAATTATTTACAAGTATTGTGATTTTAAGACCTCCCGAGGATGGGACATACAATTGGTGGCAGCGGTGGGATAAACTTCAAGCAACGTCAAGATATACGAGGACTCTATCTACATTCAACATTTGTTGATTTGCAAATCGTATTCAAACTAGTTGAAAACAAGAAGAAATTCTAGTATCGAGACGGTCCATTCTTATCGTTTAAAACGAAGGAAGAATTCACTATCCAAGTCTGAAGCTTATTAAGGAGACGACCTGAAGGAATCAGAAATCCTTCGAAGCCCAGTTGAGAAGATCTATAAGCCAGGGTAAGCAGTTGCAGAGAACTCAGTGCGGACGAATCCCGGGAGCAGTTGCAGCGATACCAGTCTGCAGTTGCGATAAGCGAGCGGAACGGCATGCCTATCAACCTACATCTATTATCAAGGCGAGCAGTGCGGCTAGCTAGCAAGAACGAGATATCATTCAAAAACTATGAAGACAACATATCTAAGTTTTAGACTTTTTTTAAAAGTCCTTTTTTTGAACATTTAAAATTAAAACTTTTAATCTTTTGTCAATTTTTTTTTTACATTATTTAATGTTATACACAACTTTGACATATAACATTTCAATAATACTGTCGCTTATTACGTTACAATTAATTTTTCATTTTATCGCATAAAACTGTTTTACAATTTATCGTCCCAAACTTATTACTATCTCGTCTTAACTTGTATCCCTCACATCCATACATACTAAAATGGAAGATCCTAACTTAAAATGTGAATACCACTGGATTGAAAAATATGATGGTTCGAAGATAAAACTTGAAGACTTCATAACAAATGTCAATTCAGCATTTAGACTCACAAAACCGGAACAATATAATATATTATTAGAATACACAAAAAAACAATTAACTGGTAAAGCTAAAATAATGTCGGAGATAAAAGTAACGCTACCATGGGAATCACTCCGCGATATATTACAAGATTACTTTTGTCCGACGCAATCCGTAGCACAATTAATATTAGAATCGCAGACATTCAAACAATTACCGGACGAATCGACAAGTGACTTTACGTTCAGACTAGACATACTAGATAACAAATTTGTTCGGGCAGTAAAACGCGAAAATTAAGGAAATCCCACTTTACTTCCGGGACTTCTTAAAATGAAAAATGATATTTGTTTATGCGCATTGCTCGGAGGAACTTCCCAGGAATATAAGCAACTTCTTTTAATTTAAGACCCAACAAAGCATTTAGAATAAATCAAATCAAATAAAATAAATCAGGAACGGGATCTGTTTTCTAAAAAACCAAATTTTTACACTTTTTGCGGAACGAGTGGACACACCATCGGAAAAATTAAATAAAAATCAAAACCCAAATTAAAACTATAATACTTTTTCGCGAAAAAAATATAGTACATTATGTAGTTATTGTAAAAAAATTGGACACTGTATAGAAGAATGTAGAATAAAATTAAGGGATGAATATTATAAAATAAACGTAAATCATAACATGAAAACTAACGAATATAAATACGGTAAAAACTATAAACGAAACCCCGCGAATCGGCACGGGAGAAAAAAATAAAGGAACAAAAATGCATATAATGAAAATAATTATAATAAAAATCCTCAATTAGAAAGAGGCAATTATGAAAGAAATCGCGAAAACCAGAATGGAAGATATAATTATAAAAATCCTGAATTTGAAAGAGGAAATTACGAAAGAAATCATGTAAACCAGAATGGATGATATACTCGTAATAATAGAAACCAAAATAATCAAATTGAAAATAATCGTCGTGTATATCATTATCAATATGATAGTCAACAGGACAACGGTTGTAGTCCATTTAATCAAAATAATGATCGTCGAACTTTTGAAAATATGTCTCAAGCTCAAGACGAAGAGCGAGCATATCACAATAATAATTAAATAATCACGCCTTCATCCAACGACGAAATTAATTTAAACTTCAAAGAAAGGTAGCATTTTTTCGACCAACCCAAATACGTTACCTAACTAACGTTACCATATATAACTGTTCAAACGGAATTAACAAATAATATTAATAAAAAAAAAAAATCTTCTTTTAGATACCGGAGCAGATATATCGCTCATAAAATTTGAAAAATAAAAATAATATAAACCAACTTGAATCAATTAAATTGACCGGTCTATTATCTAGATATTACAGAAAAACCTCTTTGTACTGTCGGTTTCACAAAGATCCCCCTAATTTTTAATAATAAAAGATTAACTTTCCACTTGTATTGGATGAAAATAATATGTCCGCTGACGCAATAATCGGAAATAATTTTTTAATTAAATATAATGCTCAAGTAGATTACTAATTTAATCAGTTAAGATTTGACAATATCGTATTAACGTTTAACTTTAAACTTAAACAAAACCAAACATTTTGTATTCCTCCGCGTTCGGAATCATTCATCGAAGTTCAGATTATTAACTCATCACAATTACGTGAAGGACGAATAGATAACACTTATATATCATATCCCAGGGTAATAAAGTGATAACATCCATAGTAAACACAAATAACGAATCTGTTTTCATCGATAGACTCGCCCTCAAACTTTTACCCTTAAACTCTTATAATGTGTATACGATGCAAAGTTGTGATAACTCAAACGGTTCTAGAATTGAACAATTAGATTCTCAAATTAGAGTCAATCATTTAAATAATGAAGAAAGCGAATCTTTAATAAAAATTTGTCAACTAGTAGAATATCATTACGAAATAGTATATAAGGCCGGAAAACTGAACAGTAATGCCGATGCATTATCTCCCGTATTGTTCTTGGCGAACAAAATAATGTACTAAACATCTCGTCAAATCATAAACCTAACTCATACGAAGATTTCATAAAAACGAATTTCACAGATCGACACCTAGATATTATAACAAATATAAAAGAAATTGACCATAATTTACTAACGTATAAAGATAATTTAGTTCAGAAAAAGAAATACACCAAGATTTATCTAAAGAAATCAAAGAACTAATAAATAATTACTGTACATTAAAATTAACTGATAATAAACTCTTTGATATTTTAACATCAGAATATAAAAAAAAAAAATGTATCATGTAATTGTAAAACTTTTGGAATAAACCCACATATAAAGATCTCTTTACCGCCTAGCAAAATTTTAAAACAATACTTCTTAAAGATAATATGACTAGTTTTACCGTGCCATCGTCTCTTCATGCAGGATTACAAAACTTAAACTGGAACAAAACTATACTTATATTAAATTATATTTTTTCTAGCACACCTATTAATATTACTATATGTCATAAAATAATAACTCCCGAAACCGAACAAATTCCTCGAATTCTTTACGAGTTCCATAATAATCATATCGGAGGACATTCTGGATTTCATAGGACAAAAAATAGAATCAGAAACTACTACAATGATTAGAAATCTCATCTGTCAATATGAATCAACGCAGAATCTTAAACCGCATTTATTTAATTTTTCAAACATATTGTAATTAAGATAAATTTTGAGATAAATCATCCTGCAAAGATTTTATTATTTGTTTACAAAATTTTCAATAAATGCATTTTAAAATAATGTTACTCGCGCGGCTATATCAACATTAGGTTGCAGTTTAAGTAAACTGAATCATAATTATTTAAAATTTTAAGCTAATTAAAATTTTGAATAATTATAATACTTCTATATTTTATAGTAGGCGATTTACCAAAATAAATATTAAATCTTAAAACGAATTCGAGACGATAAAAAAAATCCCTTCATATAAATTCAATTCAATGTTACAAGTACATATAAAAATAATAAATATATATTTTAATTAAAATAAGATAAATATTACAAAATCAAAAGTCAAACACACTTATTCGATCATTCTTCGAAATGTAACATTCTACTCAGACAGGTTGAAAACATATTTATTGTTATGAAATCTTATTTATATATTCCTTTTTATATTAAGTATTTAGTAAGCGGATTTAGAATCACCATAAGGTACAAAATAACGAAAAAGCTAATAAAATAATTATTTACAAGTACCGACTCGTGATTTTAAGACCTTCTGAGGATGGAACATAAAATCATTATTAACTTCGCATAGATTTCGATAGTCTATATATTTTGATTTAATCTCCATATTAAGTGGATACTTTTTTACTTTTTGGTGTAATTTATTCCATACTTGAATTGATTTTATTAGACGGGAAGTAATCCATGGTTTTAGATTATTGTTTTTATTTTTCACTTTCCTTATTTGTGTGCTAATTTTTATTATAGTTGTTATCCTGTCTATAAAATACAAAAGTACCGCTTCAGGATCATCCGAATTTAATACGCGAGTCCAAGTTTCTCGAGATACTTCTTTCTCAACTCTGGTTTCATCAGCCGTGGAAAACTCAGTTTAACGAACAATGATAAATAAATAAAATAATATAATTCCATATCGGAAGGTAGGTCCAAAGCAGGATTTATGGAGTGAATGTACATTTATCTAGCAAAATGAGTTAATACAGAAAATGATATTATGTGAGTGTGTACAGAGAGACAAGACATATTATGATACAATTACAACAAATTTAAAAGAGGCGGTTAATTTGTAGAAGAAAGAGAAGACGAAGAAGTGAACGACTTATAGCCGAGACGGAAAGTATCTAGTCCGTAGAGCAATAGCTAAATATTAGGCGACGACAAATTAAATATATATTTCTATCTTTATTTATGTATGTATAATAATAATAAAAAACATAATTTTTATTCTCCTACCTTTTTATTTCCGTGAAGTAATTCTGCGGGACGCGAGCACGTACTGATAAGATGGCGACGGGTAACGGATAACGGGTAACGGGTAACGAGTAACAGATGATCTACCACATACCTAATTATGTATTGACCGTATTACATTACCGAATTCGTATTAATTGTGTGATAAAATAGAATTGTATAATAAACTGTGCAAAATAAGAAATTCAATAAACACTTTTATAAATGCGAGTAATTTTTTAAGATTACTTTATTATAATGAAATTATTTTATGATTTCGTATTTCATTTGTGACAATTTAAATACTGTAATATTTTAGAATCTTACCTTTTAATGCGGCCGTTCGAAGTGAAGAAAACAATGAACACATTCTTATTGTGAAGTTGTAATTATTCAGAACATTGATCTGTGATATTTTAAATACTAATGAAATGTATTAATATTAGATATAAAATAATATAAAATCAACTTTATCGAAAAATTGGAAAGTGCACCTTCCCCAGTTTGGTTCGAATCCCGGTAGCGCAACAACGACATTTAATTAGTATTTAAGAAAACAATGGTTTAAAGCAAAAGTTTTTATTTTTTAAGACTGGAAACCATTACCAAGACGTTATATTTTCCTTAATCTTAAAGTTTGTTAAAATACTGAATTTTATCTGCACATATATTTTATAGAATTTGATCGCAAATCCCAACGATGATTGATGGTTAACAGTTTTTTTTTATAAAATGAATAGTAGATATTGTGATATCATTTTTTCTTTCGCGTACAATTATTTACTTGCGACGTCAGGCAAAGTATGCAGAAAGTAAGCTACTGAAAGCTTCTGAGACCGGCAGAATTAAATTCGCTTAATGTACTTTGGTGGAGGCGTAAAGGACTTGCGTGCGAAAATTTCATTTAAAATCGTTATAAAATTATATAATTATAATCAATTATAAATATAAACAGAAAAATTCTATAAATACGGAAAAATTTATTTTGGTTGCTACCGGCTATTCTCCTCGGTTGGCGGTATCCGTAACAATCGAGTCTTGACCTTTATTATATAATTCGTCCATTTTCACGTCGTTTACGTTTGAGTGCCTTGAAACCAAAGAATACATTTATTTTTACCGGTCGTGTTATGCCGACTTGAAAATCAGTAGCTACACTAAAAATATTATGCGGTATGTAATTATTTATTTTTGATACAAAACTTACTTTTGAACAAGTATTTTAAAATCATGAAAGAATTATATAATATGCAAATTTATCAATTCATAACTTTATTAATATGAAAATTTTGATCATTTCATAAAAATAGGTTGATCATCAAAACCTTGACTTTGGACCCATAAGAAAACATATTCCGTATATGCATGAATTTTCTGTACTTCGAAATTTTTATGGTTGCGATCTTTCAATTACTGCCTTTATTGTGTTAATTATCAAATTAATATTTAGTTTTATATTAGTACAAAAATTCTCTTAGTTATTTTATAAAAAAAATCTAATTTTTAGTATAATTTCTGATATTAATCGATATCCACATTTTCGCACAAAACTTTAAGAGAAGAATTATTTTTGTAAGTGGGTCCTTAAAATATATATATTGCTTTAACTGAAATGTTGAGTTGTGTAACGTGTCGTGTCTCGCTCACTCCTCACTTCTACCACTTTACCGATTCGCCTTTAGTGGCTTATGGTAGGATTACAAGTGGGCGGAGCTTATGTAATACAAGTGAGCCAGCTTAAGGTCAAATAAGATTTGGAAGTAACGTAATCTACTTTATCTTTTACTTTTGATATCGATTTACTTCTATTTGTTTATTTCAGTCAAAAAGTTATATACTATAGTACGTTATGTATATATAAAACTCCACTTCTATTTAACCATGCAACTTTTTGAATCAAATATACTCATGTTTTAGCTTGTAATTTTTTACAACTCAAAAATAACTTATCGAGGTATAAAAGTGAACATTCCGAATATAAAAACACTTTGAATATTCCATACCACAGAATTACTGTAGGATCTTTAAAATCAGTGCTGTAACAATATATTTCGACAAATGTTTCGATCAACGGACTATAAAGTCAATTTTAATCACATATTATTTTAAACAGCTGTTCGAAATTTTATAATACCACTAATGTTAACGAACGTCAACAGATCTTTCCAAATATATTTAATTGTATAATTTATTGAGCTATTATGCAGTATTTTCACGCAAACTATACCAACTTTGAAAGCTTATACATGTATATGGTCCATCGCCGATATGATAAATAACGATTGTATCTATTATTGTTTTAGCATATGATATCTACTTAATGATTCTCTGAACAATTGGTAATCTTGACTAACATTTTGCATTCTGTATTTCTAACTATGACAACTTTTATTGAATACATGTTGTTGAGATATAGCCTGGCGGTCTCTCCAGTGAGGTGCGGGTGCGACTTTCGAAACTTACCATGCTGACGACTGACAGTTGTGTAATTCGGATGGGGGACTGACGAGACTACGCTACAAAATGAAAAGATTTGGAATTTACTCGACTCGTTTAACGGAAGGATCATAATAAAAATAACAATGATAATAACAATGCGAAGATATTTTAATCTACGGATAACAATCTTCTCGCAATGACAACAATAATGGTATTCCACATGGCTGTTCAGCGACGACCTGGCGCGCGAGCATCACAGTTGATTAATCCGTTACTCTTATCAGCTATTGTCTCCAACGATCGGCTTCCGTTCTCTCCATATCCCGCTTGCGATATCGTCTAACATTTGCGACAGAGTCCTTCCATCCCGGGTTCAAACGGATATTATTATTTCTGCAGAAGAGATGAATACAATATAATTTAGGATTTATCACGAGTATATTAGAATATTGGTGCACTAGTAATTATGATGATTTTTTTACGCAGTAT
Organism: Eubasilissa splendida; assembly: GCA_031772225.1. Lineage (NCBI taxonomy): Eukaryota > Metazoa > Arthropoda > Insecta > Trichoptera > Phryganeidae > Eubasilissa > Eubasilissa splendida. Next base: position 50,501,456 of record CM062845.1, read on the forward strand.
TATATTTAAAATGTACAAGTTTAGATTTTTCGGCGGCCGGCCGAAGTCGACTCGCATCGCCAATCGCGCATGCGCGACTGTGTTGCTACTATTTTAATATTTTTACCCAACAAACCTTATTTAAATGATATTAATAATACAAATTATGGGAACATATTTATAACTTAACAATGTTTTACTGTACACTTCTTCGTTTTATTAAAGTTTTATGAATAAATGTTTTGTTTAGAACCATCTTATTATTGAAACGCCCTTACTTGCATTTGATCTGTTTTCCACAGCCCTATAAGATAAGATAACCTCTAACCACAGTGGATACATATACCATCTTTGTACAACGACGCAAGAGAGGAAATCCTCTTCCAATGTCAACTCCATATCCGAAAATGAATTATAAATATCAATTTAGCAGGAACCATTTTATCAATGGAGTCTCAATCTTTTGGTTTGTCTTTATTTTTAAGAATCAAAAAAGGGGGCACGAACCTTATCGTTGTTTAAATAAAATAAACTTAAAAACTTGCTTTATGAAAATTTTAACTAATTCTTGGTATAATTTTAATGGCTTTGTGGAGGCCTTACTCGCGCCTAACAGACCTGGTCGTGTGAACAAAAAACTTACAGCCATTTCACGCCGCCGAATACCCATAGAATTCAGTCGACAATATATCGCGACGCAACCGGTTCGAGAAGCCAGCTGACGCGATCACTATTCTCCTGGCCATCTTCTCGGACGCAACTCTCGGCATCGCCTCTAGTGAGCTTCGCTGGTCACGAACTTAAACTTACAATTTAAATTTAAACTGTGAATTTATTTGTATATCATTCGACAATAAATGCAACCGATTGTAAGTCCTGTTTCATTTTATCAACCCGCTCTAGCCGCAACACCAACATCTATACTCACACGCACGCTCTGTAATATTAATATACACTGCGATATTTATATGCATGCGTGAGAATTCGAGAAGAATTAGGGCCTTCGGATCTCACCTGAAACAATCCTTCAGATATGCATAACCTGAAACTTCAGCTGCTCCATTCGAGTGACTCACAACAACACACAATCAATACAATCTATAAAACTTGATCCACTAATTCGGGATAAAATATAGAAGATTGGAAGAAGAAAATTTATTATATTTGGGACTGCACTGTTCCAAACAAGGAAACAAGACTATAAATAAAACTTGTAGGGTGGTTCGCCGGTCCGCTCTGGTGTCTCGGATGTTGATCGTCTGCAGCGGGGTGCAGTGGTCCAGGGGAGTCCAAATCGTATCCAGTGTAGCAGCCAAGTCGTGATGATTTCCGGGTTCGGGTCCAAAGTTGTAGCAGTAGTCGGGAAGCCAGAAGATCCGGTAGTAGTAGTAATAGCGAGGGTCCAAAGATAAAGATGAAATGAAAGGCAGGTTTTTTCTTCAAGTCCAGCGGTGCGAGAGCGTCCAAGAGAGAATACCTTTTGCAGCCGCTGGACCATTATTTATTTTATATAATAAACATTGAGAGCGCAACATGCTCTGTGGAGATCGGAACCAATAAGATCGACAGATCAGCCCCCCTGCCGCCCCGCTGCGGTCCAGCGCAGCCACCCCCTGGCGGCCAGATCTTGAAACTTGGTTCATTTTTCTCGCCGCCAGGTACGGGACGGCAGATCTCGGATTTCTCCGCTATTTTGTATATTCTTCCCAAAGTTCTGCTTTCTCAGGCATTGCGAGTATTTTATCTTATAGCCTTTATTCGTCCTCGCGATGCCTGATAAACCTCACCCGGAGCGATGGTCCGGGGAATTAATTATCGCACCTTAAACTTAAAAAATCCATTTTTAATATCTAAATGATTTTTAAGGTGCGTAATATTATATCCGGGCGATCGCCCCTTCCATCTTCATGGTAATGCGTGCGAAGCAAATAGTTATCAACTCAAGATTAACAAGACAAGGAGCTTTGTTACAAGCGATTCTAAAGCTCACGGCATTCCTAATAATATGTCATTCAATGGGATTAAGGCCGACAATGGAATAGATATATTCAACCTACTCTCTAAATACTTCAGCTCCTCGTTCGACATCAACACTACGGCCTGCATAACACATTCTAAAGTCCAGCTGATTGCATTACATACATCAACAGAGTAGAAGTAAATCAGAGTGCAACTCTCAAATACTTAAGACAACTTGATCTCAAAAAAAGAGCAGACCCTGATAACATACCACCTAACTTTATTTTTAAATGCTCTGAAAGTCCTCTCTTATTTCTACTCTTATCTATTCTATTAAGCCGGTTGTTGAACGAAGGAGAAATGCCAATCCTCTAGAAGGAGGCATTCGTTTCCCCAATTTTTAAAAAGCGTATCAAAACGTAAATCCTATCTCAAAGCTTTGCATGTTCATCTTCGGCCTGTATTAAGTGTGAATCAACACGGATTTATTTCAAATCGTTCTACAACTTCCAATCTAGTATCTTTTGTAGAGTTTCTGCAAGATCACATGGACAATCGAACTCTGGTCGATGCCATTTACACGGACTACAGCAAAGTCTTCGATAAAGTTGTGCATTCTAAACTCCTCTACAAACTCCTTCATATCGGTATTCACCGAGACCTACTTAGATGATTAACCTCCTACGTATACAATAGGAGCCAGTTTATCTTGGATCACTTTTCTTTAACATTTATATCATTGACATCTCTAACTGTTTCTTATATACTCACACATTTTATATATACTCACTTTTATTAGCGGACGATATGACAATTTTTACACCAATTTATAATATCGATGATTGCCATAAAAATCCCTTATTCTCTTAATAATCAACTCTTGATCAAGAAATCTGAAACTAAAGCTCTTGGGGTTATATTGGATTCTAAATTACTCTTCGACATGCATATTAACCATATTACCTCCAGAGAAACCAAAATGTTAGGTTTCATTCTAAGGGTATGTAAACAATTTAATAACATATACACCATTAAAACTCTGTACTTTTCATATGTCCAAAGTATCATCGAATATGCCTCCCAAGTGTGAAATCCAAGATATACCACGTACATATTAATAGGATTGAAAAAATACAGAATAGCTTCCTGAAATATCTTAACTTTCGTAGTTATCAAACCATAACCAGCACTGCTGAGTCATCTATCGTTTACAAAGTTCCATCACTACGAATTCGAAGAGACATTGCTAATGTCATATTTCTATATAAAATAGCCAACTCCAAAGTAAACTGTCCTGATTTACTCATATGCATATACATTCGAGTGCCAGCCAGGTCAACCAGAACTAATCTTACATTTAACCTTCCACATTACAGCACCAATGCCAAACAGAATTATTTTTTTACTGAGCCCGCCTTAAATGAATTCAATTAAGCCTAAATTCAATACATAAACATTTTCACATTTTTATCATACAGATTTTATTCCCTATCCCATTTTACTTTTCTTTTTCCCTCACCCTCTCATTCCCCTAGAATATTTTCTTGTTTATAATTTTTATCTCTTTGTTTATATTTTTAAATTCTTATTTTCAACTTTTTCTCTCACTTTTTTCTGCATCAAAGGAGAAAGTACATTAAGAAGTTACATATAGTCCTAACAAGCTATCTATATGTTTAATAAGTCATTTTTAAATAAATTGTCTTTGCTGTTTGAAGTATGCTGTAATTTTAGAGAAAACATGTATCTGGTTAAATTATTGTTTTATTATCATTATGATTTAGTAGCAAACGAAACGAAACAAGTTTTCTAGTAGAATTCCATAAGTGAATAAAATTGTTTGGAACGTACTGTTACACCCAAGAATGGAATAAATTGTTTTGTAGACAGCAGAAGGCGATTGGCAAGTTGTTTTTTTCTTCTTCTCAATGCTTCGATTTCACAAGGAAACACTCGAAGTTGAACACGAGTTGTTGAAGTATTTATTGAGAAATAGTACAGTACAGACACGTGTGAGGTGTGACACGGGGTTGGAACAACTGATACGGCTTACATCTAGTTATAGAAATGAACTATCATCGAACCAGCGCTGCGTTTTGTCACGTAGGCCACTTACTCCACGATAATCTCTCCGGGTGCATCCCGTGCCCTTTGGGGTGATAATACCCTAACAAATGCTGGAGCATTGTTATGTACACTTGTTTTATGCCGACTATTTTCTAAATACTTGGCTAATATCGATTCGAACCTGCATCTCTTTCCAATCCGGGGAAGGTGCATTAACCAACTATGCTACAGCAGACAGCACTTTTGACGACAAATTTTCGAACCTATATGTTACACTTTTTCAAATTAATACATCTATCGTTCCATTATTTGAAAGTCATCTACTTTATTTTTACGGAATCTCAAATACCTTTGAGTAGTCAGATGGGAGACGCCAGAATTAACAATTCATTTTAATTAAATTTTGTCGTCAAAAGTACTGTCCGCTGTAGCATAGTTGGTTAATGCACCTTCTCCGGATTGGAAAGAGATCCAGGTTCGAATGCCGGTAGCAACAACAATATTTTTCGATAAAATTGATTTTATATTTATATCTTTCTAATTAATACATTTAATTAGTATTTAAAATATAACAGACCGTCTGTTCTGAATAATTACAACTTCACAATAAGAATGTGTTCTCCTTATAATTAATTAAAGAAAATAACACGGCAAAATTTGAAACAATCACATCATTAAGGTTTAAAAATAACGTTAAAATAATAATAATAAACTAGATGTTATTAGCCATAATAATTAAGAAAATACAAGCATTATAAAAAAGACCGCCACCATTATATTTATTTTCTGCGTGCGAGAAATATAATAATTGTACAAACGACGGAAGCCTAGTGATAGAATGTGGAACTTTGAATTCTGGTTATCATAAGCCATGCTTCTAAACTTTCATAGATCGAAATTTGTTTCGAACCTTTTTTTATTGTAACGTTAGATCAACAGCTATCTATTGGTCTCGTTTGTCCCTACATTCACAATTTGAGTATTCTAATACCAACTGAAGTTCCTAACACTTTTATAACCAAAGTCCACTCATTCGTATTTAAACCAAAGCTGCGATTAAATTTAAGATCGGATTCTGTTAATGTATAATTTAGAAATGTGTTTTGCTTGGAAAGCCAAAAATATCGATATATGTAGGTACACAATAATATATGTATGTGCATGTATGTAATATATAATGAAATCTCTATTTGTCTGTTCTCCAAACAATCCTACATTTTTAATTTGATGTAAACCAAATGTTGTATAGTTATTCTTTAGGAGCCTGCGCAAAACAATGGCACTATCGCCCCTCCCACTAGCCATACCACTCTCTCTTACCAATATAAATGAGTTTAGTACCCCTTAAACCTCTATTTTAAATTATAATTAAATCTGAACCTCGGGCAGCACCGGGAACGGATCGCTGGTTATTAATAATCTATAATAACTTTTGGTACATTAATAATTATTGTATATTATATAAATATTATGTAAATTGTGTTTTATTCATTTTATTATTACACACCCTTTTTAATTTTGGAACATAATATTATAATTATAACCTATTTAACATTTTCTGTGTAATAAAGTTATATTTAGGTAAAATAATTAAATTTATTTTTATTGAGATTTCGTAAAATGGTATAAAAACGTTATTATGTGAATTAATCATTTTTTAATTGAATACCATGAATTACGTGTTTCGAAATTACGAATTTACATTTAAATTTATCAACTTTCATACTAGATATTATAATTAATTACAATATTGTATAATGACAATTAATTACGGATACAGTTTATTTTAAATCCCACATCCGCCCTACTAGGTAGGCCGTACACACTCTGTACGTACATTCAATTGAAAGAATAATACGACAGACCGATATTATTAGAAACTGTTAAATAGTTTATTTATATTAATGAAAAGAGAAGATATGATAAGTTTGTTTCGAGCATGTGAAGATGGATAAGAAGAGTAATATGAAGAATGTCTAAATTTTATTTTGAAAAGGAAAAGTATATCTAAGTGTATATAATATATTGTCAGAGTTTGTTATTAGGTATGTTGCAATATTTAGTAATAGTTCGGAACCTCGGTGCCAAGGTTTATCAGTCGTGTCGTTACGGACTTGTTATTTCTAAGCCATTGCATAAAAAGGGTATAAGAAAGTGGCATATCGTTGACCTAATCTGGTTTTCATTTTTATTACTTACTTCTAGAAAATTTATTGTGCCATGACAATGATCTTTGTGGTGTCTCGTAGGAAATATTGTCTCAAGGCTAGCCGGCTGACATCTAGCGATGCGCACTCCTAGAATAGAATGCCACACGGATACTTTTAGGGTATTTTATATAAAACACGTTAACGTTTTCGAGCTTTGATTACAGATTTCATTTTGCCACTTCCCTTCGTGCGAGTAGCCCGCGCATAAGTATCGACTGACGTAGATGATCAACCACGATACCCGAGTATTGGACGTGAGTTATTCTCTCCAATGGCGGGCAGTGGCACGCACCGGAATGAGTATTTGCACTATGTTGTAGTTTGAGTATTTTTTTGTAACTTAGAGTCCATATTCACCCTTTTCCATGTATCTGCATGTTGCGTGCCAGCAAGGGAGGTTTTGAGTATGAAGATTCGGCGGTTGAATCGATTATGTTTAAGTTCCAGTAGTGTGAGTTTAGTTGAGTTTTTTCGTTAAAGTTGCAGTGTTTTGGGGTCACATACGTACTGCCAATCACCATCTACAGAGGCCCATTAGGTCCGAGCAGCCAACCCGAGGAGACACAGTTTGCACTAATACAGTACCGAGTCCTTTGACAAGGAGGCCCTCTGGCTGCAACTTCATTTGATTTTTTTTCGTATCTATGATGCAGTAATTACAATAATATGCTTTCTCAAAAGTAAGATCACGTTAGGAGCTTCAATAATCACAAGTTTAATATTTACTATACTTAGTTCAACTTGTTAAAAAAATAAATAAATACATTGTAAATGTTGGAATCAATCCAGAACGTAATATTTTTTAAACTTTTTTATGTTCAAGTAATTGTAAAATGACGACTCGGTGCCGGTGCCGGTGCCGGTGCCGGTGCTCGCGAAGAGTTCGTGCAAAATGTACAAAATAACGTGTTTACGGAAATGTATTGAAGCAAGCAGACGTTCAGTTTTTTCTCGTTTAAACTTCTAAGGATCTCGAACTGAAAAATTTAGAAACCTAATTCTGGAGTTACCGCTATTCTGAGAATCGAAAATAACTTGGACATAAATTAAAACATTTACATAGAAATAATGAATGATTAAACAAAATAATGCTTTCAACTCATGACCTCCGATACACAACACACAAATAAGCGTGACGTAACAAATACTTTTCTTTATTAAATAGCCTCCACCGTAGTTGATACATTCTTGTAGTCGCATTCAGCGGAACCTGCTAATGGTGAGGTATTGTCGTCCAGTGAACATCGTCACCGGGAAATTTCAATATTGGAAACGTTGACGGTGACTGTGTGGTTAACTTTTTCAAAAAAGTATGATTCGATAATCCCAAACGCCGATACGCCACACCAAAGTGTGGTTTTGGTACACATGTATATATTATATATGGTGTGTACTGTACTACCAGTGAAGTGGTATTGTCACTGGCGTTTCAGTGAAATTATACTCGAGTACATTTTCAGCAGAACACTTTATAAATAATAAATATTCAATCTGGGCTTAGGAGAATAGCTCCGCTTCCCCAGATAAGATGAGGTCCAGGTTCGAATCCCGGTACCAACTAAATATACCTTTTTTCTGTATATCTTTCTACATGATTCATTTAATATGTATTCAAAATCATATTTTTATTTTTTCGAACGAATGCATGGACAATACAATTTTATGCTTTAGATTGAAAGTTATAAATACGACACTAGCAGACGCAACGTTTGCCAATGGATTCTACAACATGAAGCCCTGCAACACGAGAAAGACTCGCAGAAGGTTCGTGTGTTTTGTGCCGAATCGTAAACAAAAGTTTATGGATTATTATATTTGACTGATTTTACGTGGGAATTCTAAACACATACTATTTATTTTGTTATTTTTATTATTGAGTTTTAATTTTATATGAAAATAAAACTTTTTTTAAGAAGTTTTCAAAATTGAACAAAAAATAATAATTGAATCCCAATTTTTTTTCGATTTAACATATCTATACCTTAATCTGCAAAGCAGCTCCACCCATGGTCAAAAAACCGTTTTTGATACCATTATTTTCCTCTTTTATAGTTGTATGGTACACAAAAAGCGAAAAATTCTCAATAATTTGAAAACACGTGAAATCACTCGCACACATAACGGCTAACTCCAAGCAAACCAACTCCAACCTTTTTGCATTGTGCACTATCAAAGAGTAAAGTCGCTTCGCAATAACTCATGTTTTTGATTGATAAAATTACACAAATTCAATAATTTCAACAATGATATAGACTTTAATCGATGCAAGATAAGTCAGTTAAACTTTTATATTTATTTTTTGCTAAAACAGTAAAATTAAGTTCGCCTATTTGCAGACTCGAAAAATGATTTTTTATTTGGAGGTAGCCGCTTTGTTTTCAGTTATATTTCTTTCACTTATACTTATCACAATACAATATTTCGAGTCAATGTAATATTGCAATATTCTAGTTATTTTATTTACGTTCAAATTTTAATTTATTTGTTAGTTCTAGTAATTACTGTCAAATTAATATTTATAGAATGTCATATTCCGAGAAAATAAGTAATGGTGATGGAGAAACTCAGAATGAACTGATCAATACTGATATGACGGACAGTTCAAGTAAGTCAACATAACTCATTGTTTGACGATAGGCTGATGTCACAATCCACAATGTCACCAAGTGATGGCTTCTCATTTTCAGAAAAATGGTATATTAATACAAAAAATACCTACAAACACTGATACAGTCTCCAGACTTCTAATGTCAATGCTATATCCTCAAGTACCGAACAAAATAGTAAATAGCTCTGCATACATTACATTATATATACCTGAAAGCTTTACTAACGTATGCCTAGTGTTTTATTTTGAGCACTCTGATTCCGAATTAGATTGGAGTGAAGGAAAAGAAAAAATTGTGAAAAATGTGCCTAAAAATGCAAAAAAGTAGAAACCAATAAGCAAATGTCAATCAAACAGAAAAACTCGTAAATATTCCGAAATTTTAGATGACAGGATGTTTTGAAAAGTGAAAGAGTTAATTCGATGGAATATTTTTTAGGAATTGATGAAAATTCTTATAAAGTTTGTACTTTAAGCATAGGAAATGACACTATAATTTATTTTTAAATAATAAGACCTAGATAAATGAATGGAAACCCCAAGGTATTGTTTCATCTTACATGTACATTTCTGAGTATGTATATTAAATTTTGTAGTAATCATTTATTTTTATTTAGGTAATTACGATATTGAAAAATTGAATATAATATCAATAGTGAATATATTTGAGAAGTTACTGATATTTGGAAATTACAATATAACATGGATAGCAGCATTTACTACAAGTCTAGGTTTACTGATGACTAGACACTACTGCCGCGGCGTCGTGAAACTCTTATTGCTAAAAAAGAGTTTAAACAATTGCTTCATCTGCATTCCACCCGATTATAAATAAAAAGCAAAAAGTACAAACACCTCCAGGATTTTATAACCTCTTTGCCTTCCGATTATCACGATTTTTATGATAATATTCTTCATATTAAATTTAATTGCCTTAAAATAATAAATAAGTGCTATGTGCTGAAAAACCTTAGATCGATTCTTACAAAAACCTTAAATGTTTACCTGACACGAGTGTTGATGACACCAGAAATAGAGGACGACCAGGTAAATCAGATACTGGAGGACGGTCATTTTAAAAGCCTCAATAATCGGCGAACTTGTGTGAATGTGGATGAGGTGAAAATTGTGTATCATGATAGAAGAGTATTGCGGTTTATCCTCTCTGCCTACCCTCGCGGAGAATGGCGTGATCATAAGTTAGTTAGTTATCTAATTATGTTTAAGAATTGTTAAAAAAAAATCATAATGGTTGCACTACAATTTTATGAAAAATCAACTCCAAATTTTACCTATAAGCTCGGGATAAATCAAAATATAAATAAAACTTCTCAGCCACCCTATTTCTGCAAAAAAAATCTAGCGAGTGTGTTTTGTAATATTTGTAATCATACAATTTAACAGTTTTTTGTTGCTCCTGAACATTTGAGAAAATAGATTTAGCTGCTTTGCAGATTAAGGTATCGACATGTAAAGTCATGGATCAGTTTTGAGATTTTTTGCATCCTTATTTTTTCAGATTGCTTAGCTTCTTCACTAAGTAGCTCTGACGCCGATAGGCATTCTTGCTCCATGATAGGTGGACAGATATCCTTCTATCGGTGTTGACGGGGGTTGTCCGTTGACCTAAGATGGGCCATTCACTATCTGAGGATGGGCATGGAAGTGAATTTCTTTGGGACCATCAAACACACAGACGAGTGATTTCAGGTTTTGCCTTCTTGATTGCGAAAGATAACGATGGATATAAGAAGTGGGATGCGGATCCTCTGAAAAGATAATTTTTGACTCGCCTCTAATACTAACAAGTCATGATTCTGGGGCGGATTTCATGTTGTGAAATGTTCGAATCTTCAGACTTCTCCAACAGTTTATCAGGATGTGAGTAACCCGCTGGGAAATACTGGGAAGTTCGGCTGCTAACTTTCTGACATGGAAACCATTTGACTGCCACTACTTTCTCCCGCTGTCATGTCCAGGGTAAAGTTGTAGTTTTTGACCTGTGTATTTGTCTCATCCCTCAGCAGAGAGAGGAACAATATTAACCTATCTATACTTGTTGGGTGAGTGGAGCTTCCTCGCTGTATCATGAAAATATTTTGTTTACATAATACGTTTCAGTGATATTTGCGGACAGCATGTTTCAGGACACGATTTTTGTGGACACTGATTTTAGCGGACAAAAAATATTTATTAGGTTATTTAAAAAATATATGAGGTGACAGATTTCACCTTTAGTATACATTTTTATTAATTATAACAAAACTCTTACAGCTAGGGATATCGCAGGAATTTCGCTCGTTTATTCTCATGTTTGCCCGCGATCCTATATGTTCTAGGGTAGGGCGATCCCCCGAGATTTATTTATTTTACATTTAAAACTTAAAAGCATTAAGAATGACCAAAACATAACAAAAATATATTAGAAATATGCTGCATCTATCCACGAGCTATCGCCTTACATTATTTTACACTATCATCATACATCTTGGGACGCTTCGCATTTGTCGTCCATGCACTGTGTCGGTATAGCATAATCGGTTAGTGCACGTTCCCCGGATAGGAAGAGATACAGGTTCGAATCTCGGTAGCAACAAGAATATTTTTATATAAAATTGATAATATATGTATATCTTTCTAATTAATACATTTATTTTATATTTAACAAAACATCACAGAGCGTCTGTTCTGAATAATTTCAACAGCACAATAAGAATGCGTTCTCTTTAATAATAAACATAATAAATTAAAGATTAGTACATATTAATAAACTGATAAAAAACAAGTGTTTTTATTCAAAAATAAAAATAATCATAATAAAATTAAAAATAGTATGCGTAATAAAAGTTTTTTTACACTGTATTTATAAAGTGAGAAGGGTGAGGAGAGGAAGGAAATGGGATGCAATAAAAAAAATTGTTGAGGATGAGTCTCCAGTCATCCAGTTCTATAAGTATTTCAACTTTGGACACACCCATTAATATTGTTTTGGGAGTACGCGATGTGCATACTGCATTTAGGAACAGACTGCCCAAAATAGAGATTAAATGCGCCACCAAACTGCGAAAGCTGTAACCATACCGATCGTCACTGCATCTCTTTTATTCAGAGCAACATGTGACGGAAGAAATAATTCTAAATGGAATAAAGAATAATATCGACATTAAAGCGGGGAAACTTGCAGAAGGACGTTATATCAGGGTGCAAGACGTTCATGGTACTTGGTACTTCCCCATACAAAGTAGTTATGGTGGTCCTAAACAGAACACTAACACAAAGGCGGGCAGTAGGTATACATTTAGGTTATGCTGTTATCAATGATATTATAAAATATATGTACTTTCATTTAACCAACGTGTTTAGACAAACTAAATCCGTCGTTTACACGAACCTAACATGAATTTATTTATAATTTTAGAGTACTATTAATAGTGTTTTTAAAGTTAAAGTTTAAACGTAAAATAATACCTTCTTACCCATATAAAAAATTTATGGACGTTTTTCAGTTTGTTCAGTCATAGAAAAATGATTAATTTATTGGTTGAAAATCCTTTACGTTATAATTAAAATAAATAATTATTTTTATTAAAGGTTAATGTAGGAAATAATTGTACCAATTGCTTTTGTTTTTCCGAAATCAAAAACCAATCCATGCACCAGATTTAAAGAACAATAATAAAATTAACACGTTAAAAACAGTAAGATAGTAAAACATACACTTTCAATGATTTGCATGCAATTTTAAGCCTAGGTAAACAACAGCATAGGTAATGACTCCATTCAAAACGGATCAAAGGAATTTTCAATTTAGTAAATAGCCATTTATATGACTTGAGTAACTCACTAGCTTAAAGGCAGAATAGAGTAATATGAATACCTCGATGCGGTGAATACCAAAGAGCGTCATGGGTACAGCGGTAGGTTGTCGTGGTAGTTTTTAGAACTAAGCCATTAAAGTCTACTGGTACACAGATGGCGCTAATTGTAAAATATCGTTTTCTTTTATGTTAATCCAATTATTTAATATATATTTGTTTCCCTAAATTTTTAGTAATGCACAGCTTTTCTGATTGTATGCACTGGACGCCCCTTAAACGAAAAACCAGAAAAATGTATTTTGAAAGTATACACGATGCAATAACAATATTATCGGGTCATGGTTTCTTCAAAATCTACCTTTTTAAATTTAAAAGGAGCATTCATAATACTATGTATAATAATATGTGATACGGAAAAGAAGCAAACCATATTATTTGAGTGTAATATTCATTCGCGTGATAGGTGGAATTTTGAAAAAGTATGCAACCTGCACAACGTCGACCCCTCTGCTGCAGATTATATAAAATATGTAAAAGTGACTGATACAAAACCAAAAAATATAAACAATCAGTGTAATCTACTTATATCGATACAACCTATGCTCTAACATCGTCAGTTTCCTATCTATACCTATTAATGGTGAATTTTTTTTATGCTTCTGTCAATATTGTATCTTATACTTTTGTTATGTACTACATCCAATCTTATATGCTGATGATTATTTTGTTAATTATTAATTCTTACGCTAACTATTTTTTATTTATTGATTACTTACTATTGTGTATTATTATTTCTTACGCTTACTATTATTTCTTGTAAGAAAAAGCAATGGAGAAATAAAAAAACATAACCTTACCTAACCTAACTATCCTAACCTAACCTAACTTGAACCTTTACATTGAAGCGGTGAGTGAAGAGTGTAGTGCCTCAATTCTGACTATAAAGCAGCAAAAAATAAGAAATGCCTATGGTGGAACGCAAAGCTGTAAAACCTTAAGAAAGAAGTCATAGCCACCAAAAGAAAAATGAGAAACTTCTCCGCAGAACGAAAAAGAGAAGTTACTCTGCCAGCTTATTTAAAATTGAGGCAGCAATATAAGGAAGAGATTAAAATCTGGAAGGACTTCTGTGGTGTGCAAGAAAAATAAACAGTGGTCCACCGTGCAAAGAATACTGAAATCAAAACTGGCTGTCCCCCCAGATACTCTAAAGTTTGCAAATAAGATAACGAACACAGCCCGAGCATCGACTATCGAGGTTCTAGAACACTTTTTTCCTGTTGACTTCAGCACTCAGAAAACTCCTGAGCAACAAGCGATTAGACAAAATCCAAATGCCCATGGATTCGATATTCGCTAAACTGGAAATAATAAGAGTGTGTGAAATAATAACTTTCGATCCAACGAAAGTACTTGGCCGCAATCATTTCACTATGGATATTTGCCTATATTTGATATTTATATATCTCCCAGAAGTGTTAACGGCAATCTACAATGTGTGCCTGAAAATCGGTTTTTCCTTTGCTGTAGAAGGTAGCCAGAATAAAGTCTATTCCGGCAAAGAGAAATATGGAAATGCCACATCGTACAGACCAATCGGATTACTTCCGGTGTTCGTGCAAGGCGCTTGAGAAATTTCTGATTCAGACTTACATGGTGAATATTAAGATCACTGAAAATAAGTCCTCATCGATATGAATTTACGCAACAAAAAAGCACTGAAGATGCAGTGCACGAAGCGACCACTCGTATTAAAGCCGCAAACAATGAAAGCAAGCTAATATATCCAAAAGCTATCTTTTAGCGACAATTTTCGACCCTATATGATAAAATTGATTTTACATGTATATCTTTATAATTAATATATTTAATTTATATTTAAAATATCACAGACCTATGTTCTGAATAATTACAACTTCACAATAAGAATGTGTTCTCCTAAATAATAAAGTTGTATCAATGTGTCCAAAATTTAATAAAAATGAATTGATAATTCTGGCGTCTGCTATCAGTTTACTCAAAGGTATTTGAGATTCTGTAAAAATAAGGTAGATGGCTCTGTCGAATGATGGAATGATTAAATGTATTAATATCAAAAAGGTAACATATAGGGTCGAAAATTGTCGCTAAAAGTAATGTCGCTGTAGCTTAGTTGGATAAAGCACCTTCCCCGGTTAGGAAAGAGATCCAGGTTAGAATCCCGGTGGCGCAACAACAATATTTTTCGATAAAATTGATTTTATATGTATATCTTTATAATTAATATATTTAATTCATATTTATTTAATTTATATTTGTTTCCCAGAATTTTTAGTAATGCACAGCTTTTGTGCTTGTATGCACTGCACGCCCCTGTTAAGTATATAAGTTAACTTATTTTTCCCGGGATTCGAACCTGGATCTCTTTCCTAATCGGGGAAGGTGCACTATCCAACTAAGCTACAGCGACATTATTTTTAGCGACAATTTTCGACCCTATATGTTACCTTTTTGATATTAATACATTTAATCGTTCCATCATTCGACAGAGCCATCTACCTTATTTTTACAGAATCTCAAATACCTTTGAGTAAACTGATAGCAGACGCCAGAATTATCAATTCATTTTTATTAAATTTTGGACACATTGGCGCAACAACAATATTTTTCGATAAAATTGATTTTATATGTATATCTTTATAATTAATATATTTAATTCATATTTAAAATTTTAAATTAAATATACGCTCTGAGGATATCAATTATGATTATCTCCTTAGCCGTCTGAAATTGTTAAACTTATCAATGAAACATACGATGACCGACCTTATATTTCTATACAGAATTATTAATGATATGATAAACTGCCCCTAGATTGTTGGTCTGCTTGACTTTTACGCACCATTGATGTCATCGAGACACAATTTATTATTTTATTACAGTGGTAATGTCAGAATTCATGCACTAGCTAACTTCGCAGTCCCCAGATTGCATTCTTTGGAGAATAAATATGCGGAGGTAGTCGATATTTTAGCTATTAATTTAACTCTTTCTAGGACTATATTATTACAATTTTTTGTATCTCAACTCAAGGGTGAGGGATAAGTTGCTTTATTTTACATTTTATATATATTTTTAATTTTGATTATGTAAAAACATGGTGACACTGTGTAATTTTTTTCTTTGTGTATTGCACTTCTGATCTAATTTTCTGTTATTAAACAAATTATGTAAATGCTTGAATAGGGTGTGTATTATAATAATAAATAAATAAATCTGACATGAAATGGCTCCACACTAGCGTACGCGATATCACTAGAATGAAATGACACTTCAATCTTAAGGATAATACAGAAGGACACCGAATAAGAGCGCAAAATGGTAGACAATTCAACAGGCAAAAGAGCGTGTGCGGATGATGTCACACTTCAACAGGATAAGACAAGGACGATGTCACATTTCAACAGATCGTCAACCACACTTTCTCTGTCACTTCGGCCTGGGGTAAAAAAATTCAAGACATAGGTATTTGTCGTCACCAAAAGGAAGGCCCAAGATGCCATCTCTGGGGATGAATGGTAAAACACCCGCGCTTTTTAGAGAACTGAAATTTTTGGCAATAGTAGTGGATGATGAACTCAACTGGAGTAAACATGTCGACATAGTATGCCAAAAGGCCACAACATAGGAAAAAAGCTCATGTATACGGCAAAACCGATATGGAGACTCAACGCCGAGCTACTTCGTACGATCTACATGGGAGTCATACGCAGCCAGCTTATGAGCCGAAGCAGCCTCACGGACATCCAGAAAAAACATAGTCTAGAGAGCCATATCGCACGAAATCTCTCAACTCTGTCCATGGGACACACCCCTCTCGATCTAAAACTCAAGAAGCTGTAACTGATCCGCGGCGATAAGGACAATGGGAAAATTCGATTTCTCTCTGACGATCTAAAGTACCAAGGCGTAGTCAATAGTATATCCGACTACCAAAGGGAACAGTTTCTTGGATCGGAGATCGACATCTACATAGATGGAAGCAAGACCGGAAGAAAAGTTGGAGCAGCTTTTGTCATTTTTAGTGGAAACGAATCAAATTTTTTGGGAATACCATTCAATGTTTACGATTTCATCTTTTTATTATAAATGTAGAATAGTTAAAAATAATTACTAAATTAAATCATATAATATCCAATGTCACTCTATTGTTTTCAGAAGGAAACAAATGTATGAGAGTTGATACTCGATACGATTACTCGGTATGGCAAGTATCATAAAAGTGTGCTATATCTTCGACAGATGGCATGCACAGTTTAGAAAAAAAAAAATAGTGGTACCGCTTTTAAATATGGATTAGTTGTTTAATCATAAAACATAATTATTTATTCTAGTCTAGTTTATTATTTATATACAAATATGGATAGAAAACAGTGAGTGACACTCCTAAAAATGAATAAAACGAAATTTTCGCAAGAGGGGGTAAAACAACTTAATTATATTATCAAATAGACATCTATTGACAATAATTTAAACTGCAACGACGATCCATTTCAAAGCAGTAAGGTTTGTATCATTGAAGTTTATTATATATAAAATAGATGTCTTTGATGACTTATAAATTACATTTTTGTAGTTTGCCGCTTTTGAATTAAAAGTTTAAACTGTACTTCATTTGAAATGTTTATATCAATAACACTAAATCTTAAGCTACGTAGTAAGTTCTTCACTTCGCTTCCAAAACAACGGTAAGAAAAAAATTCGTCCCGCCTATTTGTTGGTGGTCCATTTACTTTGTTTTCCAATGATCCAAGATTTTCCGTAACATGAAGTGGATTGAATTAAATAACAGATGCATCAATTTGAAAGAGCTGCTGCATATAGAAACTAAGCTGACATGGTCAGCGCATTTCCTCGGATTGGAAAAGTTTCTGGTTCGAATCCCGGTGGCAACCAAATAAAAAATGATTTTATCTGTATATCTTTATAACTGACACATTAAATTTGTATTAAAAATATTACTAAACTATGTTCTGAAAAACTGCAACTTCACAATGATAATGTGGTCTCCTTAAGAAAACAAAATTAAAAATTTAATTAAACATATTATGATGGCGTAGAATGGGATCGATACAGGATGTTTCAGGATTAAAATTTAAAGATTAAATTGTAATTGCTCTTAAACCATCAGGGTGAGGTAAGTGGGAGGGGTATTAAATTTGCCAGTCGCAATGATTTACTGGTCGGGAGCGCACCGCGCGTTCGCAGTTGAGCAATATTTAAAGTGCGGTGATTCATTAGTTCGTGCGCGTTGCGCTTTTTGTACTGACTTTAATATTCGACGAGTAAGTGATGGGCCGAGCACGCAACTTATATGGTGATGGGTTCAAAATTCAGACAAGAAGGGACAATGGTTAACCAAACTCCTCCGGGATCATCAACGTCAGCAGCGACCCCAGAACATGTGGCTCAAGTTCGACGTGAAATTATGCGCAATCCGCGTAAATCGATAAGGACGATTGCAGCCTGTACTGGAATAAAAAAATCAACTGTGCACGTTATTTTGAAAAAAAAAACTACTGTTTCACTCATACACAATGCAAATCGTGCAGTTTCTCAACGAAAATGACTATTCTTTACGTGAAACCTCAGCGAGAACAGAACGAACGCATGGAAACATATTATTTACTGACGAAACGCATTTTTATACCGATGGTTATGTTAATAAATATAACATGAGATACTGGTGCTGCGACAACCCGAGGGAACGCCAACGAAAACGTTTGAATTGTCCAAAAACCACAGTGTGGTGTGCAATTTCTGCCCGAGGTATAATTGGCTATTATTTTTTTTAACTGCTGACGTGTATTGCCGAATAATCGACGGGTTTTGGGTATCGCAACTGCAGCTGTTTCTCATGTTTAACAGCAGAACACAATTTTAGCAAGACGGAACCACTCCACACACAGCTAGAGTTTCAATGGAGAAGCTGAGGAGAATTTTCCCCAATAAACTAATCACCAAGTACGGAGACATACCCTGGACACCTCGCTCACCGGACCTTACACCGTGCGATTTTTTTTGTGGGGATACCTTAAGTCGAGAGTTTACAGCGACAAATAATACAAGAAAATATCCAACGTGAAGTTGCTGCCATTGAACCGACGCTTTGCTCTAGCGTGTTCGCAAATTTAAGAGTCCGATTGCAAGAGTGTCTTGAGAGAAATGGACCACATTTAGACGATATTGTTTATAAAACGTAAAAATTCGCATCGTTCAACTCCATTCTATATAAATAATAAGTGAGAATAACATTGCAGTTTTTTTTATTATTTAATATTAAACTTGAATATTTTTCGCTGGACACTTTATCTGAGAAGATTATCGATGGAACCTACGCAAATACGAGTACCGGTCAGCTGGAACAACAACTTTGGAAACTGCAATAATTTATACAACTTTTTTGAATTTGGTCTTAAGAATTCAGAGTTGAATTTGTAAAATATTTTTTGGCAGCACTCTAGTACTACTAGTGACTTTGAATGTAATTATCAGTTTTAAGTAGCAGTGCGGAGCGCTCCCGACTTGTTAAGAAATTGAAATATTTTCACGCTCCGCGAGACAATTTCGTCAATTGTAGCAACCATCGACTGAACATCGTGTCCGGTTTCACTGGCGTACGCAGCTCGCGTCCAATATTCTACGGTTAGTTGTCCTGGGTTTCTTGTATTTTATAGATGATGATGATGATAATAATTATGTTCCGCTCCTTCGCCACATTCTTTTCCACAACACAAAACACTTAGTTCGCCATAACTCTAACATAGTTGCATGCTGATAGATTGATCTATTTTCTAGCATCGGGTTAGTAGTCTGCTTCTGGTGCCACCGACACTCGCGCTGTGCGTCCCGTCCTTCTTACCTTCTTTTACTGCTCTCGTTCGTGCCACATGACCCGATTACTTAGGAGGGCATTCAATTTTAAATATACGTGATGTTTTTACCACAAAATAATAATAATAAAAAATAATAATAATAATAAGATTTCAACAAAAAATATTGAAAAATTATAGAACGATTAAATATATTAATATCAAAAAGGTAACATATAGGTTCGAAAATTGTTAAAAATATTATCGCTGTAGCATAGTTGGATAATGCACCTTCCCCGGTTCGGAAAGAGATCCAGATTCGAATCCCGGTAACGCAACAACAATATCTTTCTAATAAATATATTTAATTCATATTCAAAATATCACAGACCTATGTTTTGAATAATTACAACTTCACAATAAGAATGTGTTCTCCTAACAAAGTATAGAAATTGATACCACTAAGATAACAAACAATTATATTGGGAAACTTAATATTGACGAAATTTATTTAATAAATAAAATTATTAATAGTTTCATATGTATTTCCATATATTGATGAAGAAAGATTTTTGTTTTGACAATGAAATGTTTGATAGGTAAGAAAAAAGTGCCTCTTTCAGTGAATTTATTTTTGATTTTTGATTAAATTAATATGGTCACATACTGTTTGGAGGTCAAGAGAAGTCAGAGACGACTACAGTAGACACGGTGGCTCACATATAAAACCCTTTCTGAGGAGCTTTAAAAATTATTCGATATGTTCAGAAATGCTTTCAGTTCTATGCTCTGTCTCAGTGCTTTGCTTATCTGGTATCTATCCTGTCTAATTAGGAAACAGTAAACAATTAGTTGTAACAATAAAATATACAAATGCTGAAGTGGATGTGCGCGCATATTATTGCAACAAATGGCTATCGAGAATATCAATAAAATATTAAATATTATACTTTCAACGGGGCACATGACACGGCTTGTGAACGCGCCCGCCCTCCATACAATGTACACGTGCATACATAAATGGTACTGTGCACAAAGCTGATGGCTCGACAAGTCCTGCGTAATATACAGTACGTATTGTACAGTACGGCGGCGAGGGCTCGTCCTGAGCTATCTCAAACGACCGTAAAATTGCTGATTAAGTATACAGCAGGTAATAATGTATTAACCCCGTCCAAGTTTACGGCTCGGAAAGGCAGGTCACACTATCTGAGGCGGGTTAAGCTCGTTCTCGGCGACATTATTCTCCGCCCCAAATCCACTAAGCGATCCTCCGTGACCCGCGCGTCACCGTAATGGCGATCTATTGCCTTCCGCGAAGAATCAATTAGGCTATTGAATTTCAGCTCGAGAGCACGGCGACAATCCAGCCAAACTCTACAATCATCGATCTTGCATATGGTACCGTATATTTATTATATCGAATAATATTTTATATATTTAGTATAACATCAAATTTAAAAAATAAGTTATATACAATTTTTGACTGACACGATCCATTACCGAAATAATAAGATAAATATTTACTGAGAGATCAGCGTGTTACATCTATGCAGACACAGCGTTTACTTATTTATTCAAATCTACGCCCTCACGAGTTATTACAAACTGAATGTCCGAATGTGTATGCAGCTTACGCATAAAAATAGTTTTTAAATATAATTCATTTAATCACTAAGAAGAGAACAATAAAATAATATTAATTAGTATCATATGTTATATATTTATTATATTATTAGTTCTAATTATGGTTATTAACACTGTCAAAATTCCTTAATTAATTAAATTAAATTAAATTATTATTCTAACGTCTATCGTTGACCGAAATTCTAAAAAAATTCCTGTATTTAGGTAAAAATGGGGGTGGTGGGATGGTTAGTTTTAAATGATGGTGACCTAACCTAATCTAAACAAACCAAAAAAACATATTTTATGCAGGAGTGCTACGATACAAGTGACTGAGTTGTTTTAAAATATTTCCGTTCATATTTTTACTAACGTGTTTTTAAAAAGTACTTTTATCTGTGGAAAGTAACAACTTGACCATATTTAACCGAAATCTACCTCTACGCTAAAATGTGCTTATCCTTTTAGACAATTGTACTCGCAACAACACGACGGAGAGTCTTATCTCATCAGCGAGCGATGAATTATGCAAGTTAATTGTTATTTAATACGGCCGTAGCGGGGCGGCGTTGCGCGTATGATCATGCGTGCAGCCCATAAATCCGTCCTCCAAATAAATGAATTCAACTGCCGCGCGTTTAAAATTCTGCTGGCAGACGCGGCGTTGTTAGTTTACGTAAGTTCCCCTGCTTCCTCTGCTACCTCCTCCCCGCCAGTGCTCTGGCGCCATCATCCACTCCGCACTCGGCACCTCCTCCCTCTACAGCCGGGGTGAACGTAATTAGACGCACAAACATACGTTGCGAGAGCGGTAATTCAACTATTTTACCGTATAATCTATAATAATTAGGGTACCGTGTGCCTGTTTGTTTGTCTCCGTGGCAGCTAGCATTCCGCACTGTTGAAACCTCAATTTGTATTATTTTTTAAACCTAATTTTTACTATAGGTGTCGTATAAATTGCCTTTACATATCTATCTATTTTGTATATAGTGAGACGGCGTATTCGAGACGTATTCTGAGATTGAGTGTTCGTATTTCAATATTAAATAATTTCCAACGTCAAAATTTACAGTTTACTCATACAGTTTTAAGCGCTCCCTTCACTTTGTTTTCTATACATATGTTCATTGTTATGTCCAAAATTTCCGATAAATAATTTTTATCAAGGGATTATTAAAAAACTACATAATTTAATGTAATAATATCCTTTGCACCGGCTGAATTCTGGCTGCGTTAAATTGTGACATCTGTTAACTGCTTGCGGTCCTTACAGCGTGCGGGATCGGGTGACCCAAGAATAACCCGATATGCTTACAGTTAGAGAACAATACGAGAGATGCGTTTCGAGTCACGGCTTGAACCTCGCGTACCTGTAGTCGCGAGTTCGATATTCTTCATGCAGGCTGGTGACAACAAGATCGAAATGTTACGACAAATGACATAACTCCAACTCATGCTCGTCCGGGCACATTCTATCGTAGCATCCCATCTCCATGACCCATTACCGTATTTGGTTTTTAGCATCCAGGCCGACGCAATAGGATTCGTATACAGAATTGTAGAAAATAAAATGTAATACGCCGAAATTAATAAATTAATTGACGCCGAAACCGAAGTAGTGAATGTAACCAAAGGGAAACGTCCCGTTTCCCGTAAAGATTATTCATCATGCAATTAGATTAACAAATTATAGGAAATTATGCACTAGTGATTGAATAACATAAAAGTACTACCATTTGGCTATGTTGGATACTCACGGTTACATCTTAGATCCGCTGGCCGCAGCAGTGAACCGCGTAATTTTGACAGCTCTGAGCGAAGAATTGAAAAAAAACCATTGATGGTGACCGTTTTTATAATCTTCATAACAGATCGCGATACCAACGTGAGGGCATAATTCGTGATTGCGAGGTACTTGGTATTAAAACAGGTGATTTTGAACGCGACATCAGTTTGTAATGTCACACTATATAAAAATGATTTTAATCATTGCATTTGTAGATCCCCGATTTTTTAAAATATAATCCGTATCCTTTTTTTTTAAATAAATAATTCTTAAATTTGTTATTAGTGTAAAAAGCTACTTTTATAGACTATGAGATATTTTTTGCAAATATTAAATAATGTTTTTAAAACGGCTATTAAAATGATCATTTAATACCTATTTATTCATCCGTAATTTGAGATCAATGAATCGTATGTTATTTATATCGCAATATTTAGTTCTGCTTTGCATTCACGCGACAGCTCATATGTTTCTCTGACATAAATAATAAAATTGTAAATTTAAATTTTCAGTAAAAGTAATTATTAATTTTAATTACAAATACCTGAAAAATTCTAATATTTAATACTCGAACAGATAAATTAATGAGTTGTAAATTATGTATTGTAAATGAAAGCATTTTCATGTGGGTCTTTTGAAGGGTTTCTATTACTGGTTTTCCTATTACCGGTATCACGGATAAATGAACCAAAGTCTGCTTTTGGTATTAAAATTTATCATTACGATTACAGGTAACATCGAAGACAGGCCTACGTTGAATACAGGGTGTAACAGATCTAGTCCATAATACTTAATGGCAATGGCGAGGAAAAAATAAGTTATAAAATGATTTGTTAGACGCCGTGGATCAAAAGATTATGGGCCTTGATACACTGCGTGTTAGGAGGATCCAAATCACCGGCTGGTGGCGGTGGCAACGAGGCAAGGTCTTCTGGCTTCGACCTGCGCAAGATGGCGTCCCCTTGACAACTTCTCGAAGGTTAGAGGATCGGAAATGTTACATCAGAGGAAGTTCAGCCGTCACATGCCTAGAGCAGAATTTCACTTGTTTACCCAGACGTTTGCTTTTTTACGTGGGTAAAATCGGGGCTCATATCCTCCCGATTCACCAAGTTTCGTCCTTCGCCATCATCTTGCCCGACGGGCAGCCAAGCCGGTCGCGCTTCCGACCACCTGAGCAGCCCGCGCGAAAATCTCCCTCACCAGCCTCCAACCAGCTTCTCTTATTCATCCAGACTTCTGGCCAATCAATGACCGCGTCCACTCGAGGTCGGTATAGCAGGTCGCCGGCGCCGAATTCAACATTCTATCAATCTATCAACATTCTTCAATTTGTCAACTTATTTATGAGTTCCATAATAAATATTACATATTTTATAAGTTGGTTCTATACGGACGAAATTTACGACGAACTACTAATAATTTAGTTCTCAATTATTTCTTAAATCTACAAGTATGAATAACTGAATATACTGAAATTTAATGTTAAATCATGATAATCAAAAATTTTCATTGATTTAAAAACGTGGGATATTTAGAAAAGTGACGCCGAACCTAGTAAGTTTTAGTTATCGCGAACTCAATAAGATAAAACAACGCGGCTTATCAACAAATGCCATTTGTTGCGGTGTATGTTGTATCTTTAATGGATGATAAATATAAAATTACAACGTCGCGCTATATTTCAGGAATGTCACCTCACTGCGACGCGCTCCCCGAGAGTAAATAAATTGCTCATTACGTATTCAACGTTCATTATGGGAAACAGATCTGACATTTTGTAAGGAAAACATCGCGTCTATTATAAACAAACACGATTAGCCGTCGCTTCTTGCTTCGACACCCACATCATTATTCCACGTCAAGTCCTGGCACCCTGCTTTACAACCGTGATTTTCATTTTAAACCGGTATGTATTCATAATTCACCGTATCCGTACATAATATTACGTGGATATGCGGAAAACTTACAGCCGATACTTAAGTGAAAGCCGATAAATAACGAAATCTCTACTTAGTATGTTTGGTTTAGACGGCATTTGTTTTTAAAATATTGTCACGATAAGCATTACCATTCCGGTAGGGCCAGGGTGGACCGCATTACTAATGTAGACGTATTAAGACGCATCAATAAGTCAAGAGGACAGAGGAAAGCTGCGCACTGAGGACACATTCATAGTGCAGGGGAAGACAGAAGACAGCAGAGACGTAGATAGAAAGACATCGTCTCGGCCGTGTAATCTAGCAAAGTGGTTCAATATTCAAAATGTTAGTCATTTAATATACGATACGATATAGCAACATAGCAACCTTCGATATGAGACGGCACATGATGAAGAAGTCTTGGTAAAAATGTATTCATTTCAAATATACCTGACCTTCATATTTTTGAGCACGTACTAAATCTAATATACAATATAACGTTTTGTTGATCCCGGTATAAGATAAAGGAAATATTGATTGTATAATAATATAACTTATAATTGACAGGGTAAAATAATATGAAGCAACATTAATATTTGTCTATCTTAGTAATAACAAAGGTGCTTGTAATATTACAAGTAATAAATATGTTAATCTGAAGTAATAACGATTACTCTAGAAACACATATGATGGGCTTTTTATTAAGTTGGTAGAAAAATAAGTGTGGTTTTCGTTTTCTAAATTACAACCTTAATTTTGTCAACAAAAGATCATGTTCAAGTTAATATTATTTAGAAGTGCATTTTCTAATTTGTATTTTGGTAATATCGGCATTGGTTTTTTTATTAATCTTGCTTCAAATTGAGCTATGGAATGAAACAAACCAGAGCAAGTAGTAAGTAAAAGGTCGCGGGTGTTTTTCATCCTTCCAGTTGAACAACGGACTGAAGGTTATATGAATTAGAACCACGCGTAACAGTTAGAGGTTAGTTCCAATAACCAATAGTTCTGGACGACTTAAAACAGATAGAAAAATAAAAAAGCTCGAGAAATGGATGCCGCACAAATTTAACGAAAAACTGAACAAATGTCCGTTACGAAGTTTGTTTTTTTGCTGTAGGCGCTCGTTATAGCATGAAACATTGTATCACCTTCCGTACCCACCAGACCCCTCGCCCATAGTTTTCCGCTGTAGGCGCTCGTTATAGCATGAAACATTGTATCACCTTCCGTACCCACCAGACCCCTCGCCCATAGTTTTCCGCTGTAGGCGCTCGTTATAGCATGAAACATTGTCTCACCTTCCGTACCCACCAGACCCCTCGCCCATAGTTTTCCGCTGTAGGCGCTCGTTATAGCATGAAACATTGTCTCACCTTCCGTACTCACCAGACTCCTAACCCATAGTTTAAGTATCCCGATAACTTAACAACTAAGCTGCTACCGAAAAAGCATTTCGAACTACTGTTTTTAAACGAAATTCACCGGACCAACAAAAAAGTACGAATTAATGATAAATTCGAATTAATAATGTTCGAAATGTCCATGTTATCTATTTCAGAACTCTAATACCCGAATACTACTATAATAAATAAACTAGTAATTAATCGGAAAGAATGTGTTTTCTAATACAACTTATATCGACTAATATTTAGCCGAGAAAGGAATATTTGAATTTAAATTCGCATTTATTTTTCAACTATTACACTTAATTTAGGATTTAAATGATTTTTGTTATAAATAAAAATTATTCAGTTTATTGGTTTAAATAAATAATTTTATATAGTGAATTATTTATGTAATATGTGGAACACATTTAAATTTCACACTTAGTGACGAGAATATACCAAAATAAGTGATCTCCCAGTAAAATGTTTTATCGAACGAGCTGATAAGAGGCAACAATTGACAAAGTAACGCGACAGTGTGGTCAGCCCAGGTTCTCTTCCCAGCTCTCACTTCCCACCCCCAGGCTGATGGCAGTTCGCAGTGTCTCGAGAGCTTCTCTTTAACGATTCATGGATTGCTTCCCTTTATCCATCTTTCATTTTAAAATCGATACTACCCTGATACGAGAGTTCATTTCATGTCAATACATTAAATTAATGGTAAATAAATTAGAACATGTTTATTTACATATACGCATGGTCCTACAGACTGTTGTTGAATTAGGTTTATGTAATTGTGTAATAATAGTTATAACTAGGTAATGTTGTTATTTATTAAAATAATTGTATTTACTGCACTATTCTGTATGTATCCCGTTTCATAGTCGTTTTGTTCATCTAACAAATTGATTTGGATCATTAAAATAGTTTTTACTTGTCTCGCTAATAATCTATTTTTAGAGAGAACAATATGATTAGAAAAGATTGCTTATATTTGATGTTCAAAATAAGTATGCGATAATGGTGTAACCTTTCTAATAAAATAGTATTAAAAATGAGGTGTCAAAAATGAGTAATTTCGTTCATAAGGTTCCCTGTTGACGCCGTTACGCGCGCCATACCGTGTTGGTGCGCGCGGCGCGATATCGTTCTTTTTACACTCTGTTTAATTTAAAATACGTGATAAATTCCCCATCGCTGTTGCACCGGCCGAGTGACGCGGACCCGGGGGGATTCTCATCTCCATTCCGACATTTTTCACTGTAAACATGATTTCTGATAAATGATCAGGTACTTACATCGACGCGTGTCATACTTTATATTTATTACATAATAAAATATAGTCCAGTGAGCACAATACGCTCGTGTGTCATTTTACTGGGAAAGAAGATATTAATTGAATTTTATTATTTTAATTGTAGATTTAAAATGTTATTTTTGGAAAACTGTTACTCAGCATTACGCTTCATGCAAGTAAGTAGTACAGGTTGAATATTATGTTCCAGGCCGATGTTGTTTTTAAATAACTAGAAAAAAATCAAAAATAGATTATTTTCTTTTTATTTGTTGATTGTTTGATTTATTACAATTATGTATGAAATATGACATAGGCCAAGTAGCCGTCTCTGGCAGCGGAATAAATTCGTGCTCTTTAAACGATATTTTTCGTAATATTTTCTCGTGCTTTCCGTGTTATTTCAGCAATTTCATTTCGAATATTGTCGTGTAAATACAAATTTCGATTTATCGACGTAGACTTTTCCTTAACTAATAAATAACTACTCTCTGCGACTGACAAATATCTTCCAAACCAAATAGGCGGCCAAACAAAATCGACCTGGAACATAATATTCACCTGTAGGTGTAATGTATATATTATTTTTTAATTCAAATTTGAACGTAGACATCACGTAAGTATTGAATTCGCAATGAAGTTACCTGACAACCGAGATGGAAATATGCATTCCTGGTAGGATTGTGTTTATGCGATACATTTTCTTGGAAGGAAACGTGTATGTATTGTATAATATGCTCTCTTGGCAAAAACACGTCGTGTACATATGGGATATGTTTCTCTAATAGAAAACGAGTTTTCCTGGTGGGAAATGTGCACGAACACGCGATGATTTGCTGGTTGGAGTACAATTGTTTCGATTTATCGCCATTATTCTTGATATAAGCACAATTTAAATATTTACTAATCGGTAGTTATTTAATATTACATTACGTGTTAGGATCTTAAAAAAAGTACGACTAGAAGTAAGAAAACTATTCTACAAAACCTCCTTATGAGTGTATTATTAAGGAATAAATAATTAAATGTTTTTCAATACTTATTATTTCATATATCATGTTTAAAATAATGGATGGATTCTGGATTATCAGAAAAGATCGGACAAATTGCTCGTCCCAAGTGTTCACTATGTAATTTTATGAGATTAAACGAAACTTCTTATTATTAGGACAAACTTTATTTTAAACAATTATTATTATTATAGTTAGCTCTGAAGGCTTTACAGGTTCATGGCCGACCGCCACTCTGTTTCCCAGCGGAAAATTTCTAACTTCTCTTCATCCTTTCGAATATTGTCCGCCCGTCTCATTCTCGGGCGTCCCGAGGGCCGAGTTTCCCTCGCTTCGCTACCTGACGCGATGCGCGCGCCGCCGACTGATATGCCGTCATGCTGACAACATAATATTTATTTCTTATTGTTTAAAGACATCTTAATATAAAAATACACAATATCGTTTAAATATATTACATAATATTTTAATTTTAATATTTTAATTAAAGATAAAGATAAACAAAGTTGAAAGTTAAGATATAATTTGTTTTAGAACATTAAATTCGCTGCCCAGGCCTTGTCCCCGTGTCATATGATATTCAGTGTAATGGCCACAGTTGAAAAAAGTACTCAAAATGCACCGAAAGCTGTTTTCACTGGACGTCATACATACTTACATATAAATAGACTAAAGTAAAGCGCTCTGACTGGACACAAAAATTAAAGATTTGTCAATTATTTTTATAATTTCTCTCATTTCCTTTCATTATTAGTTCAACAATAATACGAATATTGATTTCATTGTTCTCTATTTATAATCAATAAACAGTTACATTTAATTATTAGATTATAAAAAGTTATCGAACCATTTTTATAACTTCATTTCATTCACATTACTCGATTTTCTGAACTATAACCAAAATCTCCAGTACTTATATTGAAGCTCTTATCAACACTCTTGCCAATATCTACCCTAAATTAGTTAAATCCTTACCTTACATTTTTGAATTTGATACAATTTTATTATTAAGAGAACACATTCTTATTGTGAAGTTGTAACAACATTTAATAAAAATGAATTGATAATTATGGCGTATCAATTACTGTACATTCTGTAAAAATAAGGTAGATGGCTCTTTCAAATAATGGAACGATTAAATGTATTAATATCAAAAAGGTAACATATAGGTTCGAAAATTTATCGCTAAAAATATTGTCACTGTAGCATAGTTGGATAATGCACCTACCCTGGTTAGGAAAGAGATCCAGGTTCGAATTCCGATGGCGCAATAACAATATTTTTCGTCAAAATTGATTTTATATGTATATCTTTCTAATGAATATATTTAATGAATTTTTAAAATATCACAGACCGTCTTATCTGAATAATTACAACTTCACAATAAGAATGTGTTCTCCTAATATCAATTATTAGTTCCAAAGCACTTGGCACATGATTCGACATCAAAGTTATTTTCAATTATCCAGTAGGTCCTGCGACACCTTTCGACTACCGCTGGACTCGCCTGCTTCACATCGTACCTGCTGTTTCCCTCTCGGAGTCAATTCGTCTCTTCCTCGGAGTCCGCGCTTGAAGAAATGCGCAAATTTTCTTCTTCTGATGTCTTTTATGTTCTTCCGCTTTCGGCGGATTCGGGAATCTCGGACTTGTATTCATTTTCACTCGGTTCAACTTCACTTTCCTCACAGCTAGAAAATTCTATTTGACGTTGGAATTTTTTTTCAATAATTCTAATTTATTTCTAGATTTACTCGCGGTAGATAAAGATGGGTAAAAATAAAATATATTATTGCAAAAGTAATTATTAGAAAATAATATTAATTGTTTTTTTTTTACAATAATTAGATTTTATCTTTTCAAATACGTTAACACGTATTACATAAATGATGTTCTTTGAAAGATCACAACTCTATGACTGAAGATAGGTTTATTTATTCACATGGTCGACCCTCGAAGAGACCTTTCGATAGCAGTCGTCCCCGCAGCTCATAAAACTCGATTGTGCCATTAATTGTGATCGAATTTGGGTTTGAAATAAAAAATCCTTTACACCGATGATATTCTTACTTCATTGCTTCGCACAAATTGTTACTATGATAATGTTTTTTCAAAAGTAATAATTTCACAAATGGGACAAATTCAATAGGGTTATTCATTAAATTACCAAGCCCGTCAATTTAACGGTCTTTATATTGCTGTAAATAAGTTGGAAAATATACAAAGTTTTATATATCTGGGTTGCAATATAAATGAAAGATGGGATCCTCTTGTTGAAATCAAATGCCGCATTGACCGAGCTCGTGCAACCTTTATCCGCATGTTCTGTAGTCTTGATTTAAACCTTCGATTACGCGAATGAGAATGGTCAGATGCTATGTGTTTTCGATTTTATTTTATGAAATGGAACCATGGACACTTACCGAAGAAACGATACGGCGACTAGAAACATTTGATATGTGGATTTACAGAAGAATGCTTAGACGGATAGAGTTATGGATGAAGATGTTATGGTTCGGATGAATAAAAAAAAAGTAATTAAAACAATATTAATTCGCCAACTTAAATATCTCGGACATGTAATGAGACATTCGGAGAAGTACGAGATCTTGCACCTCATAATGCAGGAAAAGATTGCTGGAAGTCGGGGCCCTGGAAGAAGGAGAACATCATGGCTGAAGAACCTGAGGCAATGGTTTGGCCAGTCTACTGTAGAGCTGCACCGGGTCGCAGTAAGTAGTCATGATACCCAACGATCGTTGAACGAATAGGGTGCAACAAGAAGAAGAAGTCATTACAGCGTATTGATCCCTGAGGAAGATACCGTTGGTATCGAAACATGTTGATTTATCAATAAATAGTGGCTTCAACAGTGTTTTGTATTATTATTTAAATATAATTATTCCCATGATCCTAGAGAGGGTTTTAAATAACAAACAAATTTTTAATCCTATAAGGAAATTAGAAGATCTGAATATTTTTTGGTTTTTTTGTAAAAATAAAATACATAAATAATCCATTAACTAGGATATTAATGTAAACATGTGCTTACCCCGACAATCTTAAAATAAGGTTACATTTTAGATTAGTCAATGTCAATCAAAATTTGAAAAAATATATATCAGTCAAACTCCGAAATGTTGCCAGTGTTGTCCGTCGAAAAAATATCGCTAAAGATGGCCACGTAATTTGGGATTCTCGTTTCATAGTGTTTTAGAATAGAGATAGGGTTAACATTTACACTGCGGTCAAATATTGAATAAATCATAACTGCGACTGCGACATAATTACAAGTCCAGCTCGGGGTGCGCAGTGCGCAGTGCGCAGGGCGCAGCAGCCCTGTGTGAATAATTGGTTTACTTAACTGAAGGCACGTAGCATCAATTTCCCCATCACGGTTCTGGAGCTTCGTGAAAATCGTCGCTCCGCGGGCCTCCGTTCTGCTGATCTTCTCGTGTAAAAATTAAAATACTCAGCAGTTTTACAAAATATGAAGTATTCAGCCGTCACCAAATCTCTCGTTTCCGGAATAATAACAGATGTTTATTCAGTTCTCGAGTTTCTAAAACCAATTAAGAAAATTTAAATAGCTGTTTTCTATATTTTTAAAATAGCTATTTGAATTAAATATTATTATTATTATGAGTATTTCACTACAAACTGCAGGATAAATATTGCAATTATTACAATAATTTTTGTTTCGCTTTACTCGTTCAAAATTATTACAGCTGATGGATTTTTTATTAATTATTTTTGTGTAAGAAAAATCATTGAAAGTCATTTAATGGCCCGTCTAGATGATAATCTCTCAATGAGAGTTTATAAAGATACGTGTATACTGGATGCGTCTTCCTAATCCGCGAGCAAAATATATGAAGTGATGATTCGTAGATTCTGCCCTCTGTATATGTTCGTGAAACATATTTTTAGCGTGCGTTAATATCGACCGCGAAAAACGTTATTGTCACATGCCCGCGTCCAAGTTCCCATCCTCCCATCTATACATTTCCTACTGCTTCACTTCACTTGATCAATATTGTATTTAGTTTGATCTCAATATCGCGATACTATTCACGGTGGAAACAATTACCTCCCGAGCACCAGTTTTGTACATTAGCTTATTGTTTGTGTGTGCCGTGGGTGAACAGTGACGCCGCCGTCTTCAGTCGGCAGCGGAGATCGTCACCATCTCGTGCACGGTTGTGTAATTTCGGAGGTGCCATAATTGCGGTAAGGCGAGCAGTCCTTCTAAATCCCGGTCCCCGAATTGTTGATCCTTCGAAGAATCCCTTTACCCTCATCGGCCTCTTTTTATATCCGTCTCCCGCTTTCCTTTCTCACCTTGCGGTAATTCCGACTAACAACCGGAATTTCCGTAATCCATTCCACGGGAAGTGCGACAACAGTTTTTAGGCGCCCTCAAATCAGGTTCAGGTGAGATCTCGGGCTAGCCTCTGAGATCATGGCGGTCATCATGGCCATCCAGTTCAGTCGGTTGTGGACCCATTCTTCTGTAAACATAGTGGTACCGTACGCCGCTGCCTCGTCCTGAAGCGGTGACTGCGTTGTGCCATGTGACCGTGGTACGGCAGGCGTCCTTCTTACGATTCCTGATCCGCAGGCATCGATAAGCGAAGCGCTCGTTCGTATCCTAGTGGCTGAGGGTGCGGTCTGCATCCGTCAGCATCAGCGTCGGCAGCCGCACCTGCGACCGCGTCCACGTGGCGGTCTCAGTCGCTTCTCTGACAGCACCCTCGGCCTCGGCTTCAGCCGTGACCACTCCCAGCGCCTGGCTCACCCCACAAACTCAGAAGAGTACCTCCAGATGGTCGCGCTGGAGGTCTCTCATAAGCTGCTTATGGTGTCGATCCTTGCAACGGATCTCCCCCCTCAGCTGGCGGATGGTATCCTCGGTCGCACTGGAGGATTTTTGAGTCGCCTGTGCTTGCAAGCCCCAGTCGTCCTCAAACTGCGGGCGTGATACGTCCACCTGAGCGCCCCACTTGCTCCAGCAGCCCTCCTGCTTACTCCCGGCCGCTCTGCGGGCTCTTGATCCGCTGGATAGGCGCATCCATAAGAGAGGCCCACACTCTCGACAGCAACTGCAGAGCCACTATGTCCCGTGGACACAGGGTATCTTCGGCCTCCATACGTGCAGGATACATTCTGTCAGCGCGCCCCACCGACCAGCAGCCTTCCTCCCTACTTCGTAAAATCCTATCTCGCTGGAAAGAATATTTGGGCAAAAAAATAAATACTAAAATTAAAGAATGTAATATTTTTTATGTTGTTTTCCTGAATTCAACATTGTGAAGTGAATTCAAATCAAATAGTTGTTCAACAAAACAATCCTATCCCCAAAGTGTTAACCGTTAGTCGAATGAGTATAGATAAAAATATATAATAAATATATTGGCAATATCGAATCATTGTTATTGAAAAAATACCACTAAACAATACTTGTACTGCACAAAATACTTGTATGCAAAATGACGCCTACGTAAAATCAGATGCATTCATTATAACCACAGTATTCGTATCAAGGTCCTGGAGTAAAAACAGTTAATTTGTCCGGAAATACTCTAAAGGAGACGTGTAATATACTAAAACAGTAATAATAACCAAAATAATTATTAAATGTATTAATTAGAAAGATACGTATAAAATCAATTTTATCGAAAAGTATTGTTATCGTTACCGTTAAAATATCACAGAGCTATGTGAATAATTACATATTCATAATAAGAATGTGTTTTTCTTAATAAGATATAAGTTGTATGAATGTGTCCAAAATTTATTAAAAATGAATTGTTAATTCTGGCGTCTCCTATCGGTTTACTCAAAGGTATATGACAAAGTAGATGGCTTTCAAATAATGGAACGATAGATGTATTCATTTGAAAAGCGTAACATATAGGTTCGAAAATTTGTCCTCAATCCACTGTGTTGGTGTATCATAATCGGATAATGCACGTTCCCCGGATTGGAAGAGATCCAGGTTCGAATCCCGGTAGCAACAACAACATTTTTCGATCAAATAGATTTTATGTGTATATCTTTGTAATTAATACATTTAATTTGTATATAAAATATCACAGATCTATGTTCTGAATAATTACAACTTCACATTGAGGATGTGTTATCCTTTCTAAAATAATTATTAATAATAGCAGTGCTTTCTCTGCTTGCGATTCGGTTACACACTCAAGGTCAAGGATTGTTGGCTATCTAGTAGATGCATAGCAAAGTTAGATAATTCCCTTTTGTTATTAACCCAGTTGGTGAAGTGTTATTTCATTCGGGTTGTCACTGATCTTCCTGTTTGTCGCACATAATATGAAAGGTAGGATAATAGATTTAAAATTACAAAAAATAAATAGTGCAAATATAACGACACTGTAGAAACTCTACATAAAGCTAAACGATAGCAATGATGGCATCACAACACTTACGGTTCAACCGGGAGTGTAAGAAACGAGAGAGAGCTTGGACCACACAGAGATGAAGAAATGGTTCAGCATTCGAAACAACGTTAGTTCTTATTTATACTATATACATTTTTGGCTTTGTCTATAGTATTTGCTTTTTCTTATGTTTTTTGCATAAAATGAGAACTAAATCACACTCCCAGATATTTCGTCTATTACAAGAGCTACATATTTCAGAAATACAATAAAAATAGTACAATAGAAATCTTTATCTCCTGATGATACGAGTGCTAAGGTTTTCACGGTCGTTCAGAATTTTCAGTACAAATGAATTTATACCACCTGTATCATCTACCCACGAGGGTGGTATTTATAAGACATCCCGAGGCTCAATCCTGTAAGCATAATTTAATAAGGAAATGAAAATGTTGTTTTTCTCCAATTTTACCCGAGCGGAGGTTTGTCGATAAATATACTTTTAAACAATGGTTTATTTTTAAATGTTATTGGCGAGTTGCTAATTGACGCGCGCGAGAGTAACTCGGAGGTGGCGGATGAAAAGAACAATATACGCCCTTATTTATAGACTTTATTTTTAAGTACGTATATAATTACAATAATTTTAAAAATATTTGAACGCGAGCTGACCCGTCATATAACATATTATTAATTCTTATTTAGGTTTTGAAAATAACACTTTTCAAATGGTGTCCACCAAAGCTGGTACATTCTCGTAATCGTAGTGCGATATCGTCCATAGCCCTTCTCAGCAAAGCTGCCACGATTGCTCAGATTTAGTGGGCATTTCACGATGGAGCGACGTTCGCCGACGTTTATTTTCGACTTTGCGTTTCCCCGTGCGAAGTAATCGGGGGCTGTGGGGTCACGAGACTAGACGGCGTGTCCGCGGAATGAAACACGTATGAAAGTGAACATTGCATACTCGTACGTGCGATAATAAAATACAGAAGTCTACTGCGCGCCGTTACTAAATCACAAACTTTCCTCTTCCTCTCCACCGAACTTTGTTGCCCGTCAGTCCGCACATTTTGAGACAACCTCGAGACGACTTCACGTGTGCGGTTTCATCTCGGTTGTACTAGTCTGGCCTGTCACGGCTCATTAGATCGTCATCTCCCGCTCTTGCCGATTGGGCCTCGTTATCCATCATCTGCTG
Organism: Eubasilissa splendida; assembly: GCA_031772225.1. Classification (NCBI taxonomy): domain Eukaryota; kingdom Metazoa; phylum Arthropoda; class Insecta; order Trichoptera; family Phryganeidae; genus Eubasilissa; species Eubasilissa splendida. The sequence goes on from CM062845.1 coordinate 50,537,583, forward strand.
TGCCCCGTCCCCGAAATCTCTGAAATCTATCAAATCTTCGCTGAGGCCTGAGAGGACATCCGACCTACTTGTATTGTGAATCATCTTAGTACAAGAATACATATAGTTTTATCTTTCAGAATAAACCTGTTTGTATAACTGATTGTCTATTTTATTTGAGACACCTTCGTGAGAAACTGATTTGTATCCACCGCTGTAAAGAGATTACAGGAAGCTCGCAGCCGCTGTCTAGCCGACGCAATTCACCGTGACCGCGTGCGTCACACTGACGCATCCCGTTTCATATGTGAGTATTCTAAACTGTATTGCGTGACAAAGGTACTAAACATTTATAAGATAACATTCCAGGTATAACGTTACAATTTATAAGAGAAAACCGCCTACAGTTTTTCCAATTGACCCAAATATTATCATTAACGTCAGCCGCTATGTACCTGCTGAATGAAGGCCTTTTCCAATATAACAAGCTTTAAACTATAATGTTAGCGTACTTTTTACATTTATCTCAAAAAAAATATTTTTACATGGCCTACCTAACAAATAAATATTCTTTACATTTTTAAAACTGCGGTATGAGAAATATAACTAGCTCGATGTCCTTTTTTGACGCGGTTTTAGCCCTGGACTACTGGGTCACTGGTCGAGTGTTTTATTGCTAGATAAAAGGAGCACTGAAAGCATTATCTTTCCAAGATCTCATATAACATATTGAAATGTATAACATAATAAATAATCTGCAAAAGATGAGGCACTTATATCGACTACATTAAAATCCACTAATAATATAACATACAGGTACAAATTATAATTTCTACTCTGTCTATCCTGCTTTGCTGTCCCTGTCCTGTCCTGCATGCCTCGATAATTAAAAGATGGACACATTAGCACCGAGTCCTCTGATTCTAATTGGTTTAATTTCTCGTAAAACCCTATTTACTCTTATTATCAAAACTCTTAAAACATTCCCCATTTTTTATTAGCGCTAATTTAAAATTTCAAGCCAGTCGTGGAGAGAAAACTTAGTACAAGGGTTAGGAGCGATAAACAATGCTATGGAGATGTTCTAGATCTCTTCATAAAATATATCACACTACAAATACTTGAAATAATTGAAAATTGTCAGTTCTCTGCGTACACTAGCATAGTTTTGGTATAAATGAAATGTCACCAACACCTTTTATTGTATCAATTTGAAATAATAATATTTGCTCATAAATTAACGTAATATTTACTAACTTAATGTCACAGTACGTATTTAAAAAAAATCATTATAATATTATGTTTATAGAAATTATACAGAATGATGTACTTATATGATATTTATACTTTTAAAATAAGCAAAGTTATCTTTGTGGTTAAGATTCATATTTTTATTATTTATCTTTGTTTAAATAACCACTAAAATGAGTTTAAATACATCTACCGGTTTCGAAAAATACCATTTTCTTCTTCAGGATGTCATAACTAACTAAAACATATATCTTTTCTTTGACAGAATCTATTTTTAAAAATCTATTTTTAAAAGAAATATTTTTATTTTATTTTTTTTATTTTTAGTACCTAACTCAAATCATTACTTAATACAAATTTACTCGAATAATTTTTAGGAAAAAATTTTAGAATGGGACTCGTAGTTAAATTTAGTTGGTTGTTTATAATTTTTTGATTAGTTTTACACGCTTTATTTATCTCCAACGATTCCAAATTATTTAATTTGTGACCAACACCGTTTATATGCAAAATTGACAATCCCAATTTTTTATCAAAATCATGACCATTTTCTATCAAATGATTAGCAAATTCTGAAAATCCACTATTGTTCAAACATCTCAAATGCTCCCTTACTCTTATATTAAAATTTCTACCCGTTTTACCAATGTAAAATGCAGCACAATCCTTGCAACTAAGTTTATAGACACCAGAATTGTTAAATTTATCATCTTTGTCTTTAGAATTTATGAGTAAATTTCCTATACTATTATTTGTATAAAATGCCGGTCTAATGTTTCGTGGTAGGTGTTTAGATATTTGATTCGAAAAGTTATTTATGTATAAAATCCTACGCCAATAATCATTATTATCATTATGTTTTATCTGTGATTTATATAAGAATTGGTTATTATATTCTTTTAATTTATTTTTTAAAATAGTGTCTATCAAACCTGTTTTATACCCGTTATTAACTGCTATTTTTTTAATTGTATTCAATTCAATATTGAAATTGGATGTTGACATAGGAATATTGACTAAACGATGTATCATGGAGTGGAACCCTGAATGTTTGTGTGATAATGGATGATTAGATTCATTGTGTATGATAGTATCTGTAAATGTTGATATATATATATATATATAAATAAAGATATATGTTTTAGTTAGTTATGACATCCTGAAGAAGAAAATGGTATTTTTCGAAACCGGTAGATGTATTTAAACTCATTTTAGTGGTTATTTAAACAAAGATAAATAATAAAAATATATATGATATTTGTTATTAATAAAATTATTACATTTTAAATCTAGGAACACTCGGGTCTCTTTTTATGCGGTTTTAAAGTTTAAAGAAGCATTTTTTTTTAAATAAATATTTTATACCAATTTAATGTAATATAATAAAGGGTCAAAATTTCGGAAATTTTAGTCTGTATATGCAAACATAGTCTGCGCCAGTACAATTCAACCAAAACCAAGTGAAATTGGATACGTCTGAACGCATTTCTCCCCTCCATTGTTTTCAGAAATTATCAGTGAGCATGATGCAGAGGACAATGTCATGAATGACAATGATATCGAAGAAGAAGAAAACGAAAATGAATCGGAAGAAAATGAAACTCAGTCACCCCCACAGCGAGTGTAATTCGAGAAGGTCTTCAACTTTGCAGTAAATTGGCAAACCATTCCATTGAAAAATATGATAATTCTGAAAGAGAATTCAAGATTCAACGCGAGATTCAGAATTGCATTTCTGGATATCAGGAATTGTACAAAAAAATAGCAAAGTCATCGCAATGTTTAATCACTGATTATATTGTCAAAAGGGAAAAATCAGCTTGCGAAGTTGAGGCTAATTTTATTTGTGAAGAATCATTATCTTCAGGACATAGATCTCATCTAGATCCGACTATCTCTTCTAGTGATGAAAGTGATTTCCAACCAGTTCGCAAATTATGCCGAACATTGTCATATTGCGATGATAATTCTTAAGAAAAAAATATGCAAAAAAGATAAAACTTTTTTATATTAAATTCTTATATATAAATTTGGAAGGAATACGTTAAGATTATATTTTTATAAAATTTAATAAACTTTTTTTATGTGTTTTTCGGTATATTTTAACTTATTTAATTAGTTTTAGAAAATTATGGAACGTATTCTTTATTTTTATACGTGTGTCTAGTTTTTTTTTATGCGTTTTCCTGTGGAACGTATCTACCGCATAAAAAGAGACTTGTGTGTATTTTTAAAAATAACCTTTAGTAATGGACTGTGTAGTATTTGCTTTGGCACGTATTATACGCTCGTAGGTTAAAAATTTAGTCAATAGTACCTTGTTTAATAATTTAAATGTATTCTTGTGTAAAAATTATTATTTTATAGTGGCATTTCGCCCGTTTACTAGCATGCGGTTTAACTATCGCTAATAGCATTAGATGTTTATTTAGTTTTAAGAGGACAACTTTACTAAAGTAATGAACAAGCGGTATTAATTTACCCTCCCGCCGAGCGTGCACGCGCGCCCTCTCCCGGCCGACTGACGCGGCGTCCAAATAATCAGCTGTGTAGCGTCAGAGCTCGGCACTCACCGCCTAGCTAGTCTGTCTAGCTCCGAATCCGCCACGCAACAATAGGCCTGTCTTATTCCTGACAGCTCTATGTGCAGTTGGATTAATACATCATTTTTGTGGAGTAATTGATTTTCAATTATTACAGTGGAACTATCAGGCCTATTCTCAAAATTGCAATATTGAAATGAAGGTGATTGTTACACCGACCCTCAAAAATAGACAGTATGTAAATTAACGTCCGTGTTATATTTGAATGAGAGAGAGTGAGGGAGATAAACGTACCATAATCTGTCAAAACAAAAATGGCAACAGGATTGGCCGTGATTCGTCACTACGACGCTGCGGATGAGGAAATCAATAGGTAATTTATGAACAAACCTTTTGCTGTGAACTTTGAATACTGTATTAGTACTTATTTTAACCAAAAACTTATATTTTTAGTCGAAACTCGAGAATGGAAAGACGTCGTTTGCGTGATTTGTGCAACCCGATGGAAATTCCAAATGGGCAATTTTTACAACTATACCGCCTTGATAAGGTATAGACGATAAGGTATAGGTAGACGTTAATTTACATACTGTCTATTTTTGAGGGTTGGTGTAACAATCACCTTCATTTCAATATTGCAATTTTGAGAATAGGCCTGATTATTTTACTATTACAAAGGTGTCCAGCGGAAATTTTTAAAGTTTGATATTAAATTTAAAAAAAACTACAATGTTATTCTCACATTTTATTTATATAAAATGGAGTTTAACGATGCGGATTTTTACGTTTTATAAACAATATCGTCTAAATGCCGTCTATTTCTCTCAAGACACTCTTGAAATCGGACAAAAATTTGCGAACACCCGCGTTGGGTCAATGGCAGCAATTTCATATCGGATATTTTCTTGTAGGGCCTGAATTGTTCAAATATTGTCGCTGTAAACTCTCGACTTAAGGTATTCCCACAAAATAAGTCGCACGATGTAAGGTCCGGTGACCGAGGTGTTTATTTATAGGGAAAAAAAATTCTCAGCTTCTCCATTAAAACTCTAGCTGTGTGTGGAGTGGCCCCGCTAAAATTGTGTTCTGTTGTTGAACCCGAGAAACAGCTGCAGTTGCGGTACTAAAAACTCGTCGATTATTCGGCAATACACGTCAGCAGTTAAAAAAATAAGGGCCAATTATCCCTTGGGCAGAAATTGCACACCACACTGTGGTTTTTGGACAATGCAAACGTTTTTGATGGCGTTCCCTCGGGTAATCGGGGCACCAGTATCTCATGTTCTATTTATTAACATTAACGTATGAAAATGTGTTTCGTTAGTAAACAATATGTTTCCAAGCGTTCGTGCTGTTCCAAAACGTTTCAGCATCGTTCTCGCTGAGGTTTCACGTAAAGAATTTTTATTGAAAAACGATTTGCAGTTTGTATGGATGAAACTGTAGTTTTTTTTTCAAAATAAAGTGGATTATTGATTTTTTATTCCAGTACAGTCTGCAATCTTCCTTATCGATTTACATGGATTGCGCATAATTTCACGTCGAACTTGAGCTACATATTTTGGTATCGCTACTGACGTTGATGGTCCCGGATAAGTTTTTGTTAACCGGTGTCCCGAAATTTTTTAATACAACACCAGATAAGTTGCGTGCTCGGCCCATCACTAACTGGTCGAATATTAAAGTAAGTACAATAAGCGCGGCGCGGTGCGCCCCCGAACAGCGACTCATTGCGACTGGAAAATCCGCAAATCACGCGCGTCGTACAATACCCTCCCACTTACCTCACCCTGATGGTTTACAAGCAATTACAATTTAATTTTGTAATTTTTCCGCTGGATCCCCTTTAGTCTTTTGTCTCCTATAATGTTCCCATATTCATACAAAATATACAAATGATTTCAGGCATGTCACGTTACGATTTATAGATAATAGATACAGCCACACCAATATTAAGTGCAAATTAAAAATGGACAATAAATGCAGCGATTTGTCCCTCACAATCTTTTTACGGGACTCTTACAAATGTATGATTTAAAACCATTTAGCAATACCTAAAATGAAAAACGTGACGTAAATTCCTAAATCTTTAAAGTAATCACCGCGGCTAAATAGTCAATATACTAGACGCTAGAAACGGCCGCTAGCAGTGGGGTGCCTCATTGTACTTACAGCTACAGGTTAGGAGAGTCGCGAGGGGCGGCGACTCCGTGCCGCCGACCAATTCAATAAACGGAATATTGAAATAATCACACGTTAATTGCACGATGAAGGCTTCTGATGATAAAGCATCGCTCGTTCCAGAAGATCAGCAAGTTAGTCTTATTTTCTTATTTCTTAGTTTGAAAAGAGTAAGAATATTGATATGACATGTACTCCGTGTACGCATCTCTGTACGAGGAAACTTGACGGAGCGATGTTCAAATATTTAATGTATTCATTTTTGTAGCACCCATTTTCTAGTATTTCTAATCCTAATTGAATCGTAAAAATTTGTCTTGTTCCCTTTTTGTTATTCTTCGTCTTTTCTGTCTGCTGGGGGTGACACACCAAAGCGATGGCGGATGTCTCACTAGGAGTGGTGTATTCGACTTGCACATGCAGTATATACTTTATGGAAGACTGATTAAAATGGCTGTGATCTGATGTGGAAAAAAGGCTAGGCCGATTACACGGGCCGACGCTGGATGATCCACCAGATAAGTTCTAAGGTCACGACTTTTTTTGCTTTGCTGAATTATTACTGTCGTCACCGCCTTTTTTCACCAATGTGTTACCACAGTTGCAGCATTGTTAATATGGATATTGTTGGCTCTGCCTTTAGTTTTTTTTATATAAAACTAATTGTGCGTTATTTTGTCAGTCTTTTTTTTATAATATTTTCTGTCATCAAACCATTCATTATTTTATAATAAATTAAAACATCTAATTAAACTAAAACTCTTTTATTATAGAATGTCACCTTGCATATTTGATTGTTCACATTATGGTAATTTCTCTTCAAGGGATGGTTAAGGTGTACCTCAACATTATGGTAAGTAGGTAGGTTCTGATACATGTACTCTCATGCTCGCCATTGATCTGGTCCGCCAGACTACACATGTAATTTAAAAAATAGTGATTCAGTGATTTTCTGGTCCCTAACCCGACATTAGTGGGGGACTGCAACTGTCTAGATATATTCATATTTTTTCAAAATACGCGTGAATAACGACTTTGTAAATTTTATTATTCTATTTCTTGCTGCGGTGGAGTTTAGACATTCTCAATTCATTTTAACATTAGGAAAAGTATACTCGCGTGTAGTAAATAAATATTTGCAAAAATATCGATACCAAATGGATTGTAGAGCGTTCACTTTTTGGGCACCTACATAACGTGGGCCCCAATGCAGCCATAGCGCTGTTACACATAGTTACACCTCCGCCCAAAGCAACATGTTTGCTATCTAGTTTTGATTATATATCACATATCATAACCTCGACTAGACTTTATGTAGAAATCTAGTGAAAGCATTGAAATACTTCCATAATGATTAAGAACCACTTACCCTGAACTAAGCAAAGCAGACGACTTTAGTAATTGATATTTTTTTCTAAAATGATTCAAGTCATTACAAGGGTAACATTTGCATAGTACGCACTTGCACAGACAAGTCAGGTGGAATGGTTTAGAAAAAACTATCCTAAAACATTTGATTAAAACTAAAAAATCTCTGATAAGAAAGGTTAGGAAACAATTATTGTTTAAATTTAATTATATTAGCTAGTGATCTTTTACAGATAGTATTTATCTACATTAACACTTACTGCAAGGTGGGTCAAAACAATACACGTCCGGCGGTGGTGGATTTTTTTAGACCCATTCCAAGTCTCGATTTTTTAACCGTTTTTTGGGAAATTTTTTTATAGATATATTTCTTTAAATATGATTTAATGAAATGGCATGATGTGCAGTAATCTTTCTACTAAAAAATTAAGGTTTTTTAAAAAATATTACCAATAATGTATGTATTCGGACCAAATGCAAATATTCACTGAACACATAATCTTTTCATCGGCTCGACTACCTGCCGGTGTGTCAGTGATTATGAACATTTTACCTTCTCTGAATTAAAATGTATTTTTTATATATTAGTGTTTATTTATTTTTATACATAAACAGAATGAAAATAATCGTAATAAAATATTTACAGAAGTGAAATAAAAATATTATAAATAATATATTTAAAAAATACATCCTTTTTTATACGAAAACAACCTTCATTCAAAATAGATATAATGTTGATTGTATTCTGTGAATTTCGGTTAGTAAATTTTTTGTTCACAGAATATAATTATTAAAAATATAAATAATAATTGACATAATTTAAAGAAATAAGTAGGTAAAGCAAGCCGCCTTTTGTCATTTAAGTATTTTTAATTATAATTATAATGTATTTTTAAACAGCATTTATAATTATAATTCAAAAGCATCTACAATATTGGAAAGCCGACCCTATGCTCACCAGGTAGGGTCATCAAACTTAATTGGTGACCCCCAGAAAGGCGCAACACGCTTGAGGCATGTATTACCGCCAGACAAAAATAAGTCAAAACGAATAAAAATATAAATATGTGTATAATAATTGAACTAGATCACAATACACAAACCAGGTATGTGTCCTCTCCGCGGAATGTTAGAAAGAAAAGTAAAAAATATTCTAAAGGTTGACAATATATGTTTTAGCGTGAGTGGTGAGAGGCAATTCCATAAAAGCGACTGTCTTAGGTTAGTTTTTGTGCGTTTTTTCATATTTTTATTAGTAACTCATTTGAATCTCGTCCAAAAATATTCATTTGTATGATATTTCAAATTATTTGGAAATTTTTAGATTTAAGATTAGCTAGAAGGAAAACAGCATTAAACGAATATCTGTTGCGATGTTCATGTTTTTACAAACACCCGGGTCAGATTTGACCCAGCACCGTAGAGGATGTGTTGTAATTGTAGTACTCTTATGAGTACAAACAGTATATGTGTACTTTATAGTAGATTTAAGGCAAAACCATAATGAAATTGAGCAAGCCAAAAAACTGTTTTTCGTCCATTATCCACTAATTCATTTTAGTATATAATAATGATACAACACTATTTTTCGTAAAAATAATTATACATACGTAATTGGTATGCAAAATAAGTAATAAGAGTACATAATGTTTTTTGAATTATTAAATATCATTTATGATTAGGTATAGGTTAAGCTTTTTCTTACAGATTATTCATTTTTTTTAAATCTACAAATTTTTAATAAAATTAAAAATATTTAATTATGCATCGTTTTTTATTTATCATCAGTGCAATGTTGGCAATGTCTTTTGACAGTTGCACATGTATAATTAATAAACTCTAGTACATACAAAAAATACACCTATAAAGCTGGAATGAACTATTTATTATTATTATAATTTTTATAATTGGACAACGTATATAGGGGACATTTATAATAAATGTTAAAATATATTTTTATTCTATATTTATATCCTTAGATAATATTGTAATTTGCAAACTCTTAAAATGATAAATCATGCATAGGTTGAATCAATATTACAATACAAATTACTGGGTAGGGGCGGAACATCTCAAACCAATAATTACAACTCAAAAGATAACAATAAAAATAATTTTAAAAAAGGATAGAGATTACTTAAACAAACAAGTGTTGAAAGGTTTTCCTGTATTGAATTTATCTTCTATATATACAAATACTGTTTATTTCTTTTTTTTAAAGAGGTTAAAATAAAAATTCAGGACTCAGGAAGACTGGAGCAAAACTATTGAAAATGTTATATTAAAAATGTTAAAATTAGGAATAGGACAGATATATATATCATACATTGTTCCTAGACTGTATAACCAACTGCCAAAATCAATTAAATTGGCAGCAAATATAAATATTTACAAAAAATAAGTTCTAAAGTGGATTAAAGGTCTTCAAAATTATAAAACTATGTATTTGACATCTTTCTCTAGTTCTAATCTGATCAATTTCCAAACATTTTTTATATTAAATTGTAATTACTCGTTGAGTGGCAATGAGTCACTGGTCGGGAGTGCACCGCGCATTCGCGGTTGAGTAATGTTTAAAGTGCGATGATTCATTGGTTCGTGCGCGTCGCGCTTTTTGTACTCACTTTAATATTCGACGAGTAAGTGATGGGCTGAGCACGCAACTTATCTGGTATTGGGTTCAAAATTTCAGACAAGAAGAGACAATGGTTAACCAAACTCCTCCGGGACCATTGACGTTAGCAGCGATGCCAAAAGATGTGGCTCAAGTTCGACGTAAAATCACGTAAGTCGATAAGGAAGATTGCAGACTGTACAAGAATAAAAAAACTCAACAATGTACGTTATTTTGAAAAATAAACTATAGTTTCACCCATACAAACTGCAAATCGTGCAGTTTCTTAACGAAAATGACTATTCTTTACGTGAAACCGCAGTGAGAACGATGCTAGAACGTTTTGGAACAGCACAAACGCTTAGAAACATATTGTTTACTGACGAAACGCTTTTTCATACCGATGGTTATGTTAATAAATAGAACATGAGATACTGGTGCCCCGACAACTCGAGGAAACGCCATCAAAAACGTTTGCATTGTCCAAAAACCACAGTGTGGCGTGCGATAATTGGCCATTATTTGTTTAACCAGCGAGAGACAGTCACTGCTGACGTGTATTGCCAGTTTTTAGTATCGCAACTGCAGCTGTTTCTCGAGTTCAACAACAGAACAATATTTCAACAAGACAGGGCCACTCCACACATAGCTAGAGTTTTAATGGAGAAGTTGAGGAAAATTTTTCCCAATAAATTAAATCAAGTACGGAGACATACCCTGGGCACCTCGGTCACCGGACCTTACACCGTGTGACTTTTTTGTGGGGAAACCATAAGTTGAGAGTTTACAGCGACAATCCTCGAACAATTCGAAAATATCCGACGTGAAGTTGCTACCATTGAACCAATGCTTTGCTCTCGCGTGTTCGAAAATTTAAGAGTCCGATTGCAAGAGTGTCTTGAGAAAAATGGACGGCATTTAGACGATATTGTTTACAAAACGTAAAAATCCGCATCGTTAAACTCCATTTTATATAAATGAAATTTGAGAATAACATTGTAGTTTTTTATTTTATTTAATATTAAACATAGGGGGGCCTTTATCATTTTGCATTGCGTTCCAATTTTTGTAGTTATGGCACTGGCTTTAGGTACGATGAGAGTCAATAGGTTGTTGTTCAATCTCAGTGTAACAACCTCATGTCTATGAAAATTTGAGAAAAGAATGGTGTCATTTGGAAAAACGATAGTTTTATCACTTGTTAAAATTTTATAATAGTTTTATCATTCCCTTCTATCGTACATAGGGCATTGATGTGCTCATGTTACACTCTCTTATGGAACACCGTAGCTTAAATGAGTAGTAGTATCCACATGAAATATTGCAGTTTAGTAACTTTTTGCCATGTTTTGTTTCATCGATGTCTATTTATATCAAATACGTCGAAAGTTCTAGAAAATCTAAGATCACTGCAACACATTTGTTATTTGGATTTCCAAAATCCATATTATATTTATATTAGTAGATACAGCCACGTTAATATTAAGTGCAAATTAAAAATGGGCAACAAGTGCATCGATTTATCCCTAGCAATCTTCAAATGTATGATTTAAAACCACTTCGCAATACCTGATTGACACGGATTTGTCCGTGAATATACTCTATTTCTGGTACCACCAATACGCCCGTCATATATCATTTTTAGATATCGACCCACACTCACACGTTCAATGCTGAATCCTGACAACTTAAAAAATAAGATTTCGAAAATAATAAAATAATCAATCCAATATTTTATTTTATGGTAAACATTGACCATTTGTATATTTCTAGTTCAATTAGATCGAACAATTAAACATGGTTTTGAGAAAAATAAATGTATACTATTTGATACTTATTTCCATATTAAGTTTGCATGGTTTTGTTTCGTTTGAGCCACACATTATTGAAACAGGAGGGTTTTGGGTCAATATTAGGATGTTGATCCATCAATTTTTCGGGATGTTGATCTTTTAGAAAGTTGGCTATGGGGATGTCGGTCTGTTGAGAAATTGGTTTATAGGGATGGTGGCTGTAGAAAAGTTGGCTGTGGGGAAATTGTCGTGAAGCTTTTTATTACATGCTCATAAACTAAAGAAATTTCGAGCCTACTGAATAGTCAAAGATTATTAACGATTAAACTACGTGATACAATATCTTTATCATATAAATAATGAATACAGTTTTTGGATTATTATTAAATATATAATTCATTATTTAACTTTTATTAAATTAACGTTACACTGTTAGTTGTGAGCAAATTGTAGCACAGTATTCAAGATAAATATTTACTAACAAATACTCACAAGTCAAAATAAAACATACCTCTCACCCTCTGCCTGGCCACAGGCCACTGTCCTCTCCCATGTCCGGTTGACAGATGAAAGCGAACAAGTTATTTACTTAAATATACTAAAACGCTCTTCGTCTTCCTGTACCTCCATCTCTCATCTCCCCACACCCTACCCCATCCTAGCGCAGCTCTGTCAAGGCTTGTTCACAATGTGACATGCTCCTTGTATTCGTTGTAAGGATTTGGTTACGTGATTTGAATGAGCAATGGCATATTTTGCGTATTTAGTCTGAGTACATGAAAGCCCGACTCGTTGTTTATTGCGTGTAAAACTATTGACAGTGTACTTTGTCTACATAGATGCGCGACAAAGGAATAAGAAACTTTGAAATAAATAATGTTCGCCCATAAACACAAGCATAGGTGTGTATTAGTGTATTTATGGCACGAGTGAGTGCATAGTACCGAGGTAGTATTCACAGAGATCTTATTATTATCATTATATTTCCTGTCCTACGTAACTTTTAGACAACTACTCCACGCAATTGAGATTGAACGATGACGCTGATACTCTGCCTGTCTAGTTTTACGATACGAACAAAGATCTATCCCAATTGTCTAACCTAACATTTGACTATAGCGCCCGATGGTTAGTGACGTCCATATTGATCTTGTTTACAAAACCACTTTCTAGATACAACTTTTTTAAATTGAAATCAATCGTATGATGTAATAAAAATCCTATCAGATTAATATTAGATACTTTTGTCTCGACCTTTCTCATCAATCACCATATGTTGTATTTTATCCACTGTTCTTTTCTACTTTTAATAATACAGAGTATTATTTTTTTCTCTTTTACTGTTTCTAGTATTTCCTAGTTTATGATTATATTTAGGTATCTTTTCCATCATAACATTAGCTATAATCAAAGTATGCAATTCGTAAAATAACTGGTCTGTTTTCGTACGGTGTTTGAATTCTCCAAGTTTTACAATATTGAAGAATAAACTTTATCCATAGGATACCGAGTAATTTGGAAAACTTTTTAGCAAGATAAATTCAAAACATCTGACGATGATAATATATATATATATATCTATATAGCGAAGTATCGAGCCGGGCCCCACATCTCCATCGGCTAGCATAGTAGTATGCGTAAAATGTGGGTTCAAATTAGACGAACACCTATCAAAATTTCTTACCTACTGACGATCTCCTAAATCTGCATTCGTCACTTAAGGAAAAAATAATATATAAATTTAACAACATAAAAAAGCTAATTTTATCATAATAAAAATAACTTGATTGTAACAATAACAAATTTAATTCAATAAAATTTACTTAGGTAACAAAAATAAAATTGGGTACAATTTCATGTTGAAAAATGTGATGTCCTTGAATTTGTATATGTGTGTGTGTGTCTGTGTGTCAGAACGCCGCACCGCCGGGCGGGATGTGTATCTGTGGGCGTGTTTGCGGGGTTAAAAAAGGCGACGCGCGCCAGGCGCACTCGTTAGCGTTCTACGAGGTGTACACTGAAGACGTATTTATAAGACAAGTACGTAATAATCTACGGTAATTTTATTTAAATAAAACACGGACGACATTATTTACAGGCACGGCTATCTTCCGTTCCGTATCGCGTGCTTGTATCTTCATCCAATGTCGCGCCGAGGTACAGATCTCGACCACGACCCTTACCCGTGCGGGGTAGTGACACAGGGTGCGGCCTCAGTAGTGTGTTCTTTTCCAATTTGGGTCACAGCACCTATCTACATATGCAGAAGACCCTGGCAGTAGTCAATCGTTACATTACACGCCACAACCAGAGTGGCCGGCATAAAAAAGACCGCCACTCGGGCGGGCTACGGAGACAACTACCAGCTACCGTCCTTCCGCCGCACAGGCAAAGACTAAAAATATCGTATTGGTGTTGCCATTCGTAGAAAAACACTACACCTCAGGAATAGTGATGAGCTCTAAGTCACGAACTCTGAGTCACACTCACTGTCAGTGATTGAATATCTGGGAATATCGTGATCCGTGATTCATTTTTTAAATGTTATTTATTGATTCGGCGCATGTGCAAATGAAATGAAAATATTAATAAAGGAATGACGTTTTAATTCGTGATAAGCGCCATCTAGTAGATTCTGCCAAAACGTTTTATGCATTTGACCCGAAATACTCGAAAAATAAACTCACATTTTTTTAGAGTTTTCGCTCTCTTTGTGACGATATTAAATAAAATACGAGTATATATTAATTATACTCGTACATGCTAGAACATGTATTTTACGTAAATGAAATTTGAGTAATATACGTAAATACGCTCAGAATTATGTATTTTATTTTTATCGTGTATTGTGATATCGTGCGGCGCACGCGCATTAGTAATGAAACTTTGATCACAGTCACAGTTTACAATCACTGATATTATCAAATATCAATCACAATAACACCAGTGAGTCAAGAGTAGCATTTTTTCTCATCACTACTCAGGAATGCATGCTTACCTCTATCGACCATATTCTGCACCACCTGCACCACTTGCACCACCTTCCTTCCACGAAGCTGATCTCCTCAAGTTAATGTACTGATCAGACAAATTATCATTATTGCACTTTTCCAGCCTGTATTGAGATTCACTTGGCAATACGAATCTGAATATATTCCCTTCTATGTGTGTTTGGCTTGACGAGAGAGAACTTCAAGTCTGCTTATTTCAAAACATCTCTGAGAAATTTGTTATTTATAAATATGCACCCTTGAGGTGAAAGTTTTTACGAAAATGGCGCTGTACAAATTATCCATTATTATTATTATGAATTAAATATATTAATTAGAAATATATAAATATAAAATCAATTTTATCGAAAAATATTGCTGTCGCGCCACCGGGATTCGAACCTGGATCTCTTTCCAAACCGGAAAAGGTGCATTATCCAACTATGTTATTTATACACTTAAACCCGATAAACATAATTACTTCAAACAGCCAAGTCTTCACATTTAAAATTTTCCTTGTTGGTACATAACATTAGCTAGGAAAATTTATTATGATGTTTTCTGCATGAAAATAAATCTATTTACACATTTAACCATTGTATCAATAACAAAACTTCATGACAACCGTTAATTTTTAACATTACATCGTTTACTAGTAGCGAAGCAAAACAATATGTGATCGCTGATTACAAATTTGACAAAATTCACATATACTGGAAATGACAGTTTTAACCTCAAAATCGGTTGACGTCCAAAACAAACCCAGTAGAAATACCCCAATTCAATACAGTCACGGATTGCCGTGATATCCAATGATTAAAAGTTTATTAATTTACCAAGCTGATAATTTATTTTAGATATTAAGGGCGCGCTTTCAAAAATAATTCATATTTTCACGTTTTTTACGAAAATATTAGGTTTTTATTATTCATTTATATCAGAAGTTATACAATAGATTTAACTTTTTTCTAAATTATTACTTATATAAGACTATTATACTAATGTAAAACTAATAAACTGAATGTTACTTGCCATAACTAAGAAAATACAAGCATTTTAAGAAAGATCGTGACCATTAAATTTATTTTCAGCGTGCAACAAAATTGCCTTAATATGGAAAATCCTTATACGAAATATATTTTCTTATATTCTTGAAGCCAAGATTATGGAAACAAATCTGCATTGAACCAAATTAGCAAAATTTAAAAATTGAATAGTTATAAACCATTCAATTTGCAGTATATGATCAATTTTCGACGTTTTTAAAATATTTTGTGTTAGTGAAAATAAATTCTTTTAAATAATATATTATATTTACTTACATACTTATAGGCTTCAACTACGATTTAAAATCAAGTTTTCTATTAAAAACACAACCATTTCTTACAAAATAATATTTATATTGATTAAAGTGTTTTTTTTATATTTTTTTTTATAATTTCAAATAGCCGATTAAAAAACAATTAAAAACGCACATGAATAGGATCGATATTAATAATATTTAGTAAGAAACTATTGTGTTTTTAACATAAATTTTGATTTTAAATAGTAGTTGAAGCTTTAAAGTATGTCAGTAAATATAATATTTTATTTAAAATAATTTGTTTTCACTAACACAAAGAGATTTAATACTGCAAATTGAATAATTTATAACTATTAATTTTTAACATTTTACTAATTAGGTTCAATGCAGATTTGTTTCCGTAATCTTGGTTTCAAGATAATAATAAAATATATGTCGTATATGCTAGAATTTTGTATATTAAGGCAATTTTATGGCAAGCTGAAAAAAAGTTTAATGGTCGCGGTCTTTCTTATAATGCTTGTATTTTCTTAGTTATGGCAATTAACATTCAGTTTATTAGTTTTACATTGGTATAACAGTCTTATCTAAGTAATATTTTAAAATAAGTCAAATCTATTGCATAACTTCTGATATCAAACCCTTTTGTAAAAAACATGAAAATATGAATTATTTTTGAAAGGTAAGCCTTAATCAAAATAGGGCGACTCCAAGAGTTTCAATCGGGTGTTTGCTAAGCAACTAACGATTTAACGTGAAAAACAAAATACGCTCGGCAACCCCAATGTCATGGATCTGGTAGACGACTACTTCTGCTGGGATCTTACGACGATAATCATGGATTCTATAAAATGAAATGGTCATCCAACCTTGAACTAGATAAGTTGTTGCCGCAGACCAGATGTCCAATCCTAAATCCACGGATTGCGAGTCTGTTGCAGCCAACGTTATGTCCCCGACCAGACCACTGGTCCGCGTCGTGAAGAAAGTGTGCTACTAATATGCCGACAGAAGCGAGCGATCATGCCGTTATCGTCGCCCATGCCGAGTAGGAAATGTCTAATTTCTGGAAAGATTGTTCCTCATGCAATTAAGTACAAATAAATTACAATAAATAGTGCACTAGTGATTGAATAGACCAATCTTACATTTACCCTTCGATTTACATATTGAATTCCGATAACAGTGGCTCGCCGTCCCGAGCGGCGGCGGTCCGTGTGTATTCAAGACTGTTTTTATGATAGGGTGTCCGCTTCGACAGATACACAAATTTCTCGAATATCGACCATAGACAAATATGCCATGATTAAAATGTGGCTGGCACAAAACAATAACAGACAGATCAGTGATTTTCTAACCCGACAGTATACGCAACTGGTGTCTCTTCTGGATTAAATCGCATTCTTTGTAAACGCAATAAAATATCGGCAAAAAAAGATGGGGATAATCGTTTTCATGACTTGCATTATATCGATCCGAGTTGATATTTTCTATAAACTCAATTACGCATCTATTTTATAAGTTGCAATCCAAAATACCAATACCGCAGTCAACCATTGATTTTTTCGCAATAAAATGTTCGGTTTCGGTCGATTCATTTTTCTGAGCCTCTAAATACACATCAGTAATACAACATCAGAAGACCGACCGAATTAAATAAGAAAACTCTCACAGACGGTCGGTATGTAACACTACACTTCTTGCTAGGTTCGTGAATAAATGTGCACAATAATAATATGCTCATCATTATTTCAATGTCAAAATTTCAATTTAATTTTAATATATAATAATTTTTAAGGTAATGCTATTAATTGCATCATAACATCTACAAATAAGCCGCAAGAAAAGCTTTAATTATTTAATTAAAACATTCTGAATACGTTAGCTCAAATCAATAAATGCATTTTATTTATCAGTATTTAAATATTACTTATAATATATATACATATTGTATTTGCATAGCACCGGGTGTCTACAATTCAACATGCTTTTATTTTTATGTTCATCCCTAACCAGTGGCGTAGAGAGAGTCGAGAGAGTCATCGAGTCTTAGAGTTTGAGCGGGACATAATGGGGTTCAAGGGTGTGTGCGAAGGGAGAAAGGGTGGCAGAACGCCTCTCGTTGCTCGTATCTCGGCGCGTTATAATTGTATACTTTTCACTTTTCATTTTCCTTTGGTGGTAGAATGGTCATAAGATCATTTTTGAAATATAATAATTTCTATTTAAATTATAAAAATGTAATGGTTCTCATGTAACGAAACTTACCATGTTGCTTACTATGTTCTGAAAATGCAACTTCTCAACAAAAATGGGCTTTTCTTAAAAATATATAAATTGTATCAAAGTTTATCCGAATTTAATAAAATTGATTCATTTAATTCTGAAGTATTTTACTCAAAGGTATTTAAGATTTACCATATAATATAAAGTAAATAGTTTTTAAAAATTTAATAATAGATAGATAATATTTCTATTATCTTGCTCTATCAGATTTCCTCTTTCTATCCAGCAATCTCCGAAATGTCTCGACGACTTCTTCACATACGACCTGCCGGATTTCATCAGGCGTCATTACTTATGTGGATAGTACAGGTACGAAGCGATACAAAATTATGTTGTAAATAGGCGAATAAACATTGTGGGTATTTTTAAAACCGTACAAAATCTTCAGCTGAACCGACTCTTGCCTTTATACATATTAAATGTACCTACTTTTCTTGTTACGTTCACCGAAAAATTGTGATTACGTATATTACTATTAAATATGATAACGGAAGTTATTCAAGTCCTTGAGCCGTCTTGTAAAGTTATTTAACTATGGGCAAGTCATCATGCAATACTGAAGGACACACTTATATATTGTAATACATTTTTGAGCTGTTAAATAGATTAATTCAATTATTAGATTGCGTATAGACATGTCTCATTTTACGAGCTCACCATCTGATTTCGGAATACGGGGAGCCGAGCAGTAAATGAGCGAGCGGCAAACATCATTATTTTACATCCTTTTTTGAAGAACTTCACCCGTGGGGGAGCCGGAGATTTACATTTCGATATACAGTAGTAGGAGTATTCGTGGACGGTGACGACTTTCGTTATAGCTATTACGTAATATAATATAAGCTATCGATTTCACCCTCGGTACAAGTTCACCATTCATTCCCACATCTATTCTCCCTATTTTATCCTTTCCCGTAGAATGCAGTAACCGCAGAATAATCACTCGAGCTTTATTTTGTCACAATTATCGCATCGACCGTTGCGCGCGGTAGCTTCGTCCGTTCTGCAAACTGATCTAGTTCTTTCTCTTCAGGCTGCACCACTTGTACGCATTTTTAGGTACTAGATAATAATAGTAAATTACACGCGCGAGTTATTCTTTGAATTTATTTATAACTCAAGTATACTATAGCTCCGCGAATTTAACAGAGCGACAAGAGAAGAAAAACATATGTCTAGGAAGTTAGTCCTAAACCGAGATTGGTCTATTTTTTAACATGCTATATAAATAATTATTAGTAGTAAAAGCGAAACGTAATAGCAGAGAAGTCAGAGTGATCGATTATTAAATATAGGTGCGTTTATATTCTCGTTTCCAATCCACTCTTCTAGCTGACAATCTCCACAGTTTCGAGCCAATATTCAAGTACAGTTTTAGAAAAACTTATGCAGTTATTGTAACAATTTCTTTCAAGCGCTGAATTTAGAATGTCTCCATAAACAATGAATGTACACGTAAAATATAAATATAAATAAAAAAGATAAATACTAACATTGTCGTTGCTATCGGGTTTTGAACCTGGATCTCTTTTCAATCCGGGGAACGTGCATTAGCCAACTATGCTACAGCACACAGTACTTTGGCGACAAATTTTCGAACCTACATATATGTTACACTTTTAAAATTAATACATCTATCGTCCCATTATTGGAAAGAGATCCAGGTTCGAATCCCGGTAGCGGCAACAATATTTTTCGATAAAATTGATTTTATATGTATATCTTTCCAATTAATATATTTAATTAGTATTTGAAATATCACAGAGCTATGTGCTGAATAATTACAACTTCACAATAATAATGTATTCTCTTCAATAATATAAAAAAGATATACATTTAGTCACTTCACATTACTTCAAATTGTGTCTTTTTTCGCTAGTAGAATAAGTAAATGTAACGATAAATTAAAATACCAAAACTCTTATTTTTTATATGTCACCATTGAAAATAGTTGATATAATATATGAGTTCCTATCTCATTATTCATATCTGAAAATAAAACGAAAATGTTTCCGAAAATTTTATTTAAACAATGGACATGGCGCAGAAGAATAACATTTGACGGCGGTCTTTCAGGCCGCACTCATCATTCTGTCGGCTGCCCGGTCAAAGGCGGGAGGTCGTCGTTGGGCGGTGTTTACTTCAATTACATCGGCCGTAGTACTGAGTAGTTCTTAGCACACCACTTATGAACCGATATTGAGTTCTATAAAAAAAGGTTAACGTAGACAGACAATTCAGAGTCTTGATTCATTACACGGTTGTTCCTGTATTTCCGTTGCATTATTTTACAAACACTTTTTATGACGAACGATCATTCTTCATCTTGTCTCTAAACAACTGAACTTTTTACTATTTTAATCTGTTTAACTGTTTCATTGCGCCGCCGTTTATTTGGGCCGAAGGCTTCAAATAACGGAAACCAAACCGAGGAACTTACAGTAATTTACGTCGCTTAATTGGACAGTAAATTTAAGATCACAATACATATTATACACATAAATCAACGTTAACAAATCTTTATAACCGTTAAACCGTTAGACATGCAGCTAATGAAAATACGGTGTATCGAGGAAAGTTGGTTTATTATATACTACAATAGAATCCATTCATGAAAATATATTCAAATATATACACAAAAGCCAACGAGATTGGTGCAAAAATGGTGCAAAATGATATAGTTTGTCATAAAAATCAATACCATACTGAATAGCTTTGCTGTTTACGGCTTCACCGCCTTTAGACATTCCAAAGATTTAGAGCAATGAAGAAAATTAAGACATTTTAAAAGTTACTGTTGTTGATTATCATATATTTTTGATAAAAGATAACTATTTACCATGTTGTGATGAAAATGAAGACTGTGAGGATACAATTAATTATTGTTGAAGTCATTTAATTGAAATATTCAAAGTTAGGTGAAGAAGAACGATTTTCATTAAGTTCATGTATTTGTGTATGATTTAAAGATAAATAATCATTGTTTAATTTTACGCTCGCTCGAAATACGTTTCACGTCAATATTCTCAAATTCTATTTTCAAATTAATAGGACCACTTGTTAATCTCTTTTAGCGAGACCGATAGATTACTAGGCGAGTGTCTTGACTACTAGACCACCAAGCACGTCATATAGTATTATTTAATATATAATAAAAAGTATTTTTTAAATTTTATTATGTGATTTCTCTCTCAAAAAGAACTTATATCATGAAAAACTGGTGGCGAATGAAAGAAAACAACAAATTAATGTGTATTGGTTAAGACGTTGGCTTAGTGATCTAGTGGTCGGAGGTTTGCGCTTCGTTCCAGGACACCAAAAAGTTAGTCCTATTTTCATAATACAAGTGTTTAGCTTTGTTTGAAAATAGTAAAAATATTAATGTGACTTTTGTACTTGTGTACTTTTTTCTGATAACAGCACAATTACTATTTTTTTCATTTGTGCGTAAAAATGTACATAAGATGTCTCCAAAATGTTCAAAAGTAAATTGAATGTTTGGTAATACTAAAACCAGGACCGTTATGCTTTACCTTCGTATGTATTTTGATTTTGCTGAAAGTGGATTATATTGGTTCTACGTAAAGCTGCTTCACCTCGAGTACTGCAAACTCCGTGTATAGTGACTTCGATGGGTACTTGCACAGTATATTACCTTATTCATTACACTGATTAAATAATTAGTGACTTTGGCCGAAGGGCCCAGTATTGCTTTTGCTGTTTCTCCCCATGCCAGCTACCCTTAGGTTCTGTCCAAATGCAAAGTAAACAATTTAAAGTATCGATTAATTAAATATATTTAGAATGTTCTTAAACATGTATGTAATGTTAAAAAGTGTTTTGTCTATGCTTACGTTTGAATGGTACAGCGTTATTAGATTTAAATACAACCATTTCTTTCTTACTTAAAATACGTAGCCATGCTCTGTCATAAATTTCCGTCCAAGATATGCCTTTAAAAAGCAATGCGGTATTACCCACGAGGATAGCAATATGTATTTATATAAATTTAAAAATATAAAATATCCAAGTAAAGCATCCATGAGCTACGCTGTCGGTAGTGCACTAGTATTATAATTTAGTTTGATAATTTACGATGAATGGATATAAATAAAACAATGTTATAACTCTACTTGAGTTTATTAGTACTACTCGAGTTTCGAGATAAACAGTAACTCTCATCGATAGGTGAAGTATTAAACACACAAATATAGGAGACAAGGCTTAGGTGGTAGACATACAAAAGTAATTTGGTACTGACAGATGGAAGGGGAGAGGCAGAATTACCGGTGGAAAGTGGAGAGGTGGTTGTAATGGGAGTATTGAGAGGAGAGGAGATGAGTTCGAAAATGCAATATTGTTTTTCAAATTAATACTTAAATAATAGATATCTCATATAAACGAAGGTATTTTTTATTAATGGAAAAATATGGAAATATGGGTAATTACAAGGCTTACGACGTATTTTCGGCTAGCTAAGGTGATCACTTTACACAATGTAACGTTCATCATTCCACCCAATCAACCTCCATATCAATCAAATTTTTGAAAGTTGTGTATTTGTTAATATGTGGAATCACTGCGAATACCACTACATTATCGCCATCTATGGACTAAATTTGATATTAATTTTCCTTGAAATAGCATATATGTCATAATGAGAATATAATCATTTTTTTGAAAATATTTAAAGCGATATTTTTTTAACACATTATACTAAACCCATATTCCCATATTTTACATAAATAAAAAATAGCTTTGTCTCTATGAATTACCAATGGTATTATTAATATTATGTCCGGAATATAAAAAGCGATCACTCAATTTTGCATGTTTTTTTTTGCAAATTTCACCACTAACTTAGCCCCCTCCCCCTCCAACTGACAATACTTGATTACTTGTATGTCTACCATCTAATCCTTGTATCCTAATTGTTTAATACTTCACCTGTCGATGAGAGTTACAGTTTCTCTCGAAATTCGAGTAGTGCTAATAAACTCAAGTAGAGTTATAACATTGTTTTATTTATATACATATATTATGATGAAACTCTACAACGTTAATGCCGATTCTATCATTGATAAGCTCACATTTAAAATACAAATTTAGTTCATAAGATTGAAAAAATGATCAGCAATCCAATTGGTAGAAAATAATGTTTTTTATTTATTATTTATATAACAATTTTTTTTATTCCACTTACAAACCTTTAAACTTTCTTTGCTTCTTTACCAACTATTATGTGTGTTTTTATTTACACATAATGATATTACAATAAGAGAATTTTGAATAAAAATATACGAGAAAATTTTTCCCATATTGTTTACAAGTATTAGACAGTTAAGAGTAAATAATGTCAACATTTTCGAAAAAGTGATGGATTTCACTACACACAACAATACAACATACGGACGTAAATAAAGGTTTCGATAATTTACGAAATGAGAGTAATGTTAATTATCTTTCTAGACCTATCGAAGGAATTTGATACTATATCACACTCTTTGCTTAAAGATAAACTCAATAATATTGGTATCACTGGCAGTCACTTGATTTGGTTCAGAAATTACCTAGAAAATAGGAAACAAACTATAGAAATCAATGGCACCAGCGTAATCTAATGTACATGGAGTGCTCCAAGGTAGCACACTCGGTCCAATACCCTTTATAATATATATTAATTAATTTATAAAGAAACTTTAGAGGTCGGAGTTAAAATTAGTTATGCTGATGACACAGTAATCATTATAAATGGTGACACGTGGGCTGAAACATTTAAAAGGGCATAATTAGCAACTGCAGAAATCAAAAATATTCTAGAAAATCACCTACTCAACTAAAAAAACACATTCACACAAAAACAAAAACAAGGAACCATTTCATCCCAAAAGCTATTAAAATACATACTTGCATTTCGGATTCAAATCAAATATGTAACTGTGACATAACTGAAAAAACAAGTGAGATAATTCAACTCGGATTAATAATCGATGATAATTTACGATGGACTCCTCATATCGATCGAGTAAGCTCTAAAGTGAGAAAATTAATTTATATTTTCAAAAATTTACGCAGCTTCATGAAATTGAAAATGGTATATAATTCACTTTGTCAGAGTTTCATCAGTTGCGCAATATGTGCATGGGGCGGTGCAGCTCTTTCTTTAATGGATTTTCTAATTAAGGCTCAGAAATGGGTCATCGGAGTAATACAAAAGAGGCCATTCAAATATAACTCTAAAGAACTTTTTAAACCCTTTCAAGTTTTGGATATAAGACGACTGTTTATCATATCAATCCTAAAACTTAACTTCACACCCATGATCTGAATCAAAGAAAATTTGGAGTAAAACCTTAGGACACCAAATTCGGTCAATGATCTTTCTTATTTTATGCACCGCGTATATTTAATAAATTGCCACTAGATCTCAAAGGGTCCAAAGTGATTAACGATTTTAAACCAAAAACAACAAACAGGTTGCTTGATGTAGGTAGGATTCAAAATTAAACTAATTTGTCATTTGTGCTAACACAGTTAACCTAAATATTTTGCCTCCAACTATATTAAAGACAAAATTATTTTTCATAACTTTTGATTGAATCTTAACAATAAACAAATTATAAAAACTGTACAGGTAATTGCTTTAGAATAGACCACGTCTAGTAAAGTAATTACCTTTATTTCAAATGTATTCTTTTATGCTAAAAAAATAAATTTATATGTATGGTGGGGTGTTATCATTCATCAGATTTTCTATTTTAGCATACTAAAAGAAAAACAAATCATGTAACATGGTCATCTACTTGTCTCCATTCTAATTTCAATTTCATACTCTATGTGGAAGGATTTTTAAAGAAATCTTTTAAAATCAAGTGTCTTATACGACAAATTGGTTGATAAATTCAATGTATCTTGTTCTATCTCTTATTGTAATCATGATAATTTTGAATAAATTATTAAATTGAATTGACAGAATTGGTTTGATTGAAGATTCCTTCTATCCTCTTGTTTGAATGAGCGATGCAATGAATCGAACTTATATCGGTAGAGCCGAACGACCTGGTAAATACTATCTCATGTTATTGTTAAACTAATAAATGTACTGGGTATTTGGTAATGTAATAAACATTGAAAATCTAAGAATACCAATTATACTAGCAATTGTCAAAGATGGTGAGTCTGTAAGAAGTGACTGAAATTAAATGTTTGGGAGTCAAGGTACAAAATATTACTTCTGGGTAGGATTAGATGAGATTAGATCAGTACCGAGTGTACAAATGAAAATAGTGTATGACTTATATTATTCCTCATATAAAGTATGTACTGCAGCGGCATTTTATTTTTAGCTAATAAAGAAGAAATGTAAAATTATCAGTATGCAAAATAAATATTTAAGGATAATATTGAGAAAATATAGATGTACATAGTACAGTGCGAAACGACCTTTAAACTGAAAATATATTTCAATGTTACTGTATTTGTTCTTTTAAATTCTCACTTAAAATTTCAATATAAACTTTATGTGAAATCGGTAGAATATATAGGGAAGGTTAAGGCAAAGTAAACACGAATAGAAAGCACAAGAGGAAGAGATAGAATGAAATTGTCATTTAGGAAGTAGGCTAAACCATAGAAATGAATGATGCACAGTGCGAGGAAGAATTTCAACGAAATACCTGATGATATAAGAAAGGAAGAGAAATTACATTAATTCAAAATGAAACAAAGTTATAGTAAAAAGGTAAATATAGATATTGTAGTATATATAACACTTACGTGTGCGCTAGATTGAAAATCAATTAATAAAGATGAACAGCTTCTGCCGAGTCGAGGAGCCCATGATTCATTTATCGTAATGATCCACGGCATTTGGAACAAATTCAGTTATAATTTTCAGAGTGCGCTTCTTTATCTGACCTGAATTAGAACTGATTCGTAATAATTTGATCAGTTTAACGCAAGAATTTTATCAGCTTGACATTAATAAAGTTATGTAAAGTTTTTGTAACAAAATACTCTACTTCTAACAAGTAATATCTACCTACAACTTCTGCTGTAGCAAGAAGGGTGTAGTGAAGGTGGGTTAGAACTTAATATAACTCTAAATATACGCTCATTAGCAAACGGAACACGGTTACCGATTAAAGTTGGAACGAAATTTGACAAATTACAAAATATTGTATACCTAGGTTACAAGACAAATGTAAGATGGGGTCCCTCTGTAGAAATCAAATGCTGTATTGAACAAGCCCGTGTTACCTTCATCGGTATAAAAAATATATTCTGCAGTTAAGATCTAAACCGCTTTTCTGGACCGCATTAAACAATGTGATAAAATCCAATACGATAGCTAGCATTCGTTGAAAGGATAAGGTACAAGAAGAAGAAGAAGACAATAATTTCAAAATTCAAGAAACAAAAACAATACTCATTGAAATTTTTTTAAATGTGCACCGCTATGTTTGTATTGTATTGCTTCTGAAATGGTAATATGTCTTTGTTATTTCTCATATTTTTGAATATTTAAGAGTTTAAATATCCTGAAGATTTATTACTTTAATTTATGATTTTAATGATTACCATCCGGTAGATGGGATCATCCATGTCGGTTCTTCATCACTGAAAATCGTGATCTTCGTAAACTATCGCCCTCTGCAGATCCTGCAGATCTTAGGGCTGTCACTAGAGATGTGCCTGTTGCCTTTTCCACTTGTCCATCTAACATTCCTCTTTATACTTATACGTAGCCCTCCACATCAAGTTTATCCAAGCAACCTTTCTTTTTTGCAAGATGCCCAATAAACTGATGTATTCGGTCCTTGACGTTCAGCACTGTAGATCTTAGGGCTGTCACTAGAAATGAGCCTGTTGCCTTTTACACTTGGTCTGTCTAACGTTCTTATTTATACTTATACGTAGCCCTCCACATCAAGTTGATCCAAGCAACCTTTCTTTTTTGCAAGATGCCCAATAAACTGATGTATTCGGTCCTTGACGTTCAGCACTGTAGATCTTAGGGCTGTCACTAGAGATGTGCCTGTTGCCTTTTCCACTTGTCCATCTAACATTCCTCTTTATACTTATACGTAGCCCTCCACATCAAGTTGATCCAAGCAACCTTTCTTTTCTGCAAGATGCCCAATAAACTGATGTATTCGGTCCTTGACGTTCAGCACTGTAGATCTTAGGGCTGTCACTAGAGATGTGCCTGTTGCCTTTTCCACTTGTCCATCTAACATTCCTCTTTATACTTATACGTAGCCCTCCACATCAAGTTGATCCAAGCAACCTTTCTTTTCTGCAAGATGCCCAATAAACTGATGTATTCGGTCCTTGACGTTCAGCACTGTAGATCTTAGGGCTGTCACTAGAGATGTGCCTGTTGCCTTTTCCACTTGTCCATCTAACATTCCTCTTTATACTTATACGTAGCCCTCCACATCAAGTTGATCCAAGCAACCTTTCTTTTCTGCAAGATGCCCAATAAACTGATGTATGCGGTCCTTGATGTTCAGCTCCTGCATTCAGGAGACATTCGTGCGTCTCGTCGTTCACGGTATGTGCAACATGTGTCTCTAACACCAAATCACTCTTCTTTCCCTTGCCTTCGGGGTCCATGATATCATATATTACATCTCCCTCAGATTACACTCATATGAATGAATTGAATATTTTACGCAGCATTACTTCGCTATATTATATACAAAAATATCATTAGCTAATAAAAAAATGACAAGAAAATGAACTTACGTTATATAAATAATTAATTTACAAAGAGGCGAAGTATTGAGATACTTAAATACACCCACCGCGCGTTTATATATTCTGATCTTGTGAGCGATAAATGTTTATATAGAATTTGTTGCAGCCTCCTTAGAGAATAAGTTCTCCCTCAGACGTATGTAATCTTAAAGGCCTCGGGCAAACAGCAAGCCGTGGATCACTGACTGGGAGACTGAAGGGCCGCCAGCGGAAATTTCTCCCTTAAAAGCGACGAATGTAATTATACAAAAAATATTCTTAACAGATTTTCGCGGGCAATAATAGATTACATATGTGATAATAAAACACTCGATTTTTGATTTTACTTGAGTCGCGTTTCGCCTTGTAAGGGCATTTTCAATCTAACAATTTAACCCAACAACTTGTATATCTATAGTGGAGGACAGCTATGCAATTTAATTTGCATGAGCTGAAAAGGGACATTATTCATTTTAGTCATGAGGATTTTCACACATTTTTGAATGCTTATAATTATTTTAAGTTAATTAAGATTAATCAACAACTTATTTTATTTGTTGGACATATTTAATAAAATATTTGCATCTACAGTGTTATAATAATCAAACGGAAAATGACCCACATGATTCTATAAAAGTGAGACAATCGACAGCCTATTGTATTGTTTTGATTCATGTAACCGTAGATAATAATAAAAGGTTAATATTTGTATACAAACAATTGGATCATCTCAACGTTCGCCGCAAATACTCGGCTCTATTTCAAATAACTTCTTTCAGTGAGTTCGAAAATCTTCTGCCCTGGACCGGTTCTGTCGAGGGGCTCTCCGGTACCCGGCATCCACCTCTTGTACAAGTTCACACAACTGCTCTGGGAATTTCCCGCCCTGAACAATCCAGTAATGGCTTTTCTGCACTGGAGAGTATCTTCTTATACGCCCGTCCCGCCCCGCCGTATCCCGGGACACCCCTCCTTGTACACCGTACACCGTACACCGCGCATCGCGCACGTGCTACACGCTACACCGCCGGGTCTTTTTATTTATTTCCCAAACGAACGCGAAACTGATGTCTCTTTTCGGTTAATTGTATCTTTGGGAGTATCCATGCGGCACGGTTGTGAGTTAATAAGCCTCATTCTTAGTACACAAGTTACATACATGTTATATTATATATGTATGGCGTGTCTTATAACCCTAGATTCATGAACATGCCTGAGAGTCACAATTCACGAAGAGTCTCTCAAACGCACACTTTCAAGAGACGATCTAAAATAGCGAATAAATAAATGTGAAATGAAACACAATTAAAACATCTTTATTACTATTATTTTTAAGTTAAGGCAATGTAAAGTATTTATTGTAAGATCTACACATATGAATTGGTAGCATTGGTTGCGCTAGAATCTTGTCATCCACCGGTTTTTATAATCGCAGAAACTGTCATTTTTTTGAGAACCGCTAGGCACCGGAACTTCATCGGTCGGTATTCTTTCTATTAAATAATTCCTTCATTTTCTTTTTTAGACATTCTCTCAAAGTTGGCATCGACTTGTTTTACTAAAATATATTTTACAAAAAAGCTGCGTTAGGCTTTTGGGATATTTTACTGTATTATATACGTAAGCGTCGTATGAATTAATTGTAGTCATATTTAGCATGCCAAAATAGTATAAATTATTAACGAAAGTATTAAGCATTATTATCGAAAGTATTAAGCATTATTATCGAAAGTATTAAGCATTATTATCGAAAGTATTAAGCATTATTATCGAAAGTGTCAATGGCATGTTTAGTTCAATTATAAGATCGGTTATGTCCGGTTTACCCGAGGACAGTACCTACCTAGTACTAGTTCCAAAAACATTTTCGACATAAATGTTTTACTAATTTTAGGCTTGTAAGATAACGTGTACTTGTCAGTCCTATCAAAACACTGATGATCTGGGAGGACTGTGTCGGAGATTCACGGTCGCACCGCAGATTAGTATATAAATATATTATATAATTCAACATTTGTTAAACTGCAGAATAGTTTTACGGCAAGGATTGCCCTTCACATACTCGCCTAGTGATCTAGTGGTCGGGGTTTCGAGCCTCATTCCAGGAGATCATCCAGTTTGTACTGTTTTCATAGCACGAGCATTTAGCTTAGTTTGAAAATTGTAATAATGATGTGATACGTATTCCGTGTACTCTATATTATTTAAATTAAAGAAAGAAAAAAAAAAATTTTTTTTTCAATGAAATACAACATATATAAAGGAAACAAATAATTGAGATGATTATATATTAGGATGGTCACTGGAGTCTCTTTTATTTCAAGATATTTAATGATAAGTCTTTATTGAAGTTATTAAAAATTCGGTGCATCATCCTCCCCTTCAAATAAGTTAACTAAGGGGTAAAACTGCAGGGGCCTTGGGTGCGTCCCGTCATGCCTTTAGTTAGCAGCGGGCCCCGCTGTCCAACAGATGCGGAATAACCAATAGTATATATCATGTTCGCAGGTTATACGTAGGTCATACTTTTGACAGTTGTGCTGTTCACTAATGCTCATAATATATTGTTTCTGACGTGTAATTACATAATATGTTGTTAAAAAAGTGAAACTATTTTAAACGCACATATACAATTAGTTATAAAACAATTAGTAAGCAACATATATTCGAAAGGAGATAAACCTCATATAAACTGGAAATATATTTCAATTAAACATGTATAAATGACTCATGACGTTGCTGCATGAGTGTATAGTTACTACCCTGAAGCTTATCGCAGCATTGTTCCTCTTCACTGTGCAAGCTTCACGGAAGGCTGATCTCCGGCCTCTGCGTGCGTGCAGTACCCAGTAGGTACTAGGTACTAGTACCTGCTGCCCAGCCTGTCCGCCACGAGAGTGTGTGTGTGAGTATTGGTGTTAGTGCGAGTACGAGTGTGAGTGGGGCGAAAGCGAACTTTAATAAGTCGCCGCCCTAGGTGGAAGAGTCTCTCTCATCTCAGTTCCTTCCAATTATAATTACTATTTCTGAAGTGTACATATTATATTAACCTCTATACTTATGTGTTATAATACACTGACAATTGCTACAGGGGAGACCGAGTTTATCTTTCAATAATCAGTACACGAGATAACCGGATAGTAGCAGAGGATAGAACACCAAAGTCATCACAATGTTGATACCAACAGATAACAAGTGAAGTTGTCAGTTATGATTGTTCGGTAATACAGATATGTTACCCTATTGTTAATGTGTATTGTGTACCAGTCTGGCACTGGCAACAGAACATTTCTAATTTCTCTTTAGTTGAAATCATAACTCATATATCCATCCATATATTCTCGTGTACTCTGCGACATCACTAAAATTTCTCTAGTGACCTTAAAATTCCTATACAATAACAATTAAAATACAAATTAAATGAATCAACTAGAAAGATATACAGAAAAAATCTATTTACCTAAAAAAATTTTTAGTGGCTACCGGGATCCGAACCTGGACCTTTTTTTATTCGGGAAAATCCAGTTTCGCCACATCAACCGAGTGGGTTGACGACAAATTTTTGAATGCCGTAGCATATAAGTTTCTTTTCTTCGGATAGGAAAAGGTCCAGGTTCGAATCCCGGTAGTAACTAAAATATTTTTTTAGATAAATTGATTTTTTCTGTTTATTTTTCTAGTTGATTAATTTAATTTGTATTAAAGTTCCACAGAACTATGTTCTGAAAAACTGCAACTTCGCAATAATAATGTGTTCTTAAAAATAACAATGATACTATTTCTTTTATATTTTCGTAGGGAGCAGTCACTTTTTGGTTTGACATATTATGTTAAATAAAATAACAACTTGTATGAAACCACGAAATTTTTCCGGATGCGTCCTGATGAAGCTTAAGATAAGCGAAACCGGTTGACGTATAATAAATTTCCTGGTTTCATACAAAGTGATTGTTATTTTATTTAATGACAATGATACTCTCGCTAGAGAGGATGGATCAGAATATATTTTCTGGTGGGATTTATTGGATGACAAATTGTAAATTCAAAATGGGGTTGGTTTTGAATTTTCTAGCAATAATGAGCGTGTAAAGTAAACTCGGATCACGGCAAAACCTTTTGAGACCGCGAAGCTGGCAGCCATTAACATGTAAGACGGGGTGACTGAGCAATTATGATGGACTTTCAAACTAATCTCCCAGCTCCGAGACCCCGAAGTTCTCTGGTGTACAAGTTGAGGTAAAAGACGAAATGCGAGCATTATATTTTTGCTTCCTGCGTATAAAACGGGTACTTCGTATAAATTTCGAATAGAAAGTTCTGGCTAATTAACACGGAAGTTTAATTGAAATTTATACTTTTGACTTTGAGCGCCAGGCATAATAATTATTATAGGGTAGGCGAGTACTGCTTATGAATTTAATCACGATCTTAAAAACCATTCCTCGGGCTCATACTACTTCGAATAACGAGACGAGTGTGGCCACCGATAACCTGATCAAACTTAATGCAAACCTGGGATCCGAAGCGCAGTGTGCACCATACATAGTGTTCTTCGTAAATATTGTCTAGTTCGTAGCAGTTCTTCACAAAGGGCATTGTCCTCGGAACTTGACTACAGCGGCACGCCGAGCGCCGCTAGATGTTAATACGGGCAAGCGTGCTCCGTCCGGTCCGCACTCGGTGAGCTCTCGTTTGTATTGTAGATCCGGGGGTCACGACCTTATGTATATAATAGTATTAATTAACGAGACGGATTTAGAGGTGATAAAAATGTCAGTAACATATTATATTTAACCATTTTCAAGAACCGATAAAAACGAGTAACATTTGATCCTATCCAGTTAATCATGCCGTATATTGTGGAAGTGTTACAGAAAAAATTAACCTTCGTTTGAAAAAAAAATAGCAAATTTTATGCGCACACTCAACCCAGGTGTGTACAGAATAAATAACGCGCCAGTGGCCGTAGAAGAGCATTCTCGTCGCTGCGATCTTTGAGTCGATACTGTGACCACTAGACCTTTTGAATTTCTCCACTTTTGGCTGCTACACTGGACGACAGTTTGGACACACTTTGGACCGCTGCGGACACTTCTAGAATAAAAACATTTTTTCTCCATTTCTTTTTTATAACTCCTCAAAACTGCTTAATCGGTTCTGCCACACCCTGTACATGTACATACCTCACACATCGTTCGCACACCTCGCATTCATAATTTTTATATGCCCTTAGTTCAAATTAGTTGGTAAAGTAAGTTTTAAAAGGTACCTTATTTGTTAAAATTTAGCTTCGCCTGCACATCCATGTTCTATCTCCTTGAAGTAAATTTGACTCATACGGTCATATTTGCCTGTTTCTGTAAACCCAGCGAACTTCGTACCGGCTCAGAATCAATAAATGTTGTGTTAACTTATTAGCTGAATTAAATTAAATTTTTTATTAAGTTAAAATGAATACTTCAAATTTGATAACCTCACAAAGAGAAGTTTCTTCGCGATTTGCGGTACTTCACAAAAATCGTGCCACACCATAAACCAATGAAAATACACAGTTCCCGCCATTAGACATGAATCTCGGGTGTGATTGTACCATAAGGGGATAGCCGTGGCGTGCAGATCGCATACCGCCGCGAACTGTCTCAAAGTGAACATCCTCGAAGGCAATTTACCGTTTGAAAATCACTATCGAAATAGCTATTTGTGCACCTAGCTGGTGATTGGCTCGATTATTCCCGGAAGATTTCACGCATCTCCGGGGATAAATACAATTCCACACAGAATAATTGATCGGAATGAAAACTGAATGAAAATTGGTGAAAACTCGAAAAAAATGCTGATAAATCTCGGCGCACGTCTGCACAGCTAGCTCAATGGTATGCAAAGAAAGGACCGTACAACTGAATCAACTATCAAAGGATATTGCACACAACGCCATCTACTGGCATTACCGGAATCAGCATACAAAGCCATGTTCATTTTTGTCCGTGTTTTGTTACTGTCATGTATCAGAGATGGCGTTGAAAACGGATTTAATATTTTTTTGTGATTATCTTACTTTTTCAATAGGCAAAAAAAATTCATCGAAATCAGTCAATCAGTTCTCGAGATATCATCAAAAAAGTCGTGCCATACAAAATGTATGAGAACGTGAATTTTCTTCATAATTTTTTTCCCGTGTTTTTTTTCCGATGTTTAAATACTTATTCTGCTATTCGGTAAAGAAATCAACAGGACATGGCAGGCAGCCTGGAAAGAATAATATTTTGGCGAAAATACCGGAAGAACTAGACTTACTACAGGAAACTTTACTATTTACCTAGACTTACCAGGAGGGATAAAAAAAAGCAAGAACCAAAAAAGTAAGGAGACAGATTCTTCTGTCAAATGATAGTGATAGCAAACGAGAAGAGATTAATATTCATTACGTCGGGAACTCTGACAGTCCATGAAAAAAGCAAATAGAACGAAATGAACACTGGCATTGTTTCCTGTGTAAAATATATGAAATGTAAGATATGAGTCTTTGCTCCTCTTGCAAAAGATATGTGCACGATAAATGCATCGTGTTAACCAAAAAGGAAAGTGAAAAATTCACTTGCTGTGATTACGAATAACAAAGTAGCTAGAAAACAAAATAAGATTATATTTTTGACTTCAAATCTGAATATCTACACTAGTGATCTAAAATGAACCAAAAGGTCTAATTAAGTACAAGTTAGTGATAAAGAAAATCCGACTAATTGTTGATTGTGTTGTTATTGATGAAGAGTTTTCGCGATCGATGTCAGAAGACTACATTAAAGGATGATTAATAGTACAGATAAGTAATCTGAAAAGACGATTATCTTTAATAATTATAAGTATGTTTTCTATATACTGTAATTGTTTTATAAATGTTTGACATTTTAAAAGACTTAAAAATATGTTATAATTAGTTATAGTTCTAGGCTGGTTTCTGATAAACTGGTTTTTGACACCGAATTTCTCTGGATTTTCTCTTTGTTGATTAAGTTAATGATGGATGTCATCAATATACTCATTTTGAGTCGATTTAAATATTGAAAAAGTTTAATTTTATATTGTTTGTTATGGACGTTAGAAATTTTCTAAAAAAATAAATTAGAGAAAAAAATATTAAACTATGATCACAGTTGAATTCAAAATGGAAATTTGGTACTTTTATTAATAGAATATTTTTGAAACGTTACTTTTTATTAATTATTCACTATTTTCTTGGGTATGTTCTAATCTCCTGTATGAATTTTTTACAAATGTATGTTTAGCTAAGTCTACATTTTTCGGAATAAATATTTATCAAATTGACCCATTATTATTCGAAATCTTCGCTTCATATAATATAATAATACATATAATCCAAATATTCTGGCCGGTCGACGTTCGGTGAGCATTTAGTTATTATATATTTTTATACTTTTAAAATAAGCAATGTTATCTTTGTGGTTAAGATTCATATTTTTATTTTTTATCTTTGTTTGATTAACCACTAAAATGAGTTTAAATACATCTACCGGTTTCGAAAAATACCATTTTCTTCTTCAGGATGTCATAACTAACTAAAACATACATTGTTTCTTTGACAGAATCTATTTTTAAAAAAATATTTTTAAAAAATCTATTTTTAAAAAGAAAATTTTTTTTTTTTTTTAGTACCTAACTCAAATCATTACTTAATACAAATTTACTCGAATAATTTTTAGGAAAAAATTTTTTTTTTAGAATGGGACTCGTAGTTAAATTTAGTTGGTTGTTTATAATTTTTTGATTAGTTTTACACGCTTTATTTATCTCCAACGATTCCAAATTATTTAATTTGTGACCAACACCGTTTATATGCAAAATTGACAATCCCAATTTTTTATCAAAATCATGACCATTTTCTATCAAATGATTAGCAAATTCTGAAAATCCACTATTGTTCAAACATCTCAAATGCTCCCTTACTCTTATATTAAAATTTCTACCCGTTTTACCAATGTAAAATGCAGCACAATCCTTGCAACTAAGTTTATAGACACCAGAATTGTTAAATTTATCATCTTTGTCTTTAGAATTTATGAGTAAATTTCCTATACTATTATTTGTATAAAATGCCGGTCTAATGTTTCGTGGTAGGTGTTTAGATATTTGATTCGAAAAGTTATTTATGTATAAAATCCTACGCCAATAATCATTATTATCATTATGTTTTATCTGTGATTTACGAGTCCCATTCTAAAATTTTTTCCTAAAAATTATTCGAGTAAATTTGTATTAAGTAATGATTTGAGTTAGGTACTAAAAAAAAAAAAAAAATTTCTTTTTAAAAATAGATTTTTTAAAAATAGATTTTTAAAAATAGATTCTGTCAAAGAAACAATGTATGTTTTAGTTAGTTATGACATCCTGAAGAAGAAAATGGTATTTTTCGAAACCGGTAGATGTATTTAAACTCATTTTAGTGGTTAATCAAACAAAGATAAAAAATAAAAATATATATTTTTATGTTTTTACCGGGATTACTCGGATTAGATATATGAGGAGAGAATGGTAAGAAAGATATATGACGCGAGTGTTGATGCCACCAGAAATAGAGGACGCCCGCGGAAACTAGATACTGGAGGAGATTCTGTTAGAAGCCTCTGTGAGAAGATGTATGAATGTGGATGAGGCGAGAATTGAGTGTCAGGACAGAAGAGTGTGGTACTTTATCCTCTCTGCCAACCCCCACGGGGAAACGGTGTGATGGTAAGCTAACCAAGTTTCGAATGAAAAATTTATACCATTTTATATTCACGAACCTTTATTTGATTTTATTTTATTAATGAAAATCTGTCGAGTCATTAGGTACATTTCTTCCGAACACCGGCTCGACGCCATCGGGTACCGCTTTTTACACATAATCCCGGATTATGCAAAACGTAATCCGCGAAGTAACCGTAAGCGTAATTTGACATTTGCGGAATCCCATTTTAAGTATTTGCAGAAAGCAATGACAACTTAATCATAAAACAAATAAGAACGAAGCAAAGAGGAAGAGTCTGGAGGTATATTTCGGCGGAGCCGCCGCTCGGCAACAGGGACTGAATATATTAGGCAACTTTATTCAGTTTCTCGCTCTTCCTAGTTAAAGCCTCGGCGTATGCAAATAAGGAAGCGACCGAAGACAGTCTCGCATTTAAAATATGTCTCATTGAAGCCACCGAGACCGCAGCCGACTCTCGGAGGTATCAGAGGGGAGATCGTAATTAAGTTATTGCCTGATAATGTTTCTTCGTTCGATAAATTCACACAAAACAAGAAACAAAGCTCATTTACGAACAATACCTATGTCTGTTTAGTCGAGGAGGAGTTCTTCATTTTTATCAAATTTAAAATATGCCTTTTATGAAAGGCGGTGTCTAGAATGAACCGTGCAGCGCGATTGAGTGCATAAACTGGACAAAAATATTCCATTTCATACAAAATATGTTTTTATTTGCTTTATTTAGCAAATTGATCTTTTTTTAGTACATTATTGATACATTCTAGTTGTAAAATAGTCAAACTAGAGATCATTCAATAATTATTGTATTTTCATTATAATTATCTAACAATTAAATAAAGAACACCAGCCATAAACCTATTAACTTGCTTTCTTTGCATGATAAGAAAGACACGACGCGAGTGTTGATGCAGGACGTCCGTGGAAGACTTGATCTTAAATCAGATACTGCAAGATTGTCCCGTTAGAAACCTTAACAATGTAAGAGCTTGCATGATAAAATGTATTAATATGGATGGACAGAACAGTGTGGTGCTCTATCCGTTCTGCCCACTTCTGCGGAGAAACGGCGCGATGGTAAGGCAATGAATTAATTAGTTAGTTAGCTGTCTGCGTGTATTTAGGTAATAATAGTTATTTAGAAATTCCTCGTCAAAGTAAAGCGTACGTAATTTTCTCTATGAAGTCAATAACTCCACGGTACATCAATATTTAAAAATATACAAGTATACATAAAAGTGATTCGTGTGATTCGGGGTGGGTGAGATGATAATATTATTTTAAAATATCATCGAATCAATAACCTGAATTTTCTAGGAGGATGCTACAACGCGTACATCCATTTGTCATATTTGATACGCGCTTTAAAATACCCCTTCGTTCCTTCACACAGTGGAAATATTTTTCCGAGCGCGGTTCCATTAGCTAATGGTTGATGGATTAAAAGAGAGTAAAAATATTATAAATAAAAATAAAAAGACAGCTCGCCGGGACATTCCGACGCGTTTCACTGACAGCTCTGACAGCTGAAGCAACATATCATACACTCGCTGTAAAAAGTAGTTTCAAACAGTTTAGTTGTTAGTTTTACTAGAGTACCTTCAGTGTCCGCTTATCACTACGCAATTATCAGCACCACTTGACGGACACCTGTAGGAATAAATACAGTTCGATTCTTGTCCAAATACACAGAGCGTATAACGTAAATTAAACGTATTAATTAAATAACTCGCAGCCGGTTCAAAACTGCGCTCATCTTATTTCTAGTCAGCCATCTGATGCAAGGTAAGAAGAAATAACCCTTTTTATATGGGTAGTGTTAACATGAATGTATGTATATATACAATTTGCATACAGAAGGGCAGAGTCCAAACACAATTATATATATATATATATATATGTATCTTATAGATTAGTAAATAAATATACATTTTAGAGCTTTATAAAACAAAAATTATTTCATTAATTATTGCACGCTTTAACATGATATATTGTTTTATGCTGCCATGCAACATTTTATGAACGTTGCCATGCGGATTTTGGTTCCATGTGACAGAAGAAAATCATATTTATTATTATTATACACGCCCTATTCAGGCATTTACGTAATTTGTAAAATAATAGAACATGTCATCAGAAGTGCAATTAACAAAGAAAAAAAAAAATATATTTTTTCATAATCAAAATTAATAATAAAAATAAATAATAAATGTGAAGTGAAGCAATTTATCCGTCACCATTGAGTTGAGACAAAAATTGTAATAATGTAATTCTATAAAGAGTTGAATTTACAGCAAAAATATAGACTACCTTCGTAAATTAATGCGATCTGGGGACAGTGGAGTTAGGTAATGCATATGTTCCGACATTACCACTGTAATAAAACAATGAATTGTGCCTCGATGACCGCAATGGTGCGTGAAAGTCAAGCAGACCAACAATCTGGGGGCAGCCTATCCTGTATAGAAATATAAGGTCGGACATTGCACGTCTCACTGATAATTGTAACAACTGCAGACAGCTAAGGAGATAATCATAATTGATATCGTCAAAGCGTATATTTAATTAAAAATTAATGAATTTTAAAAACTTTCTTCGGATTCTTTCAAACGCCGTCGAGTGAGCAGTGTAGTGAGGCGACCGTGTAAGCGAATTATATTCTACCTGAGTTTATAGGTGTGCAGGTCTGAAAAGTTTTTTGCAGTCTGCAAAACAAATCCCAATATTTTGAGACCTTTATTAGTTATTCCATCAATGTGGGGAATGCATGATAATTTAATATTAAATATTACACCCAGATCATTGATCTCCCTAACTGATGCCAAGTCAATAGGTATATGTATCATATACCTAAAGTATTTCAAACATTGATATTAAAATACAAGTAAAAAACTAATAAAAACTTTGCGAGTTAATTGAACCAATCAAAGAGAATATCGGAATAAAAACGCTCTGCAAATTAAAAAGTGATGGAATATTGTTATTATGGGTCCATAACGAGCTGCCATGTAGAATATTGGTTGTTAGGATTAAATGTTATACTTCATTTAAATTCCTTGCCACCAGCGAATCCTTCAGGCCCATTTACAGCCCTTACTTTTTTGATTTTTGGTAATGATGCAATTAGTATGTTTAATGATGCTAAAATATTTGTTTTTGTGAACTGTTTAAAACCATTAATCTTTTTTACAATATGTAAACTTGTAAGTTTTTATAAAACTAAACATCCACACCGCCAAATGGAGCGACAATTAATATTTCAGTTTAATGTAAACATAATCCATTACTAGCCAGACTATTAAAATGCTTGGCTTGAGAATAAGCAGTAACAAGAGCATTCCTCTCGAGTTAATCTACGTACTGTAGTTCAATTCGAAGTATATTACGGTAGCAATATTTAAAAGTGTCGGCAACCAAATGATATTTAATATCTCCTTTATTAATTAAAGACTTCCGACCATATTTTGAAGAATTAATTTTTTTTTTTTTTAGAACACATTCTTATTGTGAAGTTGTAATTATTCAGAACATAGGTCTGTGATATTTTAAATATGAATTAAATATATTAATTAGAAAGATATACA
Organism: Eubasilissa splendida; assembly: GCA_031772225.1. Taxonomy (NCBI): domain Eukaryota; kingdom Metazoa; phylum Arthropoda; class Insecta; order Trichoptera; family Phryganeidae; genus Eubasilissa; species Eubasilissa splendida. The sequence goes on from CM062845.1 coordinate 50,577,977, forward strand.
TATAAAATCAATTTTATCAAAAAATATTATTGTTGCGCCACCGGGATTCGAACCTGGATATAGCAGACTAGTAAACTGATGGTGTTCTCCTAAAAATAATAAAGTTGTATCAATGTGTCTAAAATTTAATAAAAATGAATTGATAATTCTGGCGTCTGCTATCAGTTTACTCAAAGGTATTTGAGATTCTGTAAAAATAAGGTAGATGGCTCTGTCAAATGATGGAACGATTAAATGTATTAATATCAAAAAGGTAACATATAGGGTCGAAAATTGTCGCTAAAAATATTATCGCTGTAGCTAAGTTGGATAAAGCACCTTCCCCGGTTAGGAAAGAGATCCAGGTTCGAATCCCGGTGGCGCAACAATAATATTTTTCGATTAAATTGATTTTATATGTATATCTTTCTAATTAATATATTTAATTCATATTTAAAAAATTAAATTGTCTTTTCAATTTGTGTGTGACTATTTGCCAACTCTTCTTTTCCCAGATTTATTAGCCAATTACTAGATCCACCGATCGAACGTTGTATTTCAATTTAAAGATTTTTAATTTCCGCCAAAGTTAAAACTGAACGAAGACACACTGACAAAAATAATTATCAGAATCATATTATATTATTATCTGTGTAGGAAGTCCTTTCAAATGCTCGAGAGTTTTTTCATCGACTTTATATTATTTTCATAATTTTGAACAATTAAATAATCTCGTTAATTTATCTTGGAGAGCGCTCGAAGAGCGACTTTTCGAGATATCCTTGAATCGTTTAAAGTACCAGCGATGAATTATTATTCGAAAAATGATATTTTAATTATAGCTACCTTAGTTTAGCAGAGTATCAAACGAGTATTTCTCTCAATGAACTATCAATACATGAATTCCACAGCAGGGAACACGATCAGTATATCGACAGCGGAGGGTAGTGAACAATGCATTTTGATGACTATATCAAAAGGACCACGATAATACGATTGCTGTATAAGCGTAACAGGTTACATTTTTATTGTGATGTTGAATTTTTTTCAAAACACGGTTCTGTGGTATTGTACAGCATATAAGCTGGAAATTTTGTTGTCAACTTTCTATGTCGGTGTGGTGTAATCGGTTAACGCATTTTCCCGGATAGGAAAGGATCCAGGTTCTCGAATCTCGGTAGCAACAAAAGTATTTTCCTGTTATCTTTCTAATTGAAACATTTAATTAGTATTGTAATCTATTGCTCCTCGGATAAGTATTTAATCACCTTGGTTAAATCTTTTGTAAATTATTCAGTTTTTCTAATGGTAAGTACTATTAACCATCAATCTGAAAGTACAAGCGACAGTAATGTATTTATCGCAACTGAAGGTAGGCGCTCCTTGTAACAGTAACAGTAACAGTGGAGGTGAGCCGGGACGCGCTCAGCACTCCGCCGGCGTGCGGAGTGTATTTCCTCCCGAGCTGGAGCGAATGGCTTCCACCAACTGCGTGCACGAAGCAATACCGCATCATTTATTATTAATACCGGGATACGGGATATGTGAAACCTTTTTTTAGTGTCGTGCAATATAACGGCCCCCGCGAAAGAGTCCCGAGCTCGAATACCCTCGGAGAACGTTCCGATTTTACGATCCGAGCGTGCTCTGCAAGCGTATGGCCGTTCATTTGGCGGAGCGCGCTCGCCGCCGGCCGCCGCGCCCTCGAATCGGATGATCGAGCGGACGGATTTGTGGAGGTGCCGCAGCCCGCAGCCGCCGATCCGGTAGGGAAATATCATTTTATCGGTCGCGACACATGTGCCCCGGGTTTAATGAAAATACGGCGCGGAGGCGCAGCGCTAACTCTCAATAATTCACGAGCGCCGTGTTTATTGATGACTCGTGTGAGATACGTCCTCGTTTACATGTTCAGTATTACATCCGAAGTTGAATACGATTCGTGTGTATAACGGCGCGAATGTTGATATGCCGAATAACAAGCGCTGGCCCTTGCGACATCTGGTACTTCGTTAACGACGTAATTTTTGTATTGTTTTATGTGTGAAAATTTCACCGGTCCGCAGTCAAATGTGGGCATTTTTTAATCCACGGTAATATGTGGATAATAGAACCGATGGCAGCGAATGTTCAAGATAATTAAAGCGTGAATCTAAAAGAAAGCCTCTCCGACTCATCGTCCGACGGGACTCTCAAAGCTAAATTTCATTCGTCCTTATCGAGACCTCAGTTTTGGCTCTTCATATAAAATGGATACCCTTTGCTTAGTGAAAAGTTATTTATGCGAAAATACCTTTTCATCTGTCAGAACAATCAAAACTGGCGTGAAATAAATGTAGCTCTCCATCTTGCAGTAACATAATTGGAGCCAAATGTTCATAATCTTATTTCAACCAAATTTCGGAACATTCGCATCACACAAGACACATGTTTAATATACAAAAGTTTAATATAATTAAACCATATTTTAATTCTTTTAAAATTAGCAATATTAACTTTGTGGTTAAAATTCAAATTTTTATTTATTATCTTTGTTTTATTTTATATTGGTAAAATGGGTAGAAATTTCAATTAATTTAATTAATAAGGAAGCATTTGAGATGTTTGAACAATAGTGGGTTTTCAGAATTTTCTAATCATTTGATAGAAAATGGTCATGGTTTTGGTTTGATTATCAATTTTGCATATAAACGGTGTTGGTCACAAATTAAATAATTTGGAATCGTTGGAGATAAATAAAGCGTGTAAAACTCATCAAAATATTATAAACAACCAACAAAATTTAACTACGAGTCCCATTCTAAAATTTTTTCCTAAAAATTATTCGAGTAAATTTGTATTAAGTAACAATTTGAGTTAGGTACTAAATTTATTTTTTTAAATAATTGTTTTTTTTTTTAAATAGATTTTTTAAAAATAGATTCTGGTAAAGAAACAATAATATATGTTTTAGTTAGTTATGACATCCTGAAGAAGAAAATGGTATTTTTCGAAACCGGTAGATGTATTTAAACTCAATTAAGTGATTAATAAAATAAAATAAAGATAATAAATAAAAATACATATTTTAATTGTTTTGTTTTTATAATTTTTATTTTATTAATAAAGCTTTTATAATTTGGTTACAATTAACAGTTTTATTTTATTAACTAGATGCATTTTATGTGTTTTTTGATCACTTTTTTCTAAATATATTTAATACTTACTATTACTTACTATTAGTGGTTCGCGGGATTTAAAATGATGAATTTAGTGGTCCGTGAGGTCCTAAAGTTAGGCGATCGCTGCTGCAGAGCATCATACCCGAAAATTCCACAATAGTCAGAGCCACACAGTCAGAGTTACACAGAGTCGATTTTAATGCGCGCAAAATTTTTCAAACCTATCTAATTTATGAAAGATGTTATGATGGAAGTCCACAGAGGAGAGAATGGAGTAAAGCTTGTCTGCACCGCTATCTAATGAAGTAAGAATTCGGTTTCTACAAGTTGAGTACATGTTGATGCCTATTCTTTCTGACTGGGTGAGGATGACGATTAAAGAAGGAGTGTGGGAATAATCATACAAGGAGCGTTGTGGGGATTTATGGATCAGATCAGACTGCACCAGAATGATGAATGATAATTTATCTTCCTTACCTATATACCATCATTATCATCACCAAATCACCACCATCAGACTAGGTTAGGCAAAGTTAGGAATAGGACAGGACAAGCATCGTACATTGCTCATAACCATCTGTCAAAATCAATTCAATTAGCATCAAATATAAATGTATGTAAAAAAGAGGCCTTTGAATGGCTTAAAGGTATTCAAAACAATTAATTATGTATTCGACATTTTTCTTACTCCCAAGTTGAAATCTGAACATTTTTTATAAAATATTATTTTATTATTAAATTTCACATTGTTATTTATCTTGATATTGTTTTACATAAATATCGATAGCCACCTCCACAATTCAACATCTTTCTTGTTTGGGGGTATTCATTAATTTTGGGGTATTATTTGGGGTTATTACATTATATTTGTATTCATATTTTCAAATAAAATAAATAAAGTAGAATATTCCTAACCGAAGTCCGTCTGAAGAAGAATTGAAGCTTTCTTAATTTACTGCAATAATTGTATAATAATAATAATATTGAAGAGATATTATATTTAAGTCACACGTAAATATAACTAGACTATATCCAATATTGATAGTGAGTCCGCGTCGGTCAGTTGAACAAAACCCCCGCTTTACTTTTAAATAAAGCGTACTATGTTATACGGGCGGATGAAATGAGCTATTGAGACTATTACAAATATTTTTTATAGTTTGTTTTGTTTATTTATTTATTTTATTTGTAACTATATAATACAATGTAAACATTTGTTTGGACTGTGCCCGTCTCACTAGAGAAATTCTGTATTTCACTAAACTCCATGAAATACTCGTATTTCAACCATGCAAAAAGGCAGAATTTGTCCGATCCAGGAATATTGACCTGTCTTTTCAGATTTGGTCGTGAAAGTTTGGCCAACATTTTCATATTTTAATTTCCTATTCATACGTCATTATTTCAGTCGATTTAATTTGTGTCGCTAGACGGCATTGATACTATCAACAGTCGGTCTCTGGCTATAAAGAGCGTCCGTGAGTAAGTTATAGTGTTTTAGTATCTAAATCAGTTTTTGGTTTGCTAAGGGTATTTGTTTACGTTCATTGGTTCAGTTAGGTTCTTCCGCGGTAGACCATTTAACTTATCTTGATAATAAATTATGTTTTGCACATCAGCCATGTTCTATCAAATAGAACATTCATGATTTAAAAATTCAAAGGAATTATCAAATAAATTTAACTTTAATATGAAATGCTAAATTTATGAGAACTAATTTATGAAATATAATTTACCGTACGTGAGGTTACAAAATAAAGGCTAAGAAGGCCAGTAGATAGCCATTAAAAGTTCTGCTTGGTGGAAGTTTCCAAAGTTGCACGTTGCCTTTGAAAAATTCAAAAGTCCGAAGTAAAATTTTACTTCCGACGCTGGATGTTCTCTACAAGAACAAAAACATTGAGCTTTTATTAAGTAGCACTGAAAGGTTCATTCGACTTTAGCAACTCTGATCAGAGCCGCGCAACGCGTGAAAGTTTCGCTAATGAAATCAAATATTTTGTTAATTTTCTAAAAGAAATGGAAGAAATCGATTTTTCAGCAGTGATTATACATAAAATTGATATTTTTGAATTATATCAATATGAAACTTGTTTATTTTAATTATATTTAAAAAAAAAACAATAATAATTTATTACTTACTTTGAATAGGCATATTAAAGTATAAATCATTACAGAATTACATTATCTAATTATTTTGTATCATTAAGTCAATTTCCAATGGTCATATAATTGAATAACCAACTAAATTCTTTATTGTAACAATTTAAGTTAGGTACTAGATTTACAAATAAATTATTATTAATTTAATAATTTAAAAAAATAAATTATAAAAACCTCGTACATGGTTTTGATTAGTTTATTTGACATCCTGTCGAAGGAAATTCTAGTTTCCGAATTTAAATGGTTAAAAGAACAAAGTTAAATAATATATATAAAAATGAACATTAAACACCAAGTTGAATTTGAAATCAAATAACACAATGTAACGTTTACCAATTCTACTTTTTTTGGAAGTTGTACATGTGTTTTTTTTACCATGTTAAACCTTTTAAGTATTTTCTTACAACTACGCTGTCGATATCTATGGTTTAAAATTTGATATTCATTCTTCTAAAACAGCACAGATGTCTTTAATGAGGGTGCAGTACGCTACAGTGTGTATTATTTGAGGGTCTCCGCATTAATACGAGTACAAGCAGATAAGAAATCGTATGTCGCCGATCGCTTGCTGCTAGGCCCTGCGGGTGGCTATTGTGGCCGCTTCGTAGCCAATAGTGACCGCTGAACAGTTGTTGTCTTAGTAGAATATATATTTCAATGCAGATATCTATTATAATATTGCTTTAAGAATAGTGCATTGTGCATCCTGATTAAATTGCTTTAGGTGAAATATAGAACCTACGTAAGCCCTGGCCGCGCAGCGGTTACCATGGATTACGTTGCCGCGACTGTACCAGGACTGGCCGTTTAAGCAATTACTTTACAGCCTACCGAAGGAAATGATACTACCGAAGCCGCCACACCCAGAAAGTCATAGATATAGACGGAGAAGCGTAATCATATTACTTAGGAAACTTTTTTTATTGGCCCTAACAGCTTCGGATAACATTTATTTTTAGGAGAAAACATTCTTATTGTGAAGTTGTAATTATTCAGATCATAGGTCTGTGATATATTCATATTTATAACATTTATTTTTCTCCACAGTGCCCTGGGAAGATTAAAACAATGCTGCTCTGTTATCGAGTTTACCTGATCACACCTTCGACGTCCGCGTATCTATCGTAAATAATATCTTATAATTCTTTCTTATTCTAAATCTAACTAATCCTTTTTTAACCATTTTACATTTACTCCTTTTTATATCCTTCCGCATATCTTCTACAAAAACAGTATTTCAAAAGCATTCGATCTGCTTTCAGTCTTTATTAGTAAATTAGACGATTCGTTATATTACTTATTTAACATCGATAGTCGATAACAACTTAGAAAATGCGATCTTCAACTGAGTACACCACCAGCTGAACTATTATTTTAATTGTGATTATGAAATTTGTGTTCTATTTGAATGGTGAGTGATCATTAAATATTCGTAGTTCGTCGAGCAATCACTGCTACATTCGAAACTAAACCAACAACAGATAAATATCAGCAGGCAATCATTTACAATCGAATATCAATCACACATTTTCAATACCTAATGGTATAAATTTAACAAAAAATTTAATGTTGTCATCCTACTGCAAGGTGAACAAACTCTTCCTTAATTTTAAAAAATATTTTCAAATAACATTTTCAAGAATATTCAATAACATTCATTTTACTTTCACAATAGACAACACTCAGTTAGAAAATAGAAGCATGTTAAGGACCTAGGAATAATCCTCGATAGAAAACTTTTTTTCAAAAATCACATTTACCGTATTACCTCCAAGACCTATAGAATGCAAGGATTCATACTTTTAACCTGCAAACACTCGAATTATGCAATCTCAAATCTGAAACCCATGGCAGATTACATACATTGCGATATTAGAACGAATACAAAATAGGTTTCTTCGACATCTTAATATTAGATATAATTTATCATTCAACTCCCATTTAGATGCAGCAAACTTCCACAATATGAAACGCATGAATATCGAAGAACACGTGCTGACCAAATACTTATCTTTAAACTATCGCAAGGCCATATTGACTGTCCCAGATAATTGGAACTAATATCCTTCCACATACCATCTAGATCGACCCGGCAATCCGTACTCTTCCATATTCTTACAAGTAGAACATCTAACACACAAAACTAATTTATTCACCGTTCATGCAAATAACATAACGAGAAGAAATTAAAGATATAAAATAAATTGACTTTTCAACATTAGTCTTACTACGCTTAAGGTGAGCTTTCATTTTTCCAGATATAAATTCGATTTTTATTTACATGATTTAAATATGCTTTCAAGATGATGCAAACAGTTAAATTATTATAAAAATGACGTTATTTGTTACATAAATCATGTGAGAGAGGAAGGTTTGAATAGAAAAATACGACAATAAAATTGTTGATTCCCTCGCATTCAATAAAAGTTTTAAACATAACACGAGTCGGGAGTATTTTCCACCTCTTTTCATATTGATATATTGGAATCATATGGAATAAAATAAAAATGTGTGTTGTCATTTGAATTAATCAATCGAAAAGTAAATAATTTATTAGGTACCTAATTGATATGTATGAATATGTTTTGAAATCAGACATACCTACATATATTTAGATGGTCGCTTAAATCGATGTTCAAAATTTATGACAGCTTCAATTTATTATTTTGTTTAATATTATCGATTTAAAACGCCCTGTTGCCATTTTGGTGATATATCTGTTTCATAATTATATACTGTTTATGAAACAGATAGCTTTGTTTAAAATGCAACAGTGTTATATATAAACTAAATATTTAATTCTTAGTTACATAAAATGATTAATTTGTTCAAGAAAACGTCGTTTTCCTTTAAAATCAATAAAAATACGTGTAATTGATGAAATTTGGTACTAATGTTGTGAATAAGTTCCATATTAATTCGAACCGAAGGTAAAACATATATTTTCGGCATTTTTTAATGCAAATTACGAGAGCGCGAACTAAACGTCATTACGGCCGCTGTCGATTGGCGATCTGAAGTTAATAATTATAAGGATCGATATACATATTATTTAGTAAGAAATTATTGCGTTTTTTATATCGTACTTTATTTTAAATAGTAGCTGAAGCCTCAAAGCACGTGAGTAGAGTACGATCAGTCTAAGTTAGCGCTTTCAAAAATCTGCGCAGAAACGCATTTGGGGAAGTGGTCTGGCCTAATCCAGTGTGACACCAATCAGCTCTCATTTTAATTAGTCATTGCGTGTTCTTTGAGCAGTTTGTGTGTTCTGAACGTTTCCGATCACTTTTTAGTGCAAGTACACTCGACCTAATCGAGAGTTACGGAATTTTTAACATTTACATAATGTCTTCATCATCTTCTTTGGGACGCGGATGATTATTCAACGTCTATAAGTTAATGTCTAATGAAGCTGTCAATGGGGTTGGTGATTTGAAAAAAGTTCAAAGACGAGTTGCGAAAGTTACTGGAATATCAGTGCGCTTATTGAAAACAATTTTAAACGAAAAATGGACAATGAACACCATTTCTGGAGCGAACACTTAATTTTCTACACCCGGAGAAAAAATAATTAAAAAATTCCCGATGACAGATGTAAATAATTTCAACAGAGATTATCTTTGGCGAAATATTTATGATATCCATATATTCTATAAACAAACGCCTACTTTAAAAAATATACAAGAAAACATTAATTGTACGGGAGGTAAAGCATCTCTCAGGAAAATTATACGTAACATGGGTTTCCGTTGGCTAAAAACTGAAGACAACAGAAAGTTATTAATGGAAAAAAGAAAGAATTTCCTATCTAAGACTAATAAATAAATTTAGGCAAGAAGGAAGACCGATCATTTACCGGGCTTAAAAAAACCGGTCTCTAAGGAACCAAGATATATTATTGTGCACGATGTAAAAAAATGAACTTTCAATCTCACGTTAGTGGGTACGATATTTTGCGTAATACCGTTTTGAACTGTAATAATATCAAAAATAATTCATAGCAGTTTTTGACAAACATTACATTGCCGGGAGGTATTTTAGCGCAGTACTGTAAGGGTTAATTATAATTTATACACCATGATAAAATACACTGTATATAAGTTATGTTACATGATAAAAATATTAAACAATAAAAAAATAATGCACGAATTGTTATATACACGATTAAATGATAAACAACTTTTCTACAAAATATTCAAGTAATGATATTTGAACAAAGCTTGAATTTTTTACTTTATCATATAATTTTCCACAACTGGTGGTTATTATATGTAAATTTAGGCTAATTTAGGCGCTTCTTTTCATATTCGGGTCAGTTCAAAATATAGATCCTATGCGCGTTCCATGTGATCTATCTCGTTCGAGTTAACTTCTTAGTACTTAAATAATCTTGTTATTTTTTCCAAATTGGCCTTAATCGCCGAAATAGCTATAATATTAAAATTATTTAAATACTCGGACCCGAGTCTTTTTTTCCATACATTCCAGAATATGCAAATTATTGAATACTAATGAGCTTTTGAACAACAACACGCCGACCGGGTCAGAGAGAAACTCTTGCACTGAAATCCGTTCCAGATCATCAGACACATCGTTGAATGCAATGATATTTAAAAAATGCTATATTTTAATTTATAAAATGTTTTTCTCACATATATTTATTTTATAGGTCATTAATGCTTCAGCTCTTTCTTAGCCTAGCACAGTAGATGCATAACCATTAGAATGTTGTCTTACGGCGCCAGATATATGTTCCGCACCCGCTATATGCCGCTGTGACCTTTCTACGGCGCCGCTATGTACCGCTGCGCCAGCAGTATAATATTTCTTCCTTGAAGAATGTCCGGTGTAGATGGCGACGTGAATAATACTCGTTTGCAGGTAACAATGAGGGATTTATTCACGCACGCAGTACTACACGTTGCAACGGATCATACCACTATCTGTGTTGAACGACGCGAAGCGAGAGATGCCGCTCGTTGCACGCACACACTGGGGCTGCCCCTTTCGTCCCTCACGCGCGTGCCAGAGTAGACATCCCAATTAGGAATATAATAATTATTCTAAATATGTTCGAAATTTTTTGAAAAATATCTTTAAATAATTTGGCATTTCTTCTGCTATAAAAATAATAGTTCATATTTAACATTTAATAAACTTGTGTACCACTTTATCGAATCTATTTTTTTTGTTATGACTTTCGTATATTTCTAAAAATGTTATTAACGGTAAAGATTTGTACCTAAAATAAATATTTTACTTAATATGCACTTCTTTCATTAATGAGACAGTATATGGAAAAATACATAGAAAAGAAATTGGGCCCGGTTTCGGACTCAACGAATCCGAGTTTTTTGGACCCCGACCCGCCGGGTCCGAAAAACTCAGGTTTTTTCAAACCCTAATTCCAAGGCATTTAATCTAGTTTTAAACTGACGGTAATTGTTGTCCAATTTTCCCAGGATTATGTGTTCTCTTTTCCACTTCTTTCTCTCACGACTCTCTCTCCAGCAGAGACACACTTTACACTCGTTTTACGTTGTACAGTCCTTAGTGAGAGCGCACATTTTCACCCTGAACCAAATAAAAGAGGTGTCTAATTACCTGAGTAGTTTTTCGGATGAAATACCGTCTGTTTTCTTCCTTCAGCTCTTGAAGTATTACTCTGAGATTCATAAAAGGTGCTCAATATATTTTTGTCTGGTTACTAATACTAAGTAGCATAATAATACTGTACAATACATACATATAACATAGCTCAAGCTCCAAACTTCAGGAGAGTTTTTCCCATACGATTTTTAGTTAGCTAAATAATGACACGTGACCAATTTCAACACATAGAACAAATGATGATACAAATACAAATATTAAGTGGTGTAATAAGTAAGTTTTGCAAAGCTATAATGATTCCGTGCAATAAATTCGCTCAATACTTGGGTTAGAAATGAATGGATTAAAATACTTTTATTTAATTGCTTTAAAATTTTCATGTTTTTTTCACACATTCTCATTGGGAAGTTACAATTTTTCAACTGCAACGACAGATGTATCAATATATGTAAGTTAAAAAATTTTTCGTCAACTTACTATGTTGGTGTAGCATATCGGTTAATGCATTTCCCCGGATAGGAAAAGATCCAGGTTCGAATCCCGGTAGCGACAAAAATATTTTTTCGATTAATTGGTTTTATACGTGTAGGGGACAGGATTTAAAATTCACCGCCGTCGCAGCCGACATCGATACTAGCGACAAACGACACATCGTTGACGGCTGCCGCTACAGGTATCGCCCGACCGCTCACCGACGAGCCCTCGTCTGTTCCACCTCTCCGCAGTGGCGGTCTTGTAGAATTGTAATTAAAATGTGATTATTGTGTTAAAAACAAGTTCTTTTACTGCGTGATACCATTTCCATCCATCCTAGCCAGCCATTTCGACATCATGCACACATACACCCGCAGACTGAGCCTAGCCGGTGGCGTTGCCTTGGCGTTCGATCCGCTGGAGCCAGATCGTAACGTAACAGTATTTATATTAACCTTTATCATACCGTGATATAAAATACCCGAACGCAGTCATGCTGTCAACTCGTGTTACCGTAAATAACAGTTAGAAAAAATGTTTTTATTAGCTTCAATGGCTTTAATGGCACGAATTTGCTCTAAATATTGAACATTCAATTTTGAAAAAAATGATTGATAACATAATTTAGAGCATTCATTAAGTCGTTTACAATGTATCCTTCCTTCTTATCTCTCTTTATTTAATTAGTGAGAAAGAGACAATTATATTTGTATGTTTATTGTTCTTTTAACTGTGAAAACAGTATGTGATCACTATCTTACAATTGTATATTTACCAACAAATTCATTTTACAATGAATTTAATGGAAAAAATAATTATTTTTAAACGATTCCCTTTTCATAATTGGTTTTCCACTAGTCATTCCTGAGCGCTAATATTTTATTTAGGATTATCTAAAATATGAATTTTATGTTGCATGTATTTACCGAAATATTACAGGTTTAATTAAGATGGTAGACTTGTGTTTACTGCATGGTTTAGGAAGGGTAAAATAAAAAAATAACTACAATGTTATCGTTACGTACTTGACTTCTTAGTACGTCTTTAGTGTACACCTCGTAATGTGAAGGTCCAAGAAATTGACTTTGTAACAATTAATCTTTTATTACAATAAGCTACAAATTAGTACAAGGTATATCACTAGTATAGGTCAAATTATTAAGTCGATGAACCGCAGATAAAAGAGACGCGCGCACTCCTGCGCACCGTCTGTATACGTACCCACACCGGTGGTGCCGCACACATACACATACCATCCCACCATTCCGAGAACATCACACCCTCCCTCTCCTTAACTGCAACCCCCTTTCATGCTTCATTCAGTCACTTTAGGTATTTTCCCTGGACGATGGCTGTTACGATCATGACGCCAGGAGTCCGAGATAGGTCTGTTCCCTGCGAAGTACCCTGTCCAGCATCTGAAACAGAAAACCCATATTAAACCTTACATCAACTCACAGGCTGATCCGGCCCATCCGGAGTTAGCCTGCAGCTTCAGCCTGGGACCGAACCCACTTTTTATCCATCAAAACTACATTACTTTCTTGCATTTGATTTGGTTCAAATAACGCTTCCAAATATGGTCTGTGCCCTTAATTCGTACCAGGTACAGCGTAGAGCCAATCCTTTTTACGATTTCTCCCGATACCCAAGAAACTTTATTCACTACTCTATGATCCTTTACTAGACATAATTGACCTATTTTAAGATGATTAGATCTTATGAATTCACATCAATTTTTTCCTTATAAATCGGGGCAAAATTGTAATATTTTATAATCATATGTTTATCGACACAAACAATGGTTTTTATCATAAACTTAATAATTATTCATAGTATAAACATAACAATTCTTGTGAGAACTGAGAAAGTGAGAACTTTAACAAATTGTTTAATAATTTCAATGATAATTTCAAATGGCGACACATATGTATTATGAATGCTGAAGAAATGGCTATTTTGTGATAGCTTAGGAATTTAAGAAAACCAACAATTGTATACTTGTCCTTTTCTATTGATACCTACCACTCTAGCGATATTGACGTAAAAAATAACGCACTCATCTTGAAAGGGTACGAAAAATGCAAAAATATCTCGAAATTCAAATTGGAAAAATGAAAGTTGCCTTTTAAAAGTACCAAATTTCAATTTGGAATTCAACTGTGATCATAGTTTCTCCTAAATTAGCTATTTTTTAGAAAATTTCTTATATCTATTATTTGAATTATTTTTTAATTCCATTGTAACAACATAAAAACAAACTTTTTCTATATTTAAATCATCTTAAAATGATCATATTGACGACATTAACAAAGAAATTCGGTGTCAAAAACCATTTAACCTAGAACTATAACTAATTATAACATTATTATTGTATTACAAGTACTGTCACTAGCAACAATCAGTTGGATTTTCTTTATCACTAATTTTTCTTAATCTGACTTTTTGTTTCATTTAGATCACTAGTGTAGATGTTCATCTTTGGGATGAAAAATATAATCTTATTTTGTTTTCTTGCTACTTTGTTGTTTGTAATTACACCAATTGAATTTTTCAGTGTCCTTTTTGGTTAACACGATGCAATAATTGTGCACATATCTTTTTCAATAGGCGCAATGACTCATATCTTATATTTCGTCTTTTTCATACAGGAAACAATGCCAGTGTTCATTTCGTTTTATTTTCTTTTTCCATGGACTGTCGCAGTTCTCGGTGTTATGAATTGGAATATCTACTCCTCGTTTGCTGTCACTATCACTAGACTAAATGACTTATCTCCTAACTGTTGCCTTTTGATGTCTGTTTTCTTATGCCTCTTTATTATTTTATGAGTTTTCTGTAGTAAGTCTAGTTCTTCCGGTATTTTTGTCAAAATGTTAGTCTTTCCAGTCTGTCTGCCACATTACGTTGATTTCTTAGCTAAAGCTTTAGGGAAAGGCTCGATCATCTCCGGTGTTACAATCTTGAATGAATGAAACGGGATAGATGCGACAGATAAAGCCCTGTAGTAATCTTTCTCACTGACATTCCTGTATCGACATCTTATATTGCATACTAAATTTGTGCTCGGTGAAAGCATTTCATTTAGTGGCGCCTTTCTTTGTCTTTTACTGTAACGGAATTTTTAACGTTAAAATGTATGAAATAAAAAGATTATTAAATTGACGAAAATATAAATATTAAATACGCATGTCAGCGGGAGAGTTGAACCACTGTTCAAATCTCCCTTCAAGGTATGGTTCAAGTCTCCCACCCAGGCCATTTTGACTTTGAATGAAATGTAACTTGAAAGTATATAGATTTAAAAAACAAAGTATTAATCTTGTACATACCTCATAATTTGAAGAAATGACGAGCAAACAAAAAGCTTTTTTTTTTTCACTCCGAGAGCGTCAAAACGCGTTTCTCTCGACTGTAACCGAATGGTACCGTCCGACGCGGTGTTGCCACAGAAGGCGCATAGAAGGCGGAAGAATAAACGTTATGGCATAACAGCCGCTGAAATAGCGCAATATTTGAAAAAGATATTTGCGATGGCTCAAGTCTCCCCCCCGGTAAAGTGTTCCGGACTCCTATATATATTAACCGAGAGAAGTATGTGTTGGTAGAAAAATTGAAACTCGTATGCACAATAATAAGAACTTATATCACGAATTATTGTTCCGACAGACGGAAATAAACGTAAAAACACGTCCACACGCAAACATATACCTATAGGTATATACAAAAAGATAATTCCGAGTCTCATCAAACCCTAAATATTTCTTTCTATACCTAGGTATTATTACCTTTTTTGGTAAGTATACCTAGAGTTTTATTTATGCCGTCGCGCGACACATGTTTCGACGTCGATGACTTTGGAACCCATGCGCATTATACCTGTGTGGTAGTTTTTATATCTTATTCATTCTTGCCAATGTAGGTTTGAAACCAAACATTTTTTTCAAAATGTTTACAACTTTTCACGCGATTTCTAACGCGAAAATTTTTTTATCAGCTACATTTATCAAAAATAAAGGAATTGACGAGAGAAGTTATGTGTACTGATACTGTTTACATGTTATTTATTTTTTATTGACTAATGCTACTTTGTTTCTTTTTAACGTTTTATCTTTCTTCTGAAATTTAGTATTTGGCATTTGTACTCTGATTTTTTAAACATTTATACGGTGTTTTTAAACTACACAAAATAATCTCAAATGTGAGGCGATTTGCGATGCAATTTCCCACATAGGCTAGGCCTAGTTTAGGGAAACCGCATCTTGCAAAAATAATTATTAATAAATATATAAAATAAAACTGAGTGTGAAGCGCTTACGCGCTATTGAAGTAAAACTTGTAGATGTATAACTTCGATATAATGTTTTGTTATTAAAAATGAAATGATAGGCTAATAATAATAATAATAATAATAATAATAACTAACGTATGTTACTGTAACTACTATACCACGACTAAAGAAGTTTAATTTTAGAAAACAAATGACTCGATAAGTGCACACAGTATTGGCAAAGGATTGCTCACACTCTCGTGTTGTCGACACGAATGTACCGGAAGTGTCGGGAAGAATTGTAATAATTGTCTACACAAGACTGCCCTCGCCTGCCTCCGCACGTATAGGTACAGTGGCGTGCGACAGTTCCGTGTGAACACTGGGGAGTGTTTGGTCTTGATGGTTCTGGCGGCGCTGCCATTCTCTATGTAAATTTTGGAAGATTTCATCACATTCGTGATAATAAGCTCCTCACACTCCGCCGCTTTGCAGTCACTCGAGTGCTTTACTTTAATGCTTAGAACATTTTTTCAAAGTCCTACCAATGCGGATAAGGTAACCGACATATTTCTAAGTATTGGTAGTAAAATTAAACACTCTACACGGCAGCGGGTTCGATTATGTAATCGAAAACATATTCATAATTAATCATGGGAATCATTTTAGTTCCAGAAATAAAGAATTCAAGTTTTTCTTCACGACGATGAAATGTGTTGTATTGGTTACCTAAATAAATGGATTGATGAGTTATTATAAAGGATGGAGCAGGTATGGGTATTTACAGTTGTTGATGTACTGAACACTGGACATAACTGGCTTTGTAGGGAATTCAACATAAATTAGTTGTAACTTATAATAATAATAATAATCTTCCATTTTCCATCAATTTTATTGTATTTTAAGGAGACGGATTATCAACAGGTTGTTAATGACACTAATAGATAATACTTCAAAGGCTATGTAGATATAAATATTTGTCAATTTGTATGGTTAACGTTATAAACACGGGTATTGTGACAGTTATAAGAATAAAATAATAGTTTACACGATTTAAGATTATTATATTAGGTTAAACTATTGAGTCTGGTAATTGGAGGTTTATTTACATTTTATGGTAATTAATTGTGACACATTTTGAAGAGCGTATTACAAAATTAATGATTTTCAATAAATATTAGTGATATTTTGATATTCCACGTATAGTTCATTTACATTTAAATATCATTAATAATAACTGAAAAAAGAAAATATTTTTTGTTTTGTAGGTACGACAATAAAATAATACAATTAAAATCACAAAGATGTAATTATCATGTAATCATTTTGCATTTTGCAAATATTTGCAATTTAAAATAAATCTATTTGTTGGTTTTGTGTTGTGGAATCCTAATTAATACAAAACCCGAAATTCGAGAAAAATCAGTGAAGATATTCCGTGAATATCCTATCGATTCTGAAGTTGCGAAGTTGAAAAACGAGGACACTTTAATATACAGGATCTCAGCAAAATACGACAACCATTATACATATTATATAATAAATGCGAAACGATCGATTTTGTATTTACAAATAATACATGGAAAGTTAAAATGACTTTTACATACATTTTTTTAATTTCCCACTTCAGTCATTTTGTAATTGCAATATAAACATTTTACATGACTTGCATAATGTGACTGGTTGTTTAAACGATACGTATCTTCATTTAGGTATATCATAAACTTTCTAGGTCGCTTGTCATATAGAATAAACTTTTATAATTGAAAACTTCGTCAACATTTCCGATTAGAAGTGTTTTAATAATACAGAATCAAACCCGCCATGCCGCATTATATGTACATTTTTTAATATTGGGTTGGTTTAAAAGTTTTCTGGAAATCGATCTAACCGACTCTAAAGTGAAGTGTGTAGTGAACTAGGTCATGTTACAACCGTGAATATTAAAGTTGAAAAGCATATTTTCCACTAATTATATGTAATTTTCTGCCTTATAATTTCCAAGAATTTTTTTTACCACTTGAACGAATGAACACCAAGAATTAGATTTAATCTCGTACATTGATACGGTAAATTGTAGATTGTTAATAAGCTGCCTCCAATATTCCGGTTTTCAGTTTTTCTTTGCTGATCCCAGGAAGTTTTTGTGTCAAATAGCCAAAACAAAGTCCATCTCGATTTAAAGCCTTCACAATTGCTTCAGAAGCCCCAACTTGATATACAAAGGTGGAAATATGATTTTCTCTTTGGAAACCGTTTGATGATTAAGTTTTGTTTTACTTGAATTATAACATTTCTTAAAGACCAATTTCTGTTAAACCAGTGCTGATCTTTAACTCTACTTTCCCAAAGACATAAAAAATAAAACTATTAAGGAGGAAGTTTTCCATTTTTATATCGACACAAATCATCTACTGATGTTCTTCATACTTGGTTTCTTGGACACTGTCGAAAATTTTCAATGAATGTTTTACATACGAAATGTGGAGCTCAAGATTTATCCTGGTCTCCCAAGTGGACGCCAAAATAGGCCAGATAAGCCCTTTTCACAAAGTCAGAAATAGGTTTTCTACTTTCTGTGCAAGTGTATTCGCCACATATATAACAAAAGGCGTCTGAATAGTTACGTCTACTTATGGATGTCATGGTATTGATTCAATGTTTTATTACTAAATAATGCCGAAACTTAACACAAAATGATAGTAAACTAAACGGGGTTAGGCAGAAGTAATATGAGCGAGTTATCAATTAGTTGGTTGTGGGGGTTACTCAGATATAGGAATATCGAGTTTTACGGTCATGAGTAATACCAAGTAATTGGAACTGACTAATTAAATTTTAATTTTAGGTACAAAATTTCAATTTTGGTCTCGAACGATATCATTAACTTTACCAACTCAATATATTCAGAATAAACTAAGCGCTTGTACTATTTTTTTGTACTATTGTATTTTTAACGTCGAATTAAAGATAATTATTATTCTTTTAAATTTTATATTCAATAATGGCTTATTAAACACGTAATTTGTATACCTTCAAATAAAAAAAAAATGATATTGCTATAATTTTTGGACAACCTGTACATCATATTGTAGATATGAGTCATTGAATATACGTGACACGCTTTCTTCTAGGTATACGCTTCCTTCACCAAACGACGAGTCTACTACGAATTCAGTCATTTTCCGGTATTTTAACCCGAGAAAAATCCCAAAGGAGGGATGAAATAAGAATGTGAGGAGTTAAGTTAGGTACAGGCCGTACTCGCCCAGGGACGGGGCAAATGTCATACTTCGGTGAGAGGGGAATCTTTCAAATAATAATATGTTTTATAATATTCATTTCTCGTATAATTGACAGTGTGTTTTATGTTGCCAGGAAACACGGAGACCTCTTAACCTATGATGTTTTTGCTACGCGGACGGACGAACATTCAGAAATTACGTATGTAATATGTATTTTAAATATTCTGTACTGTTTAACGACGATTTTTAAGATGGAATTTTATACGTCAATAATAATAAAATTCGCAGATAATTCTGGTCTTAAATTATTAACATTATTATGTAGGAGAAGAGTAGAATGAAAGATACAGTTTTATAAGAGGGTCAAAAAACGGTTTAAAAACTATTAAATACTACGTTTATTACTTTAATTTGGCATATATTTATTAATTTATATAATAAAGTAAACAAAAGTAAAAGAAAAACCTTATGATTAGCAGTTATATTTCCATTTATAAAAATGGTAAAATTCGGCTCGTCATAACATAGTGGCATTGTTATGAAAGTGCCAAATTCTTATAACAAGGATTCTGACTGTTAAAGGAAAACATGAAACTATGTTCATTTAACAATCTTTATAAAAGTAACTTTGAAAAAATCAACGTAAATACTTTGCACAGTTTTCACTTTAATTTAAGTTACTTTTACACATAGTTCAAAATAACTATGTCTTTAGGTATCGTGAATTTTGGAAAAAATAATTGAGTGCTCTTTTTATACCACAGAGAGCCGGCTCTTTCAATACATTTCCTCTTGGAAATTATAATCTCAAATAACACTATAAATAAAAGCATTGTCTGCCAAAATAATTAGAAGTATTTACATACATATGTCTAAAATCATGAACTAATTATTTTGGCGTTACTTCGTTTCGCGAGCATGTAAAAAACAAGGAAATAAAACCCAATTACTTACTTTTTAATGACAAAACCTTCAATAGTGGCGCTATTTAATTACTCTAAGCTATAGAATGTTTGTGGGTTACAGGCGTCTAGTGTAACTATAATATATAAAAATTAAAAAACCCGTGAGATTTTTTTAGAAAATGCCGAATTCATGCCACTCTTTCTTTACCGATAAACAATATATACAAATGTAATATTTAAAATTTACGGTAGAGAAAAATAATATTTATAAAAATGATATAATTAATAATTACTTTCATAAAGTAACGCTTCTAATTTATTGTTCAAAATAATACTGAGGATATCTAAATTGTAATTTATAGAATAAATATAAATGATTTAAAGAGACTGTAAATTATTTATCGCAATTCATAGCTGTTGCAGCGTCAACCCTACCGGGATGCAGCACGTAGTCTGCTAGTATTCGGACCTGGCGGAGTGTAAACCCAAGATTGTACGGCGCGCCGGATTACCTGGATCGCAAGGCGATTACGGACAAGCAACTCCGGATGGAAGTCATCTTTGACTTGTATTGCTTTCGTGTGCGGTGGAAAATTTATATTTGCATTTTTATACTGTCATAAATTGTACGAGAAATTTGTATTTTTATTTATTTCGAGCTATTTCCGCTGGCCACGAATCAATCAGAAAAATTGTTTTACACATTTTTAATAAACCTATGGTATTTTTTCTTATCATAAAATTGTGTTAATTTATCGTTCGTCTAACTTAGGAGCATTCATTTCACCCACCATAAAGATTTGACTAAAGATTGAACATAGATCATATATAATATGGGGGGAAAATACAGTAGGTACTTAAATCAATAATAATATAGAAAAAACAGTAAGATTTATTTAAAAAAATAAATAAGTATGTAAAAAGGTGAATTATAATTATATTTTATGTGAAACAGTAAAGGGGATAAAAACACGAGATCAAAAGATCTGTACAATGCCTGTAAAAAAAAGTTAAATCTGGTGTGAAAGAAAGGAAAAAGCGACTGAAAAGAGAGAAAGGAGAGAAAATGACTGAGAATTTTCAGGAAAATATAAAATTATTCTGGAAAGCGGTCAAAAAATCCCGATATGGTGCTGAAAGCAGTAGTATGAAAGCTATTAAGTCAGTAAATAGAGAGATGTTAACGAATGAGGATGAAATATTTCCAGGAAACGTATGAGAGTGTAGTGAATGCAAATGAAGAATCCCGAGGCTCCGATACCGATTCACCATGGTGTGGGAACAATCGCGAACCAGAATACTAGTATATTTAGGATTTACACTGGATGTGAGACTGACTATATGACAATTAGCCGCGGATTCTTATTTGAGGAAGAAACACCAATTTGAAACTATATAATGAAATCACCGAGCTTGGGGTGCGAATCCGTATAGATTACGGAGCGCGTGCTCGACTGCGCGGCCGCGGAGGTCTCCGTACGGTCATTTGCGGAGCGAAGGGGTATCGTACCTATCGATAGCATTACGGTGGAAGTTCAATATTTACATATTTGGTCATGAAAATTGAAATATTATTTATAGAAACGTTTATGATTCATCCGTATATTGAGATAGCATATATGGATATAAATATATGTGAGAGAGATAAGAGATAATTACTCCTGTCTTGGCGTACGTCTAAATAGAATTAATTCGTACGCAGATTTGAAAAGGGTAGACATACGTTTATTGCGACTTATTTAAAATATTATATTTGATTATTACTTCATCGGTGTGATGTATCCATGGTTGACAAATGCGTGGGCTCGCATACAGTTGGTACGATAAGTGTGCTAAATACTTAAGTAGAGATATGCCGCCATCGGCGAGCCTCTCTGCTCCGAACCGCGATCCAGTAAACATCTTGTATTCTATTTTGTATATACGTGTCTAGAATAAATACTATTATTACCACGATATCTTGTATTATTCTGATGACACTACCAGCATCATCAGTATTGTAAAGGGGTATTACAATTACAAAATATTGAGTAGCTAAAGCTATTCTGAACTATTCAGCAGAGACGTATCTGCTACAGACTACTACTACTACAGAGAAATGTCACTTTGGAGCTCGCGAGCTCAGACAACTGGATGACATGTGAGATATTTATTAAATAATTAATATATTTTTATTTTTTATCTTTGTTTAATTAACCACTAAAATGAGTTTAAATACATCTACCGGTTTCGAAAAATACCATTTTCTTCTTCAGGATGTCATAACTAACTAAAACATACATTGTTTCTTTGACAGAATCTATTTTTAAAAAATCTATTTTTAAAAGAAAAATTTTTTTTTTTTTTTTTAGTACCTAACTCAAATCATTACTTAATACAAATTTACTCGATAATGTTTTAGTTAGTTATGACATCCTGAAGAAGAAAATGGTATTTTTCGAAACCGGTAGATGTATTTAAACTCATTTTAGTGGTTAATCAAACAAAGATAAAAAATAAAAATATGAATCTTAACCACAAAGATAACATTGCTTATTTTAAAAGTATAATAATTAATATTGCCACAAAGTGTCTATTTGATTGCTCGGTATGATTATGATAGTAAAAGTGTAAAAATATCAATAATATTCTCAAATAATCATTCATGTGCATACCTCGAAAGGTGACACAGGAAATAGACTGTAGACTGGGCAAACCATCGTCACGGCTCTTCAGCCATGAGGTTCTCTTTCTTTCAGGGCCCGACTTGCAGCAATCTTTCTCTGCATTATGAGGTGCAAGATCTCACACTTCTCCGGATGTCTCATTACATGTCCGAGATAAGATAAGTTTTAGGATTTTTATTGTTTTAATTAGTTCTTTTTTTATTCATCCAAACCATAACATCTTCATTCGTAACTCGATCCATGCAGCTTATTATAAGTATTCTTCCATAGATCAACATCAAATGCTTCAAGTCGCTTTATCGTTTATTCGATAGTGTCCATTTTTTCATTCCATAAAATAAAATTGAGAACACATAGAATGTATTATATAATATCTATATCTTTATGGCGAATCGGGTTAAAAAAAAAACCTGATCACGCTGGAATAAATGAATCTCTGACCATTCTAATTCGTAATCTAAAGTTGAGATCATGACTGCAGAACATCTCTTTCATGAAGGTAGCGCGAGCTCGCTCAATGCGGCATTTGATTTCAACAGAAGGATCCCATCCATCATTTATATTGTAACCCAGGTATATAAAACTTTACATCTTTTGCAATTTATTTCTGGCAATATAAAAACTTTCATTGTCCTCTGCGTTGTGTGTGCTAATGAGTATATATTTTGTTTTATTTGTATTAAAAAGTCTCGCATGTGTTCACTACATGATTCAGCAAAAGTTGTAAATATTCAATATTACTCCCCAAGTACCGAACCGTATCATATGAATAACGCAGATTGTTCGGAATCTCTCCATTTATTTCATTATTTTGGCTTCTTCAAGAGCTTCATTAGATATTTCTTCGGAATATAAGTTGAACAACACGGGTGAGAGAATACATCCCTGTCGCATGCCTCTCTTTATTTGTACTTCGTCTGTTAGTCATTGTTCTACCTTTACTACTGCTTTCTGGTTTCAATAAAGATTTCCTATTATTCTTATGTCTTTAACATCAATCCCAGAAGCTTTTAGGATTTGAATCATTTTACCATGTCTAACTCTGTCAAATGCTTTAAGGTAGTCAACGAAGCGTGCGTGCACGTTCGTGTTCACATTTAACATCTTTGGATTAGCACTTGCATACCAAATAACTCTTCTCGAGTACCACATATCCCACTTTGAAAGTCAATCTGTGTTGCATCTATCTTTACTTCCACTTTATATACGTCTATGTATTATTCGCAGAAATATCTTTAATAAGTGGCTCATCAGACTGATTGTGTATTTTCTTGCTTTCGTTTTCTTAAGGATGGTGACAAAGGTAGATTGGAGCGAATCCAATGAGATGATTGTGTTGAAGAGATTGGTTAACACTATGATGCCTTTGTTTGCTGCAAGTTTTGGAATTTCAGCTGGGCTAGCTGCTTGCCGGGTTTAGAGAGACGAATTGCGTGTTCTATCTCATCTGTTGTGATCAGTGGGCCTGTTATAACAATCCTCATGTCATACTCTTCGCTTCTATTATCATCAAAAAGATCTGAGATGTATTCTTTCCATCGTTTTAATTATTCGTTTATATCCATTAGAAGATTTCCATTTTAATCTTCCAGATGTATGTATAATGTTGTTTTTGCGATTAATTCCAGTCAGTTCTTTGATTTTTTATACACCTGAAATATATTATGTTTATCATTGTGGGTTTCAATCATAGCACATTGTTTAATATGCCAATCAGCTTTTGCTTAGCTAATTTTTCTTCTAATTTCAATTTGGATTCGTTTATATTCTTCCGAATTTAGATTTTTGTATTTCCTTCTTATTTCCATGAGATTTAATAATTCGTCTATCATCCATTTCTGTTTCGTTGGAGATGTATTCAATATTTTCCCTATTATGATCTAGGCTAGTGTGAAGTTTGGCGAATCGTGTTTTCAATATTTGGTTTGCTTCGTTACAAAGACCATTGTTTTTTAGCTTATTGCTATTTAGTTTCAATGACCGTTTTTTTAAAATAATTTTCTTGAAACGTAACCTTAATTCAGCCCAAAGTATTACAGATTATGATCCGATTGTACCCGGGTTTGTTTTTACAAACTTAATCGAGTTTTTATTGATAGTAATATAATCAATCAATTTGATTTCGTATCATTCTTTGGACTGAGTCTGCTGTCGATTTCCATTCCGTTTGGGTAATTTGAAGAATGTAAAGGTGACAACTAGTTCGTTTTCTAACTAGAAACACTTTTATTCCTTGTACCTAGACCGTATTTCCTAATGATGTCTTTTTCTTTATGGTCTTATTTATAGTATGCGAAATAATTGTGACAAATTATATTGTCTTACTCTTTCTTTTCAGCTAGATCGGTTACGTTTTGGAATGCGCTAAAGAAAACATATATCATTAGATTTGTATAATCTGGCACCACTGTGAATGATCTAACTCACCTGGCAAACTGTCAGCAACACGTGTTCCCCCTCTAATTGTCTACAGAGAATAATTATTTATTGTATGGTTGGCACATAATTATTATTGTTAAAGATCAGAAAAGCTAACCCGTCGAACTTGTATATCTAAAATAAAGTCCATCTCATCCTTCAATTTATTTATTAAGTTAAATTGGATCCTCGTTAATAATGGTATAATATAAATAATTCAATATATTTGTATAACTATACTTTCTTCTTATTTGAGACACTTTCACTGATTTACTGATACTGTACCACATCCAAATGAGTCTTGCTCTATATTTTACTGCAGTCGCAACTTAGGTCACATGCGTCACCTATCAGGTTTTACTCGGTCTTTATTGGGGTTAATTAAAAGAATAACCGAGTGGGACAAGTATTTCATTTTCTGCAAGGATCTCAGTTTGTTCTGTTTCCTCACACATAAATGTCTATATACTTAATTTGCCATTAATATGATATGTGAGATAAAATAAGAAAGACGAGGAAAGCGAATAAAACATGGTAATGCAGCGCAAAATAATTACTATAAAAGATTGTACAGGAGTTTTGTTCCAGAGCGATACAGAATTATCAAATCATTCAAAATATTCTTATTGAGCTTAAATTAAGTGAAATCGGTCGACATCAATAAATTTCGTGGTTTCACACAGAGTGATTATTATTTTACTTAATATAATATGTCAAACCACGAAGTGATTGCTTTCTACGAAAATACAAAATATTCTTCTCCAACAAAAATGTATTGACGTATTATTAAAAAATTAATTCATCCCACAGTATAATACTAAACACATACAATTCACGATTATTACGGTTTGGCAACATGAACAGTTTACAATCACAGTTTATTTGTTTATATTAACATGCTTTATTTAATAAGTTATTAAATATTATTAGGAGAACACATTCTTATTGTGAACTTGTAATTATTCAGAACAGACGGTTAATGATATTTTAAATATGAATTAAATATATTTATTAGAAAGATATATTTAATTGAGTATTTAACAAAGCTAATAAATGTTCATTGTTTCATTCTAATTATCCTAAACTAAAATCAACCTTATGATAATTCAAGTAACTAAAGTGGCCAAAGTTCAAACCGGGACGATACCCAACAATAACGATGTAATAATATATGGCAAGCCCTTTAGATTGTTGTTGCCGAAGTTTCCCCTACTCCACCGGTATATCTTGAAACTTTTTCGGGGCCAATGTGGACGAGTCGAGGTAGCGAGGATATTCACACAACCTTATTGTTTACAAGTACAGTGATTTCAGGACACACCGTAGGCATTTTTGCGAAACCAACACTTATTGGTTACATTGTTCCAAAATTCCGCGTCTGCACTACGCTTTCACTAGGAAGTCTCCAATAGTCAACCTAGATTAATTATTCAGTTTAACGAAATAGTTAAAGCTGCTGCATTCATCTTAGAGGTGTATCACAAAAGTTGCTAGCAAACCTTACGAGCAAATCTGTATTGATCGCTATTGTATGATACTATTTTATGTAAACCTAGAGTTGAAGACACACACCCTAGAAAACTTTTCAAGCACGCGCTCGTCCATGATAAACTTAAAAATTAATTTTATTGAATTAAATCCAAAACGGTACGTATATTACAAAATTTCATTATTATTTTTGAAATGAAAAATATTCCTGTCTTGCCAACAGACGTCGGTTGAAGAAAAAATGGAATACTTTACATAAACATAATTACACTGATTAATACAATTACACAATTTTTGGCACACGACAGTTTTTATATGCTAACTTAAGTAAGTAACTTTTCACACTTAACTCTGATATACCATCAGCACTTTTCTATCACCCACAGTTTTAGTGTAATAATATTTTTCAAGAGTTCTACTCTTGATTCGCAGTAAGCGGCATATACAGTTCAAGATTAAATCATTTTTAACACCAGGAGCATTTTTAACATCTTCTGACCGTGAATCTCATCTGATAACTCTGAGAGAATTAAACCATCTTGTTCGAGATTTGCAGTT
Source organism: Eubasilissa splendida (assembly GCA_031772225.1). Taxonomy (NCBI): domain Eukaryota; kingdom Metazoa; phylum Arthropoda; class Insecta; order Trichoptera; family Phryganeidae; genus Eubasilissa; species Eubasilissa splendida. The sequence continues at coordinate 50,604,914 of CM062845.1, forward strand.
GTCAAAGAAACAATCCGAGCTTTTGGGATCTAGACTAAAAGGTTGGAATTTTCCGTATACCGACACTATAGTGTGTTTCTTTCGTTATTGTCAGGAAGAGTTGAAAGATTAATATTCTCAAGAAGAAGAAGACGAAGTTTAGTGCACTGCAACAACATTTCTGCAGTCATGGATATGCTTCATCATCAACATAAGTCTACAGAGTGAGCGGAGACTGTTCATTGATTCTTCGAAAACTACTTTTGCATAACGGTAACAAATTTCCTTCTGTGCCGGTAGCTTATGTAACTAATACGAAAGATACATTCGATTATATTAAAATCCCGTTAGAAAGAATTAAAGGGTTGTGCAAAATTTTTTAGGAAATCATAAATCCCTCAACTACAGCAATATTGTTGTGAACTATTACAGTCGTACAAACATATGGGGTGTAATATGTCCCTCAAAATTATTTTTTTGTATTCACACTTGGATTTCTATCCAGACAATCTCGGCGCATGGATGGACGAGCATAGAGAACGCTTCCACCGGCAAATCTGTCATGGAAAACAGGAGCAACAAAGCAGATTATTCTTGGACGCTAAAGAGAGATGTCACAAATGCCAAACAGAAGAAAAACAACAAATACTACATTTTAGATAAGTTGAACAGTGACCTGAATCCTGAATGCACGTCAATGCTTGTAGTTGAATCTAACTGCATATTTGAATACAACGTAAAAAATACTATTTTAATCACATATTCTATGCTCTGTGACAAAAAATGTTCATTTTTGTTCCTCAGTGTTATTTATCATTTACCATTGTATATTTATGTGGATATATATTGTACTTCTAAAGATTATATTTTACTAACGAATTTAACTAATTTTTATTTTAGATTGTAACAAAATTTATATGTATGAGTAGCTTGTCGGTGTAGTGGTCAATACGTCGGCCTAGTGATCTAGTGGTCGGGGATTTGCGCTTCGTTGCAGCACATCAGCAAGTTAGTTCTATTTTCATAGCACGAGCGTTTAGCTTAGTTTGAAAATAATAATGATATTGATGTGACATGTATTCCGTGTACGCATCTCTATTTTAAAAAAAATTGCTTTAAATAAAATCTGATTTTATCTTGATACAATGCTCTTGCCTTCTCCTACATCTACTCATGCGCACTCGTTGATTGTTGAATCTTCTAATATGCCGGTCCTTCGACATCTACTTTACTTGATCATGCCAAGTCTGCCACATACATATTTTGTTTCTTTCGCTTTTAATGCACGCTTCTCCATGAGGATCATGATGGTGAATGTACATATTTGATATAGATGCATAAGACACCTCTAACTCGGCTAGCGCACGCTCTGTCACTAAAGTGACGATCGGTATCCGGCTCCGGGCGCTTCGCGCACTGCGCCGTCCGCACCTCAGCCCACGTACATATTCACGATTGACAAATTCACGTCAGGTTCTTCGAGAAAATAATTTTTACTTATTGCGTACGGTAAATACTTATATATTGTAATTATTTTATTCAATACATAAATATATTACGGAGGAATACCTAAAATATGAACTCTGCATTCAGTATGTTTACAGAGATATTCACATAATTAGAGGCAATGTCAATTTAGTTTACATCATCGGAGAGGAAAGGTTATATCCCTTTCTAAATTTATTTGATATTGTACTACAAACGGATCTAAATTCGCTTGTAATTGAAAAATTCTTTACTTAACATTATTATGTATACGTTTTCCACGCACTATCATTATTTGTAAATTCCAAGATCCACTTTCACTAACATTACGTTAGTCTCTACACTATTCTATACCGTTGCAGTATAACAAGTATGCGTCTGATAGTTTGTGCAGATTTCCACAGAACACGTTATATTTTCATATATACATAAATAAATTACTCAAAACTATACAAAAAATCCACAAAACCAACATACATCAGCTTTTATCTGGTGTCTAAAAATAAGATATTATTACATATACTCGTAGGTACTTATTTATGTCAGTTTGAGTGTAGATGAGTTGTATTGTATATGCAAGGTTTAATATATAGATAAATACTAAAACCTTGAATTTATCATTAAATTCTTGTAAATATAATATTATGATTTTTATTACTTAAAAAAATATATATATTTACTGATAATACAGTATTATCAGATCTAATTTTAATGAATCCTAAATCTCCAAAACTGTATTCTGTATTAAAGATTCATAAGATTGATATTCCAATAAGACCGGTGGTTTCATACTGTAGTGCTCCAACTTTTAAATTATGTTGTTTATTACTGTTGTTAAGTTATGTTGTTTATTAGCAATTAGTGGATACGTTAAAGGACATGGATCTTCCCAACAATGTTAAACTTGTTTCTTTTGATATTGTTAATTTGTTTTCTAATGTACCTATTAAAGAAAGTAAAATTTTAATTTCTGATTTACTAAATTCATCTAATTAATCTAATAATTTGGTAAAAGATATATGTCGTTTGTTAAACCTTTCTATGAACCAAAATTATATTCAATTTAATAATATAATATATAATCAAACAGAGGGTCTTCCTATGGGAGCACCCACAAGTCCACTAATAGCAGATATTTTTGTAGACATTTAGAGAGATTTATTTTTGATTGTGATTCTCCTTTGTTAAAAAATGTTTTGTTGTGGAAAAGGTATGTGGATGATATATTATGTATTTGGTCAGGTTCACAACGTCAACTAACTAAATTTTTAAATTTCATTAATTCATTTAATAATAAAATACAACTTACATTAGAAATGGAAAAAAAATTCGACCCTAAATGTTTTGGATCTAACATTGATTAAAAATAATAATAAAATTGAATTCAAAATTTTTATAAAACCAACTTTTACAGATATTATTATACACAATGAATCTAATCATCCATTATCACACAAAAATTCAGGGTTCCACTCCATGATACATCGTTTAGTCAATATTTCTATGTCAACATCCAATTTCAATATTGAATTGAATACAATTAAAAAAAATAGCAGTTAATAACGGCTATAATATACGTTTGATAGACACTATTTTAAAAAATAAATTAAAATAATATAATAATCAATTTTTATATAAATCACAGATAAAACATAATGATAATAATGATTATTGGCGTAGGATTTTATATATAAATAACTTTTCATGCATTTTATACAAATAATATTATAGGAAATTTACTCATAAATTCTAAAGACAAAGATGATAAATTTAACAGATCTGGTGACTATAAACTTAGTTGCAAGGATTGTGCTGCATTTTATATTGGTAAAACGGGTAGACATTTTAATATAAGAGTAAGGGAGCATTTGAGATGTTTGAACAATAGTGGGTTTTCAGAATTTTCTAATCATTTGATAGAAAATGGTCATGGTTTTGATAAAAAATTGGGATTGTCAATTTTGCATATAAACGGTGTTGGTCATAAATTAAATAATTTGGAATCGCTGGAGATAAATAAAGCGTGTAAAACTAATCAAAAAATTATAAACAACCAACTAAATTTAACTACTGTCCCATTCAAAAATTTTTTCCTAAAAATTATTAGAGTAAATTTGTATTAAGTAACAATTTGAGTTAGGTACTAAATTTATTTTTTAAATAATTGTTTTTTTAAAAATAGATTCTGGCAAAGAAACAATAATATATGTTTTTAGTTAGTTATGACATCCTGAAGAAGAAAATGGTATTTTTCGAAACCGGTAGATGTAAATTTTAGATTTAAACTCAATTAAGTGGTTAATAAAACAAAGATAACAAATAAAAATATTATAATTTTTTATGTTCTAATATCAAGATAAATAATTTTTTGATATTTGACCATGAAAACACGATATTAATATATTTAAAAAGTCTATGTTAGTGTAGTGACCCTTCTCAATATTCTTATTGTGACACCTCGAGCGACAAACGATCCACGAACCATAGTCTAATCAGCGATTACGCTTCATCACCTCCATAAATATTCCCATTTGTCCAGTCTGCTATCCCACCAGGGCTACCGCTCATTGAAAGGACCAATGATTCATTTAAATCCTCTCGTATTGAGCCATTATTTAGTGCATGAGTTGAACACTTTTAAAATAGTATTACTATATAGATATACTATAAAGGTTTCAAATTGTTCATTTAACTTCCAGCAAATCGAATGAAGCAGCTAATCTTGATACTTTTCGTAGGTTAAGTGCATAATTTGTAATATCCAAATTCAATAATTGAACATTTTTCGTGTGTTATTATTTTCTATTGTATTTATAATCTCTTTACCTAATGCTAATTGATATACGATATAATTTAATGTCCATTTTTTAAAGTTTTCTAAAGTGTTGCATACTGCATACATACATAAAAACGGAAGGAAATAAATATCGAAATATTGATTTAAATATAATTCTAGTATTTTAAACTGCTTATCGGTTTAATGGTACTACATTGATCTAGTGATCTGGCCGGGGGTTTGAGCCTCGTTCCAAGAGACCACCGAGTTAGTCCTATATTCACGGCACAGGGGGTTGGCTTAGTATAAAAATAAGTACTTTTATATGATACTTATTCTGCATACGTATCCCTATTTTAGTGAGGTATTGCAAAACGTGAATAAGCGTAGAGCTTTTCAGAATGATGCAAAATATGAGCAATGCATAGTGAGATATCTATTATATATATAATGTCGCAAAACATGAACAAATCGACTTTACAGTAGAAAGCTTTCCAAATGACATAAAACATTAAAAAAAAATATAGAGAACTATCTTGAAAGTCGCTTTACGGCGTACTTAAAACGAAGTGTTCCTAATAACAATACATTTTTTGCGTTGAATCCTTTTATCGTTAGTTTGCTAGATAGTCACGCTCACCCGGAATTAAAAGCTTAGCTTTCAAATATTTGTTATATCATATTATTAAGTTGCGTGCTTTGTATTTGACCGCAGGTACCTAATGTTGGTAACCAGAAATTTAAAAAATCTTAAAGTTGTCACGTGATGAATGGTTTGCATGTGTCAAGGGTACGGATCTTAGAATGAATGTTCCATACTGAAAATACTGAAAATAGCCCGAGCGATGTTATCATTTATTTTAAGTGCATACGTGTGTTAGCATCACATCAATATTTATATATTTGGCATAACGCAGAGCTCATAAAATGTTTATGGAGGAAGGCAAGCTAGAAAGACAGCGTTAGCGCAGAATAATAACGAGACGTGTTTGCCGGCCGGTCGGTGCGGACTACGGACGCTCCACATTGCCACATTGAATATGATTTCGAGGCGATTGATACCGGCCTGCGTACAGCAGCCACTTAAGTTTATGTTTCACCAGCTTACTCTTATGTAATATCGGTATGCAATATCAATTTATCGTAAAAGTAGACAATGGCGTTTGTGTGGCTGCGCTCGAGTTAGCTATAATACCTCGACTCGGTTAAGCCGTTAGACCAGTGGCAATAGAGGTGAACAAACTGTATAACTGTAACTATTAAACAGCGAGCAAGATTCTAATGTCCTTTAATGAAGGTGCATTATCCAACTGTGCTACAGCGATAATGCACCTAATTAATATATTTAATTTATATTTAAAATATCACAGACCGTCTGTTCTGAATAATTACAACTTCACAATAAGAATATGTTCTCCTAAGAAACTCAATTATGTTGAAAAAATACCAGTCTCAGTTTTATTTTTCATTTAACGATGTTATTAAGGATATCGCGAACATTCAAAATATGATGTGTATCTTTCCATTCTCGTAATGTTTATATTTGAATATTTTGAATGAAATAATTATCTGGCAACTATTTCTACCGGTGTGATGATAAGATTGGACCCGACACTGTTAAATGTGACCTATATCAAAATTGACGAAACCTCGTGTTATTGAAAATGATTGGAGGTAATTGAGAATAAGTAGAACACCTGCCGACTGAGGCAGTCATTTTACTACTCGCCATTAAAGTCACTTATAATTTTCTATATTTAACATATTCATCTATTGTAGATTAGTATTTTAAAAGAAAAATTATTAATCAGTTTTTAAAGAAGTTATGCTATATACGTTAATTCATATAATAAGCAGTGTGGACTCTCATTAATTGAGAAATTTAAAAATAGACTCTTAATGTATATTAACATAGTATACAGGCCGCAAAATTGAAAATGATTTGTGTTACATTGAAAAATATCTGCGCTTAGAAAAATTTGTTTGATGTTTTTCATGTAAAAAATGTGTTAAAACCGGCATCGGCAGTAAGACAAATGTAAATAATGTAGACAATATACCCCGTGACCTGCTATACAATGCATGAACCCGACTCGTGAATGTTTCACGGATGTATGCATTATTTTGTAGGAATTTATTCCGGCTACATAACTCTGCAATACCCGGATTAGGCGGATATCAGGGCCGCGGCTGTAATCCCGCTCCATACTGCGAATGAATTCAGTCATCTGATAGTCAACATTCACATTGTATTTAGTTTAATACAACGTTTTTTACATTCTTTATAAAACTTGGTTAATCGAAATTAGTTACAAAATAAATAATTGAGATGACTTGACGAATAACTAGTCGGTGTCGGGTAAAGTTGTGTACTTACTTAGGGACTAACTAGAAAGCGTATGGAGTAGACAACTGTTGCATTACTAAATAGAAAGTAGCATCAATTGTTTATATTACGAGCACTTTGTGGTTAAATATTTTAATTATTCATATAAATAACTTAGTAGATAATAGAGTTTGTTATTTAAGGCTGATCCGAAAACAGTTTTATCATCAAGGCAGCACAAATAAACTAATATATACATATATAAATTCAATTTGTTCACAAATATTCTAGATCCTTATACATATTAACAAAAATATAAAACAGCAGCATGTATCATAAAAGTTATACGAAAGTGACCTTTACGATCTGAAAGTAATTTAAGTGTCATGTTTATTGGGAACATTTTAGAATGCGACTTATAATATTTCTGTTATTTGAAAATGCTTTACTTATTTCTTTTAAGACAAACATGATTCACATGCAAGAAAGATAATATTATTTTTTTACCAAAAGTAAGATCACATGATCAAATGCTCTTTGACTCTTATATTAAATTTCTATGTTTAAATATAGCGAAATAGTTCAATTAACCTTTTTTTTAAAATTTATGACGAGTTTTCCTTTGTAGGTGCCTATATTATTATTTTTGTAGAGTGTAAATCTAATGTTTTGTTTTGTCCTGATGAAATAATAGTTGAAGTTTTGAAACCAGTCGGTTTAAAACAATAAGTTTTAGTGGTCTATTATAAAAATTGTCGGTTGAAAATGGTAAATATAAAGTAACTCTATGTTGAGTACTTCAATGCAGTTACTGGCAGTAAGATAATTGCCCACTGTCGGCTCGGGGGTCCGATTCTCGTCCGGGTAAACTATTAAGTTATTCAATAATTATAAATAAAGCTGACTTAATAGTTTATCAACAAATGTTTAAGTGCACTTACGGAGAAACAAGCAAAGGCTACACAAGCAAATGCCACACAAGCTAGGCCACACAAGCACACTAGAGACAGAAACAGATAGCTAATTTGCACCAACAAGAGCTTCAAACAGCCCAAAATATGAAAGTTTTAAATCATGGAGACTAAAATACACTGAGATGCTTTAGCTCTCCACAAGGTTTTCGACGGAACCGGAAGTTGACTACCAGACCGCCCGAGAATGAGACGAGCGGGTACAATGAAGAAAGGTTCAGACATATTTGGTTCGAGTGAGGAATACCTGGAGAAGTGTGCCCTGGATGTGGATGGGCCGTGGCTCCAGGCTCCAAATAATGATGATGGAACGTCTATAAATAATATTTTGTTAATGTTAATTTACCTTCAGAATGAGTATTGTTCCTAAAACCTTTTGTTTTTCAAGAAAGGCTTATTTTTCGATAAATAATACTTTTTAAGAAGGGCGCTTTTTTCTTGTGAAGTTGCATTTTCAGTACACATCAATTCCCGATAGCAAATAATTTATTTTTTTATAAATATATTTTTTCTATATATCTTTTAAAATCAAATACATGACAATATTAAATTAATTAATAACACTGTATTAAATAAAAAGTCAACAAAGATCATCACTTTTCTCTTTTGTTCTCGACGTGGATAACGTAGTTAGTTGGGATATATTATTCCACCAGATTTCCTTTTATCCTTTCTCAATAAAAAATACATTCTCATAATATTTTTATTTTCAAAACAAGAATTTGTACTACACTCACGTTGAGTTATGTATTGAAAATTAAAATAATTACGCCACAACACAAAGTAACCGCCATGTCAATTAATGATATTATATTCTCAACACAATAGAAAGTGATTTGTAATTTATCTCGGAAATAAAAGATTAGAAAAAAATTCTTTCATATTTTTTATTAGACTGTTTTAAGTAAAATTGTGATAAAGATTATTGAGCTTGTAAATTCTGTTGATAAGTGATTTTAATTATTACCATAACTTAGTGCGACCATCGTTCACCATTTAACAACTCTTCTAGGTCGCCTTTTGACAGACTGTTGTTATTTTATAATTTTAGGTATTATTTCATCGCATGTTCAGCAGGTTTTGCATTGAGCTCATTCAGTAAGGAACGAAATAGATGAACGTTTCACGTTCACATTTCCTCAAGCTTCAGGGCCTCGTAAGTACATTGAAGTAATTTAGTAAACTGAGATCGATCTTCATATTCCAAAATGTGCGATCATGTTCCGCTACGGATACGTCTAATGGCGGGCCGCTAGGTACGGCGATTGGTATATGTGTTTGAAAGCGAGTTGCAATTGTTAGAGAAAAATTATTGTCCTCGCCTTGAATCCGAGAGTAGTCGTTAATAATTAAGATTAAATTATTATTACCTTGCCGAACACCTTTATTTATACAGAATCTACGAGATAGCTTACAAAAATTAACTGATGCTGTGAAGTTACTAACTATATTTACACACTGTTTAGCAATACTTTGTTTTCCAAGGACATCTATAATCGAGGCTTTCTTTATATAATCCAATGTCTTTTCATAGTCGATGAATCCGATACAACCTGTATTGGTTTATAGTGCTGAAACCTTACCCGGATATTTTTATGCTCGTAATAAATATACTCCTTTAGTTTCGTCTTGATTAGTGAGGATGTTTACTAGTTGGGTTTATATAGTAATTCAATGAAACAATGAATCATCTCTTCTGTATATTGTGTTTATGTCATATTTAAGTCTTCAAGTTTTTTTTCATCTAGATTCATCTAAGATTTTGTATTGAAGAGACAACAGTTTCGTCTACATCCCTAAATTCGTCTCCGTTTCTCGTTGGTTCTCGAGGGACACTTGAGGGAACACCAACCCAGTCAGATTTAAAACCACCGATCACTTCAGCTTAATGATGAAAGCCACATACATATTCTTACATATCTTTGTGAATACTAATTTATACTAACAATTTTATCAAACATCTTACAGTAGTCGACGTTAACTGCATTGACTTGCTGTTAACGTAACTGTTATTTCTCATAATTTTTATGCTCTATTTTGGTTATAGTATTAATAATTATCCTTTTTTCTGTCCTTTAATAAGTTTTATTTTTTTCCGTCATTATCCTGCGCCGCATATAAAACGTGATGAGTATTTTCTAAAGCGAGCAATGCAAGCTATCGACAGTTTACCATTTCTAGTGATGAAAATGAATGATTGAGTAACATATTTTCCTGTGGAAGTTAAGAGTAATATTGTTTTGCCATCCTGGGCAGGGCCTCAGGCAAGCGCTAATAACGGCGTATAACAAATGATCCAAGGCAAGAAACAATTTATCTTTCGTTTCCAAGTCGCAGATGGTCAAATGAAGCGTCACGTAAGCGCACTTTGTAAAACATTTTATATTTTTATGGTCTGGCCTTCCTCGTACCCGCGCCGTTACTTTCAAATTCTTCTCTACCACTGTATTGCAATGAAAGAAAGATTCGACAAATTCAGAATTATTAAGGAGAACACATTCTTATTGTGAAGTTGTAATTGTTCAGAACAGACGGTCTGTGATGTTTTCAATTCTAATTTAATGTATTTATTATAAATAAACAATATATTTGAGTTAATCAGGAAATATAACCACCAGTTGAAGTGAATTGTTTTATTGAAAAAATATCATTGTTCTGTAGATTGATACTCGGAACCCTAATTATGACTTGGCAGTAGGTGAACAATTAAATAATAATAATCGCGGTTACAGTAACAGCTTCAGTAGGTACTTTTTAGATCTTAATTAGTTACGTACCTAAACTTTTTATCTTAATTAGTAAACTAATTCAATAATACTGTAAATTTTATATCTAAGTACTTAGAATATTTCTGACTAAAACATTTTTGATCGGTTTTGTTATCTAAGAAGTGTTCAGTATTAGAAAAATTGAAATTGAATCCGAAATTACATTTAACCACGTACTATGGATTTGTGTTTTAGAATATAAAATTAAAAGTTCGCACATTTGCTGCAGATGGGATTCTGAAGGAAGTTTTTCTGACGAATCGAGCGTACGTTTAGATCAAAGAGATTTATCCAGAGAGATGAACTATCCCGTTGTACTGAGAAAAATTTTGATACCAGGTTTTGTAATATGTGAGAAGGTCATTCAGATTGTTCGGCAATGATCGGCAGAAAACAATTAATTACGTAAATATATTTTATTTTCACACTAATTTTGTTTATTTGTTAAGGTCGATATTTATATCGTTTTTTGTTTGATTCAAAATGTTGCGTTGTCATTATTAGAGATGTTTTTAATCATTTTAAAATTGTCATAAATAATGTAACGTTATAATTCGTTATATATTTTTATTTACTTAATTTACGTGTTTAATTAATACGACCAAGTTTGTGGGGATTCGTTACTAAAGTAAACAGGATTAGATTTGCTGGGTTGTGGGTAATTACGGAAAAAAAGTACGGCTAATGTTACCGTAAAAGAAATACTATGTGATTCATGAAAAATTTCTCCAATTTCAAACTGGAAAAATAAAAGTACGCCTTTAAATGATTTAACACCGAAATAGCTAATTGGCAGGATAATTTTTACATTAACACTGTTAACAGTGTACGTGAATACCAGAAATACGATTCTTGTATTGAAAAGTAGAGATAAGTAGTATTTAGAGTACGGGATAATTACAATCAATTAATAAATGTGATTTTCTACTTCATTTGATAGTTACTATTAAAACTTACTAATTTATTATAAAACTGTTTTTTGGAGATTTCATTATTGTGTATTTTGTAAGAATCCTTACTCAAATAGACAAATTCCTATCTAACACAGCTCTCAACAATTGCAGTTGGTAATTATCAAGAGGATGCGTTTCTTTACAATGAACGGTTTCACTTTCATTGTAAAGAAACAACGTTCAACTTTCAAATACTAATTTAATGAATTAATTATAAATATATACATATAAAATCAATTTTGTCGAAAAATATTGTTTTTGCGCTACCGGGATTCGAACCCGGATCTCTATTTCCAATCCAGGAAAGTACACTACCAATTGTGTTATAGCGCCAGTATTTTTCATGACAAATTTTCGTACATATATGTTACATTTTTTCAAATTAATACATCTGTCGTTTCATTATTTGAAAGCCATCTATATTGATTTTACGGAATCTCAAATACCTTTGAGTAAACCGACTGTAGATGCTAGAATTATCAATTCATTTTTATTAAATTTTAGACACATTGATACAACTTATATTATTAAGGAGAACACATCCTTATTGTGAAGTTGTAATTATTCAGAACATATACAACAATGGCAGTGACTGAAGTAGTTATATATGTAATATTTATATTTTGTGTGTATATATGTGTGAACTTTTTACTAACTTTTTTTAATTTTTTATTTTTTATTTATTTATATTTTCCATGATTTTCTTTTTCATAGCATTATATTTATTTCATAACCTTTAATGTATAACATAATATGTATTATCTTTATGGCAAATCGGGTTAAAAAAAAACCTGATCACGCTGGAATAAACACATTATTATTATTATAGGTCTGTGATTAGTATTTAAAACATCAGAAAACTTCACAATAAGAATGTGTTATCCTTAATAGTTTAAACTTTCAAATAAATTTACATTTAAAAATCTTTTTAACGCTTTTGATACTAGATTATCATATTGTTTGGGAGGGTGTTTTGTAGTATATCCGTATAGTACAGATATCAATAACATCTTGAGATTAATATAATAACCCTCTCCTATCTTTCTGTATGATAAAACTATCTATACAGGTCCTGCAATATAACTTCTCAGCCAATTGTCGCACAACGAATCCACCAATATAAGAAATTATTTGCTTATAAATTTCCGTCAAATTTGTAACTAGGAACTCTGATACATTTTAATTTTCTATAACTTCCGGTCTATAATTTTCTCTTGTACTATCAATTGTTGTTATTGCTGAAGAGCAATTCAAAATGTGTATATTTGTGATATCTCCCCATTCTTGATGCATTAATATTCGTGTTCCATATTTCCTTTCGTGTTTCATATATTTCGATAATATTATAATTTTCTCTTGTACTATCAATTGTTGTTATTGCTGAAGAACAATTCAAAATGTGTATATTTGTGATATCTCCTCATTCTTGATGCATTAATATTCGTGTTCCATATTTCCTTTCGTGTTTCATATATTTCGATAATATTATAATTTTCTCTTGTACTATCAATTGTTGTTATTGCTGAAGAACAATTCAAAATGTGTATATTTGTGATATCTCCTCATTCTTGATGCATTCATATTCGTGTTCCATATTTCCTTTCGTGTTTCATATATTTCGATAATATTATAATTTTCTCTTGTACTATCAATTGTTGTTATTGCTGAAGAGCAATTCAAAATGTGTATATTTGTGATATCTCCTCATTCTTGATGCATTAATATTCGTGTTCCATATTTCCTTTCGTGTTTCATATATTTCGATAATATTATAATTTTCTCTTGTACTATCAATTGTTGTTATTGCTGAAGAACAATTCAAAATGTGTATATTTGTGATATCTCCTCATTCTTGATGCATTAATATTCGTGTTCCATATTTCCTTTCGTGTTTCATATATTTCGATAATATTATAATTTTTTCACACATATATTCAATTCCATTTGTTCAACTCGAATAAAAGCATTTCAAGTATATTAGTTGTTTTTTTACAAATAATTGCTTTATTTTAATTATACCTAAACACGATGATGTACTCTATATTAATCTCTAGTGATTAATTCATTTAAAAATTTGGACTTAACGCGTTTCTGTGATAGGTGCCGATATTAATGTATGAGCCAAATTAAAACTTAAAAAAATACTTTTTACTTAAATATTAATGCATTTAATAATTTATTAGGGTTTGATGAACACAGTTTGATAGCAAAAGTCACTATTTTGAATAATTAGACCACTTAAAAAGCGCACTTTGTTCTAATAATGACAGCCAAGCGTTACCAGCGAAAGACAGGAGATGACTAATCGACGTGTCCGTACGCATATCGTGAAATCACCATTGAAGCTTCAAATCGCCACATTTGTTTCGAGTCTTTTGTAATAAACCTCATTGGTTTAGATCAATCCATTTTTCTTGTCACGGCAACCCAAGTCTTGTGGACCATGGAGCTGCTCGCAAAAATTGTCCAACAACTTTTTATCTTTAATAAATACAGTAGTAATTACTTCCTTGTAAGATTATTTAGAATGCAGGGAAATATCTCCATATTAGTAGATTCCCGTGCACATACATTACGACGAAGTAAAACATGAGTCTAATTTTAAAAACCACCAGCGTTATTATGAAGAGAAGTTATCACATGCGTACACACAATAATATTAATAATAAAAATTTATTAAGGAGAACACGTTCTTATTATGAAGTTGTAATTATTCAGAACAGACGGTCTGAGATATTTTAAATACTAATTAAATGTATTAATTAGAAAGATGTATATATAAAACCAATTTTATCAATTTTACAATGTGTCCAAAACTTAATAAAAATGAATTGTTAATTTTGGCGTCTGCTATCGGTTTACTCAAAGGTATTTGAGATTCCGTCAAAATAATGTAAATGTCTTTCAAATAATGGAACGATAGATGTATTAATTTGAAAAAGTGTAACATATAGGTTCGAAAATTTGTCGTCAAAAGTACTGTCGCTGTAGCATAGTTGGTAATGCACCTTCCTCAGATTGGAAAAGAGATCCAGCTTCGAATTTCGGTAGCGCAACAACAATATTTTTCGATATAATTTATTTTATATGTACATCTTTTTAATTAATACATTTAATTTGTATTTAATAATAATTTATTATTAGATTCATACCAAATAAGGATAAAACATTGCAGCAAAGTAAGAATCCATAAGTCGGTGGCCTGCCTGCTACATTAGTTTTATATTGTATTATAGTAGACGGTGCTTTTATAGTAGAAATAATTCAAAACAAGGTAAACATTATTCTATCAATGTTATTTTCAATCTATAAAGATATAAATAGTAAAGTAAGATTGAGATAAAAGTCAAACTCGTAAAATGTTTAAATATAGTATAAAAGTAAAAAAAGTCAAGCAAAATTGAATTAAATAATATATATATACAAATTTAAAATATAATGTTCAATGTATAACAAATAAAAATACTAAAACAAGATGCAATTAGATAGCATATAAATACAAGGTAAAATGTAAAACTTAAAGTAAGTGCAATGTTCAATTTATAAAAATAAAAAAGAGTAAATAAGTAAATAATTTACAAATATATAGTAAACTTATGTAAAATTGTAATATTTTGAATATTTGCAAATTGTACTTTGTGGTTTATTATGTTCATTTTTTATAGATTATTTAACTTTGTTTATTGAAGCCACTTAATGAGTCATTTAAAACATCAACCGGTTTGGGAAAACATTTCTTTCTTCAGGATGTCAGATTAACTAACCATAAAACATATATAATTTATTTCATTGAAAATAAATCCACCTTAAATTTTTGGATCCCACACTAATTAAAAATAATAATAAAATAGAAATAAAAAATTTTTGGAAACCAACTTTTACGGATACCTACTATCATTCATCGTAAATCTAATCACGCTGTATCTCTTGAGCATCCAGCGCTCCACCTCATGATGCATCGTCTAATCAACACTCCTGTGTCAGTATCTAATTTCAATATTGAATTAAATAGCACAATAACGGATATAATGCAGAATTAAAAGACACAATTTTAAAAAAATAATCAAAATAATTTATTACCAGTCAATTTTTATATAGCTCACACATAATAATGATTATTAGTGCAGGATTTTAGCATTTTCAAATCAGATATTTATACACCTTTCACTAAACATTAGACCGGCATTTTTATATAAATAATAATATAGGAAAATGACTAATAAATGTAATAATTCCGGTGTTTATAAACTTAGCTATGAAGATTGTTTTGCTTTCTATATTGGTAAAACAGGTCGAAATTTTAATACAAGAGTCAAAGAGCATGTAAGATGTTAGTAATGGTTTTTCTGAATTTTCCAATCATTTATTAGAAAAAGATCATACTTTTGGTATAATATTCGGGGTTGTCTGTTTTACATATAAATAATGTTGGTTAAAAATAGAATCTTTATAAATAAATATATCACGTAAAATTAACCAAAAGACCTAAAAGACCTATTCTAAAAAAAATACTTATAATTTTGTACCGTCAAGTTAATTTCCACATCTTTTATCATCATATCAATTAAAGTTAAGTACTAGATTTTTTATTTTTAACAAATATTGTTTTAATTCTTTTTAAATAGTTTTTTTTTTTTTAAAAACATTAGACTATTGTAACATATTATATGTTTTTTGTTAGTTAATTTGACATCCTGAAGAAGGAACCGATGTTTTCCAAAACCGGTTGATGTTTTAAAATACGCTTTAATAAACATAGGTAAATAATCTATAAAAAAAATGTAATGTAAGAGTGTGCAAAATAAGTAAATAATATACAAATAGTTTCGTGTAATATGAGTGAAAATACAAATACATATACAGAGAAAAGTAAAAAATGTAATGTTTAATACATATGTACACTGTTGTAACAGTTTAAATCTGAAATTTGGACTTTTAAAAGTTCTTGGACGTAATTTTTCCCCTTTTGAGCCAGAACTGCGCTTTTCTTGAAAAATATGCAAGACTATTATTGCAATTTTTTACGTTTTCATTTAAACTGTTTCTCTGGAATCTTTGTGCAAAAGTTATATTTAATTTTGGCATGACATAGTTACAGTTGGCCTGTGTCCTTAAGTAATGGTGCGTTATTTGATGGTGATATTGTTTATGTAGGTAAAAGTTTTTTAATGTTCCAAGTCGACAGAAATCCTCGTGAACATCGCCATCGCCTTCTGCCTCGACTCCTCCTGTGCACTCCTGCTGCGAAGGGATTCCTCATCCGTCAAGGGTCCATCTTTGGTCCCATTCCGTTGGCATCCCATCTTCATCACCTCGCCAGACCTTTGTGAAGGTCCTCATCATTGCAACAGAATTGTGCTATACTAGAGGTATTTATTGATCATCCATAATATAATTTGTGTCTCCTCTCGTGACCTCAGCTCGGCTGACGGTGGTGATATCCGCACCGCGGAATGTACCAGTGTTATCCATCATGAATGGACTCGGACAGGAAGAACTGATCTCCTCAAATTTGATCTGAGTTGCATATATTGTATAACTGTACCTTGTACTTCATATTCCCATTCGTGTCAAACTTCACTTTGCATAATCGTAATTCTTACCAATTATTGAACTGTTACTTTCTTGAATAAATTCATTGTCTTAGAATAATCTAAACCCTCTTTTATTGAAGTGCTTTCCCGTACTCTGTTCTCTAATAACCACCGACCCATATGAGAAGGAGAATCCGTGCTCGGAAGACCTAGCTGTGCATCAGATTCAAAGGTAAAATTATACCATACCACATAACCTCCAAGTGAATTAAACACTAATTGCAACGAAAAAAGGAGTCTTACACCTTGCCTTACCCTGTTCATCTGTTGGCCGTCTTTTCATTTTGTTATTTTTTGAACTACATCCGCGGTCCCGTTAATATCATGAATTAATATAGTCGCGACTGACCTAATGTATTAATTACACTGCACCGCGTGTCCATACCATCCGAGTCAGCCTTTTTGTATTCATATTATGATTTGGTACACACAGAGACGATACTTCGCACACATATTCGATGCATATTTGTAGATTATAGATTGAAATCGATCAGTTGATTGTTAGTAAGACCTTACCTACCGTTACATCGAAAACTACGCGAGCTACGCGAGAGCTATCACGCCATGAAATATAAGGATTGTATTAATACCGAAGCTGTCGTGGTTAAAAGGGATGAAACTAACAGCAATCGACACATTGAGAGGTTAATTATGTGAGTAAGTACTAGATGCAGTGAACTGAACCATTTTTAATAATGATAATGTATGATATTTAAAAAATAATAAAATGCATTACAATTTTTTTGTTAATATTCGATATCGTATGGGGAAACTCAAAATTTTTTCGTAAATCCCTTAATCGAATATTTTTTGTTAAAATTGGTATATTTTGAAACTATCATGATAAAATCCCTATGTATTATTACTCTCAGTATAAAAAAGTATATCGGTAATCATTTTAAAGTTGAAGGTAATAGAAATACAACAATCCTGGGAAAGTAGTCCAGAATAGATGCTGTCGCAATATTATCTTCACGGCCAACTGGTTCACACGTTCCCTCGTTCTGCGAGGGATTGTCTTTTGACAGCTTTTTGTACAGAAACAGCGTATTTTTCACATACGCTTCTTGTAATCTCCTTGAGAATTTCTACAGCACTTCACAAGGAGTGCGTACGTTTATGTATTTAGAAGAGAGAGGGATTTTCAGGGAAACATGTTTCCCGCCCTTAAGGACGCGTTACTTATGAGGGCGCGGGGGATATCTAAAATATACACATTTTATTCATTAATTTAATATCCGTAAATACATAAAATATTTTTTTACTGTTCCCCTATATAGAAATAAACTTCAACATAAAATTATTTTAATTTTTACAACTAAACTTTGTATTTGATACATACGTTTAAGTGATCTCATTTCCACTGCGTTCAGTTAACTTTTAAAATACACTTTCATACATCAGTGTCGATACCAGGACTCCATTATGAACCGCTAGTCTTGCCTCATCATTGTTATCATTGGTGATAATTCCATTCCCTGCAGTCACACCCTCCTTTTGATATATTTCTCTGTATTTCCGTTTCTATCAAATATACTTCCCAAATACACAAACTCCTCTACTTGTTCCAAACATTCCTTACCTACAAGTATTTTGCAAGTTGTATTGCTTTCCTTCTTCTCGAATACCATCACTCTCGACCTGTTGATATTCATAATAAAGTCACTTTCCTTGAATACATCGTACATTCTACTCACTAGACTCTGTAATTCTTGTTTATTATTCTCCATTAATACTGCATCATATGCGTACATTAAATAGCATACAATCAACTCGCCCATTTTTGCTCTTATATTTATATATATTCCAGTTCTTTCACACAATTATCCATATACAAATTGAACAGCCATGGAGACATTATACAACCCAGTTTGACACTCTTTGTAATATTAAACCATGGTATGAATGATCTATTGATCCTTACACACGTAGAACTTCTTTCATTCAACCTGTTATCAAAGAATACCTTCATATTATTAAATATGCTAAAAATAATAAGTACGTTTATTATATAACTTCCCTCAATTCAAATGGATGGATATAAATAAAACAATGTTATAATTCTACCCTGAGTTTATTTGCACTACTCGAGTGAGTATTAAACTTCACCTGTCGATGAGAGTTACTATTACTCTCAAAACTCGAGTAGTGCAAATAAACTCAAGCAGAGTTATAATATTGTTTTATTTATAATAATGTATTTTGATGATGAAACTCTACAAAGATAATATAAATGCTTTATCTATTTAATAATATGGTAAATATTGGGAAGCGTACCATCATTATGCCATTTCTCCGCAGAGGAAAGTAATGAAGATAGAACGCCACACGCTTGTATCTTGACGTATACCTCGTTCGCCCACACATATTTTCTCGTGCATGCAAAAATATTTATAATATTAAAGTCGTCTGTGTGAACTTTATATACATATTATATATATATATGGAACTGGCATCTGTTTTCTATACAATCCAAACACTTTTAGTGTTCAAAACGAAATGTTGCATACCTATCCTTTAGAACCCTGTGCAAAATACAATCTGTCCCTTTCCCTTGGTCTGTGTGTATGCGAACGCCATCTCTCTCCTTCTGACCACCCCACACTTTCCCTCAGATTCGTTCGTTTTATATTGAATGCCATCCATTCTAAATGTTAAAGGTTACTCGATAGGACCCTGCGCGAAACATGGGCATGGTCCCTCTAGATCCCTTACCCCCTCCTTCCTTCCGATGTACATGTGTATTATATTGAACGCTATACTAATTCTGTTTAGTTGTACTCTAGGATCCTGAGGAAAATAAAATCCCCCAATTTTTAAGGTAACCCGCTCTTCCATCACCCTAAGCCCCTATTTTAAATTTGACCTCTAAATTAATAATTTAGTTGAAGAATACTGTGACTGGTAAAAACTTGTACAAGAATCATCCGAGTGATCAACTTAAAACAAAAAAGGACTGGCAAACTTAGAGCAAGCACTGCGCTGACCAGATACCGAATACGGCGAGTATTGAGATCATACATCTTATGTAAAGCTATCACTGTATATCTTAAAACTCTCGCTACCAGCATCTGTGATTCAGTTGATGTACTCCGAGTCCAGAGATAATTATAATTGAGAGGTTCAAAATATTTCCGAAATCCTTATTTAATTAAATTCGCGCGATTCTCATACAAAGATGCTAGTAGTATTTTGTTCGGTCGTCTTTAATTTGGCGAGGGTGAAGTCCGCTGTTTTGAAACATGATAAAATATCTCTTCCAAAACTCTGCATTTCTGACTTTTGGACTGTAATACCCGGAAAATAACCGCCAACACCGTATATCAAAGAATTAATTTAAAATTAAATGTCGCTTCTTTGCTTACCCTTATTTAAACCGGCTGAAACAAATAGTGCATACACTCTCGCGCATTACAATTTGAAGTCTCCCGCGCACTAATTACGCTCTTGAAGCATAACAATTTACAAGGAATAATCGTATTATATTCTGCCACCCCGCTGTTCCTACCCGTTACCCCTGGTCTATGTTGGAACCTGAAGTCGTGTCTACCAACGGCGATCAATCAGTATTTCGTCCAAAGGAAGCAGATGACGTGTAAATACTGATGATCGTGCGTCTAGAATATCTTGGGATATCAACACTGTTGAATTATCGAGCCCTATAAACCATCCGAAGTAGATACATCTTCGCAGTTATCCACACATATTGTCTTTCACCGCCTTGGTCGACGCCTCTCTGCACTCGAACTCGTGTGTCCGAAATCTCGTCTTTGCTGGCCTCACTCTATAATATTTAATAATGGTTATTGGCTTAGCCTCTGTTTATTTCCTAGAAAACCAGATTCCCTTTCCACTCCGACCGTGGTCACCCTCACGGACGTCTACTCATATCGCTTGTATTCTTTGCGAAATGCGCATTCTTCTGCCGTCTGCTCACCTTCCTGACCTCCGGCTGTCGAGCTACCTGATGCCATTATTCATCCGCGCCTCCCAGGTGCCTTCTACAAGTGCAAGTGACAGGTATATATGGTGTAACTTTCTCCTCATTATTGTTATAATAACTAACTTGAGAACCGATCCTAGAATCGTTGCTTTAGAAATTGTATTTATAGTGCACGATGTAAATTGTAACTATATTTTAATGTCTGTTTATATAGTGGAGCCTGACGAGACTTGTAACTACGTGTTAAGTATTCATCTCACATTTTAATCACTAGTTAAATATTCAGGATTATAAACTACGTTTAGCTTATCTATCTTTGGTCTATGTGATATCTGTGTAAATTATAAAATATATACTTTTAAAATAAGCAATGTTATCTTTGTGGTTAAGATTCATATTTTTATTTTTTATCTTTGTTTAATTAACCACTAAAATGAGTTTAAATACATCTACCGGTTTCGAAAAATACCATTTTCTTCTTCAGGATGTCATAACTAACTAAAACATACATTGTTTCTTTGACAGAATCTATTTTTAAAAATCTATTTTTAAAAGAATTTTTTTTTTTTTTTTTAAACCGGTAGATGTATTTAAACTCATTTTAGTGGTTAATTAAACAAAGATAAAAAATAAAAATATAAAATATATGTTATTTTTCCTTAAACCTGTTTTAATTTGAGAAAGGAATCCCCCTTGACATTATTTATCCTCCGAGTCAGACTCGATTGACTCATTGCCCATCGAGATCAAACATACTATTTTTTCTGCTGAGCTACCCTGAATTATTAAGAACCAAAAGACTTTTCACATCTGACAGACGAGATCTTTTTCTTCTGCCTGACTGCGTTCGCAATGCGTGAAATGTACTGATGCCTTTGAGATACGGTACTCCAGACACACGTTGTGAATACCGCGGACGGCGAGAAGCACGAATGTTTTTATTATGCAGGACTTGAATATTAAACATATCCTCTAAAACATTTGCCTGTGACTAGAGAAGATAACTTGAAGAATCTTGTTGTAGTGGCTGCGTTGAAGAACGGAGAGGAACGGGAAAATCTCTCACTCGCTGGACCAGCCAAGTCGAAAAAGCAACAGGTACTTGTCTAGCAACAGCCACCACATTTTATGGAGATCACGATCCACGCATGAGGAACCGACGTAGATGGTCAGCTCTGTGCGGCTCTACCTCCAACACACACACTACGGTATAATGCCTCTTCAGTTTGGCATAGTGTAATAGTGTCAGCTTCCTTGTATTATCTTCTTACTCACTATTTGGGTCTTCTGGCTCTCAACAAGACTCCCAGCATACCTTTTTCACGGTTCTTTGCATAATTGCAAGTTTTGGCAGACAAGATAATAATTGCAATCTAATTATTTCAGGTATTAACGACTAACGTTGCGGAAGAATGTATCTTGACTACCTATATGTAATGATGCGGGAGAATGTAGTTCAATAACTACCTGTGTGCAAAAATGCGGGAGAATGTACCTTGACGACTACCCGTATGTAATGATGCAGGAGAATATAGTTTGATGACTACCTGTATGTAATAATGTGGAAGAATATTGCTTGATGACTACCTGTATATAATGATGCGGAAGAATGTACCTTGACGACTACCCGTATGTAATGATGCAGGAGAATATAGTTTGATGACTACCTGTATGTAATAATGTGGAAGAATATTGCTTGATGACTACCTGTATATAATGATGCGGAAGAATGTACCTTGACGACTACCCGTATGTAATGATGCAGGAGAATATAGTTTGATGACTACCTGTATGTAATAATGTGGAAGAATATTGCTTGATGACTACCTGTATATAATGATGCGGAAGAATGTACCTTGACGACTACCCGTATGTAATGATGCAGGAGAATATAGTTTGATGACTACCTGTATGTAATAATGTGGAAGAATATTGCTTGATGACTACCTGTATATAATGATGCGGAAGAATGTAGCTTGACGAACACCCATATGTATTTTTTTGGTTTGAAATTTGCATGATATAAATGTTTTACACAATCATACTACAGGGTCGCTCTCTAATATTTTCAATTTCTACTTGCTAGTACAAAAAATCGAAAATTACTCAAAAAATTGACATGAAAAAATATGAATCCTTATTATACTGACAAATTAATACGAATACTCCGTTCACGCAATCCGAAACGTTGTGGTAGGTAATTCGAGTGACGGATGAAAGTGTATAATTTTTAAAAAGCAAAAAGGAAGGATCTCAAAAGCTCTCGACAATGTACGCTTGGAAAAATAAATTTTTCCGTACATATTTCGGTCCGACATTATGCGCGCAATAACCAGGTGCTGGATATGTTGCTAATGAGGAAATAAAATTTTGCAGACCACGGAGCCGAGATCCTGACCGGCTTTAGAGTACACTGAAATACCTAACCAGACACATTTTGTCAGTTTTTCGTCAGCAAATATAATAAACATATAAAATTTGGATTTAGCATTTTTAAGCGATGAAAGGAAATTTATATAATCTACACACTTCACTGAGACCTAGAGTCGACAGATTTTGCTTTATCAGTCATTTAGTATTATGATATTTAAGGAATTTTCACTTTCTTTTATTAATTTTGCAGAAAAAAATCAAGATTAATGTTTTTAATATTTAATGCGAAAACATTGTGGTTAGGTATTTTAATACAATTATACAGTGAGATTGTATTTAACCACATTAGTTTATATATGTACACCAACCGCTTTCGAAAAATCATTTTTCTTCATCAGGATGACAATAAACTTAAGCGTCAAATTATTGTCTAATATTAGTAAATTCAATTTAATAAAAATATTATGAAATTAATTAAAAAATAGATACGGAAAATTATCTCAATGATTCTAAAAGTTTAGAACAGGACATGTAGTTTAATATAATTGTAATATAAATTATTTTAATTTTGTTTTTAACCACTTTAATGAGTTTTTTTAAATAAAGATGCTTACACGGTATTAATATTCTTACTATTTTCAAACTAAGTTTGACGTTTGTATATAACTTGCTTGCTGGGCTCCTGGAACGAGGCGCGAACCCCCGACCACTAGATCACTAGGTCAGCGTCCTAACTACCAGACTAACAAGCTACTAGTTTAATACACCAACAGGTTTCGGAAAATACCATTTAAACTAACTAAATCCGCATGTCAAATTCTTTTTGCTGTATTTAAATAAAATTTATTTATTACCTACCATTAAACAAATAGCACTTAATAACGGGTACAATACAGAACTAATAGACACGATTTTTAAAAATAAATTAAAATAATATATTAATAGTCAAATTTTATATAGCTGATAGATAAAAAATAAATAAATTATTGGTGTAGGATTTTATTAATAAATAAAATTTTGATTCAAATATCGAAACAACTACTACCAGATATTTTAAGAATCTTAAATTTTACGCAAATAATAATATAAGAAAATTACTCAAATGATAAATTGTATAAAGAAAATACATTTCATAGTTCCGGTGATTATAAATATAGCTGTAAAGATTGTATTGATTTCAATATTGGAAAAACATAAAATATTTAAATAGCAATGGTATTTCAGAAAATTACAATAATTTATTAGAAAATGATCATACATTTTGATAAAAATTTGGGTTTGTCTGTTTTATATATAATTTAGAATCATAACAAATAAGTAAAATGTGTAAAATTAACCAAAATATTATATTAGGAGAACATATTATTATTGTGAAGTTGTAATTATTTAGAACATAGGTTGTGATATTTTAAATATGAATTGAATATATTAATTAGAAAGATATACATATAAAATCAATTTTATCGAAAAATATTGCTGTTACGCCACCGGGATTCGAACCTGGATCTCTTTTCAAACCGGGGAAGGTGCATTATTCTGCAACCAATTCAATCACCTGATTTTATTATTTAGTATTGCCAACTTTTATATACGGTATACAATAGATCGATCTTCCATTGTTGTACAACTCGGTGAGCCCGTCAAATATTACCATCATTCATTATTTTCAAGAGACTTAACAATGAAAAATATTCATATATTATATTTATTTAAAGGAAATGTAATAACATGTCAATAATCGAGCCAACACAGCTGCATAATGTTACATTAACTCGGGAAAGTGAGTAATTTCTAGAATTCCGGCAAGTACAAAAATGTTTTTTGTAAAATTGTTTTGTAGAGGTCGGCGTGTCTGTCGGCTGTTAGCTTTTATAAATAAAAATAAGATGTTACATTTTTCCGAAAGGGTATAGCAAAACAAAAAAAGCTTAATGGATTGTAGATACTTCAGCAGAACATCTGAAGTAAAAAGGGACTGCCTACGTTATTATAATATACTACTATATAAGTAGAGTAACCTCCGCGTACGAAAATTAATTGGCTCAGTATATATTATTTTATTCTCCTCTTTTTTTGCATGCACATGTACATTTTAACAAATAAAATACCTTGTTTAAAGTTTTAGTATATTTTTAATCCATTATTTTAATTGTAGACGTAATATTGAAAAAATATAAACAGGCAAAATGTCTTATTTCTTTCAATGATTTTAACCGGTAAGCTGGTATTTTTTCCTGAACAAGCTCGAAAACCAGAAACTATAACGCTATAATTATATAGATGAGTCAGAAGTTTACATCCAAAGTACATTATTCAAATTCCAGCATTTAAAAATTCAATATGACTATTTCTGTAGACAAAATTGAGGTACATTCCTAAGATCTCCGACTAGGTGTAAACTTGTAATCGACGGTAAACAAAAACAGAGCAAGTGATGATAATGTTCAAAGGATTGGTTCGATTGACCAAATAAATTATTGGCAACTACCAATGTGGTTCTAGGTCGGGTTAATCTTATATTGATAAAATACTCTCCAAGATCTTGAAAAAAATAGTTGAGAGATCAAAGTTGAAACTCAATATTTAAGACTTTAAGGCTGCATATGACAATGTGAATACAAACGCACTGTTTAACCCACTGAGTGCATTCGGAACTGCGCAAGCTGATCAATCTAGTTAAGCTAACAATGTCTCCAATGTTATGCTGAGTCAGCCCTTTTAAGCTCTTCATGGGGTGAGAAGATGGATTGGCTTGCCTATTGTCATGAGATATTGTAGTGTGTATCTTGAAACCTTCCCAAAATTCGCTCTTGCGACGAGATTGAAACGTCATATTGCGAGTTAAAATATTCTGTAAAGTTTTTAAAACAAGCATTATTTGACTTTTGCCATGAAAGCACCGAAACTCGTCCGATTCTTCATATCCCAAGAATTCTTCATATCCCAATAGAAAGACATAATATATATTATGCAGACATCTCTGCATAAGTATTCATCTGACAGCCATGCAGTCCAACTGATACCCGCAAAAAACCAAACAACAATATGTCGCGCCGCAATCAGTCCGAGGAAACCTGGAACCGACCATTCTTCTCTTGGTCAGTTCCTCGGACATATCTACTCGCACGCGCCTCGGCACCACCTTCAATGAATTACGTTAATCTTATACTTTTTATAATGTAACAAACAAGTGTAAATTCAATCTGTAAATAAACGCGACTATCGTACACACTGTTTCACATCATAGTCTGCCCGCTTTAGCTGTACACGAAGCGTTAACCACCAAATGTGTAATAAATGAGACATAAGTAATGTTCTATACTTTTGCTTATTCCGCACCAAGCGCGCCCAGATCATGTCATTCGGAATAAATTCCGAGGAATAGGTATATAACTTCTTCTGAACTCACTCCTAAGCGTAATGAAGAAAACAACAATGGTTTCATATATCATCCAATATTGTAAAAATTCGTATATTCTCCGTACAAGCTGCAACCTCGCGCGTAACTTCATTTCCCGCATTGCTAAGCTCTGCGCAAAGAATCGACCGATTTCTTGAATTAGATCCCGCTCAGCCCTCTTCCGAATAGCTGTGCATAAATTAAGAATCATCTCATCCTTTCATCTAAGAGACAATACTTTCCTCACTCGGTTTGATAGCGATATGTTTCTAAAATAAATCCTACACATTCTGTTCATTAGAGTCAACATACACTGCCTATTTCTGACCTTGTCACACACAGCTCACGGAGGTCTAGAGTCCTTCCACTATTATTTAACCCCGTCTATGAAAAGTTATCTGGGATTCTTGTATTGACATAATAAGAATGATATTCGACAATTTGTTGACCAAAAACGAGGGTTTAGTACTAAATCAGCAGAAGAGCAAATATTGCATAGCGGTGCTGCACTCAATAATGCACGTTTTTCCATATAGAATCCACAAATTTATCCCTAAGAGAAGAAGAAAACAAAAATGGGCATTACAGAAAATATACAAAAACACGTAGTAAGCGTGAATCGCTGTTATTTCCGCCATACCAAAATCTTGCATACATAACGCCCATCTCACCTGTACTGAACGTACATTTGCGTTTGAGACATAAACACTGTATATCTATGGGCCGGCTTTAGAAAATGGATTTCGGCGAAGACCCTTAAATGCAAGAATAGCTGAAGCTCTCAATGTCCCAAGTACGAGGCGAATAAATCGTTATCTATAAGAAGAGAAAAATAAACAATCAAATTTCGCATTTTTGCTGTAGTGCATATATAAAATATAAATTTACGAATCACTATGTACCCAGTTAATAATTAAATATATTTTGTTAGTAATAGGTACTAGTGATTACAAAGAAACATTTCAAATGCGACTATTGCCGTATGATCGTATGAACGTTTTTAATATGATAAATTACTTAAGTAATTGTAGGTATACATTTGATTAAAATAAATTTAGTACATTTTTTAAATTCAACTAGAGGAAGTCAGTATTTAAAACTCTGGAATTATACTATAGTATAATAATGTAGTAAAATATAAAGATTGATTGGAGAATGTAGATTGGTGATACTAATTTCGAGTTAACAATAGCTAGCTATAATAATTCATATAATATGGATAATAACTTGTCATTGCACAGTTTCCCCGTATGGGTAGGCAAACTCTTCAGTCACGCTCGCCTCATCTATTGTGTATTTATTCATGAACAATACTAAAATAGACAATATACATTCGAGTACTGTAAATGTTCATACTTCATGTGCTAATGCTTCATTCTCAATCCACAACTACCAGATACATCCTTATTTTCGTCATTTCAGCATTTCAGTCGGCAAGCCAGCCGTCATTGGTCTGAAATCGAAAGGATCAAGTGCACAACAAAGTTTGTGCAATGTACAGGGCGCGTGTAACAGGCAGAAAGCTAATATTTCAGTATTACATGATCCCGCTCTTCCTGTTCTCAGCTGCTCGGCTGCTGACTCATTCGACAGCCAGACTTACGTAGTAATAAGCGACGCTCAGCACTTGGTGATGTTCAGTGCTTATTTTTTATTGTGGGTTCAAAAATATTCATCGTAATATGCAAATGTTGGAATAGAAATAATACATTTTACTTGAATTTTGTAAATTTCACATTTAATCTCAGGTTATGTTAGGTTTTCTTAACATTCGATTTCACGAATGAATGACCGAGGAGGAGGTATTATATTATACTTGGAACAATTACTGTTCTCTAATATATTTACTAGTATTATTTATCTTCTGTAGGTACACTTGTATGTCATTAGATACTTAAAATAGTGTACATTCTGTACAGTTGCCGAGCCTTAATACTTTGCAGAAGACGAGGCTGTGTAGTACTTCCTGTATTTTATTACCTCATTATCTTGCTCACCCGGGGTCTACTGACTACTGACCCGTCTGATGCCATTCTTTCGCGACTTACTTACTATTTTTCTCGTGCATTTCACGTAATCAGTTTCATTCTTAATCAGTAAGCATTCTTTACTATTAAATCCGTTATTACCTATATGAGCCTAAATTCTGAATAATCATATCTACCTCGAAAGGAGGATTCGTATCTTCTCAGAGCATGGAACTGGTGGGTTCACGAGACAGCAAACGGACTTGCCAATGGTGGCCCGTGTCTCCAACAGTCATCTTTAGGGGGATTCGGGAAGGTCCGACGTACTCTCCACCCCGAGAAATATCCTGGAGAGAAGGCGCGCCGAGTCACTATCGACACCCTTGATGAGACTAGTAACCTTCCAGAGATCATAGTTACCAATCTCAGTGACCCATCTTTGCCAAGAGATACGCTTCGCCTCACAGACAGCCAGCGAATAAGCCGAACAGGAATGACGTAAATTGCCAAGTAGGGTCAACCGCTCCTCAGGAGTTGCGTCTCCATCCCCATCGGACAATCCCACACTTCCGATAATCTCGTTTGTAGATAGAACCCAATGAGGTAAACTCAGCCGTCCACCATGAGTATGTATAGTCCTGGGCACTGGTGAGGGAGACTTGCAAGGTGATGAGATGGCGGTCACAATCAATGACCTCCGCCAGCATCTTCTTTTTTTAAGGGAACCTGGAAGGGACCCACCCTTTTTCGGAACCATTTCAGAAGTTTAGACTCCCTTGTTGGTTCCACTCAATAATACTAACTATCGTGAATGTTTAATTTAACAGACCATGAAAAGATATTTTTAAAATAAATATATATTTAAGCAAAAAACGCACTAAATGAATTTAAAAACCTTCCAACGCCTTTTAGATACTCTCTCAATCATATTTTGCAAAATATTATTCACTCAAATAGAATATAAATATTTATAATGCAAAAAAGAAAATATCAATAAACAATTTAAACAAATATGTGTTAATATAATATGGAGTTATTGGAGAGAGAGAGAAGCACCATCGGCTGGTATACCTTGCCGTACCACTCACGCTCGCAGTACTCAAATTTTGCTTCTCTCTCTTAACAAGATACGAGTGCAAAATGAGAAATATAAAATCAGTGGGTACAAGACAGTCATCAAAAGGGGCTTTCTAGCAAATATACTCTCCCATGAAGGAACTAGAACAAAACAATAATGTTATGAGTCACGTCATATCTAGTACAGGTCAACGGAGTTACGCACACGAATTTGTTTGATTGATTTATTTGATCTGGTCATTTGAAAGATATTTCTTAAAAGATTTCTCGCATTACTGATCAGGTCTCCGTTTTCAGACGGTCGACCAATTAATTAACCCAGTCAATCTTCCAATCGTACGATTACGAGCATCTCTCATTATCACGCAATGTCAGCATCCTCAAATCCCTAACAAGCCCCAAAACGTTACCCGTGCATAAGATAACGCCAATGGTTAAATGATGATAAATGGGAAAATCGGGTTTGTTGAGGATATTTAATTCATAATTGGCAATAAATTCTTCAACTGCAACCCGGCGGTCATAAAATCTACCTTTACCTCCACGGTCTAACTATAGGGGAGAGTGATCATCGACGTTACCACCAATGACTATGTAACGCCCTCTGAGTACATCGAGTACGCGGGACAGACCCTGGATGGTAGGACCTATATGTTCGCCGTGTCTGAAGTATAGCGAGATAAAATATATCTCAATTCCAACAAACACGACTGAGGTGCAGACTCTGCATTCATCGGAGAGGTGCTCAAAGTGTAAAGGTCTCAGCTGACCGGAATCAGATAGAACTCCTGTTGCTGAACGAGCAGCATCCCTCTTGAGCATCAGCAGTGGTGTTCCAACCCTAAGAGATGAACTACGAAGATAATACTACTGCTGGATTAGAATATTGGGAATATTAAACTCCCCGGCTACGCGCTGTATCTTAAAAGAGACGCACGCGATCTGGCAATATTAATCTGATCCACGGTGATGCCCTGGAATCTAGCCATAATTCGTCAAACGAATAGCCGTGCCAACCGCCGCCCTGTAGGCAGCATACTCGCGATTACCAGTTGGATGTTACGCAGATTTTCTGAATTTTGTGCAAGTAGCACAACGCGGAGATGTGTTTTTATCTGGACATATGTCATCCGAATGATCAACCTTAGCAGAGTGACGGTAAGTGGCCTCCTTCTGAGTGCAACCCTTAATCGTGTGACCGTAGTGACACTTAAAGCAATGGACTGCTCCCACATAGTCTCTCACTCTACAAGCAAGCCGACGAAACGCATACCCGCATTAACTAGAACCCTGCGCGTTTCCGGGAGAATGATGTACACATAATTAAGGGTCTGTCTGTCACGTTGTCCGAACATAGATACCCGCCGCGTATTTTTTAGGAAGTCCATCCTAGAAACCGGGAATCTGCCATAGATGTTCGCCTCGTAGACCGTATTTAATAGAATAGACTCTTCCATATCCCTAGGGACGTCATAAATGATGAATCTGGTCCTACTTCTTGGTTTCACGCCCTTCAGTCCCTTTGCCTCTAGTTTAGCCTAAACCGCCTGAACCACCTTGACGCCTTCGTGGGAGGTAGTTTCGATTAGAACCAGGCGTACCCTGATAGGCTAAAAACTATCCTTTACTGGATCCAGGGTCGCCATAACAGCATTTTTGGTGGAACCTCAGCAGTAATTTTTGGTTCCGTCGGTTTTTTCAGGGTAAATTATCACGGCCGGTTTGGGCGGTCCGACCGTCTGCTAAGGAACTAAGGAAGGTACCGATGAACTAGCAGCTGCAGCATATGCATATCTTCCCGTTTTGCATAATCTGTTCTCGCTACACCAAATTATATTGATCAACTTTTTATAGATCCACCGGGACCCTTTTTGATACTTTCACATCAACGATTAAACGCAGAGAACATCACAGTCTAAGCTTAAATTCGAGGCGCACAGTTTAAATTTTTCCCGGAATCACAATTTATAAAGCGCTTGCTTAATATTTCAGAGACGATATTGATTTTATTTTCTAATTGAAAATTAGATCCCGTCTTTGTGGAGCGAGTCCTCCCAGCCAAGATTTTGTGAAGACTGATGCATCCCTTATGGTGCATTTGCCGACGTGACTATGGTCACGTACGCTACATTCCTTATTACTGTTCCCACGCTGTGTCGGTGCACCTGCGTCTAACAATACTTGGTTTTATTACCCTCCGTCCCTTACTTCGACTAAGTGTTTTTGTATCCTTGAACAATATATTATCTTGGGTAATTTCGCATTGTAACACATTTTGGAGGTGCTGATAGAATCTGGAACGAGTGGTGAGTCCCTTTTTTCCTTCCGTATTCTGATGTTTCTAGCATCTATGCTTGGGTATCCAACAGATAGTTTAAACTGTAAACTTTCAGGCCTTATTTATCTAGAGTGTTGCATTTACATTGGTCCCGACACAACATCGCTAATAATTTTTTGCCAACTGAATCTTGAAGAATATACCAACCTCTATATAATATACCTCTACCGGTGGCATGCGATCCTTCTGGGAGATATTCTAGAAAACACATCTTCTAACTTGGCTATCAGATACTCCATATCTTCACGGCTACCCCGTCGAAGGACGTCTCCTATCTTTTCCTTTCGGGAATACGATATAGAAAATAACTAAATCGCCGTGACTTTCTCGAATGCATGTCACCAGGTTCGCTTCTGAACTTGTGCAGCGTGTTCCATTCCATGTACCATTCCATCTTATCTAATTTATATCCATTTTGGAGAATAGACGATAATCCTTTTACTAATATTTAACTTTCCTTCATCTTTGACATATCAATGCAATCAGACCACATTTTTTCTTAAAACTCAAGAGGAACCATTTTTTGGACTTAATTGTTTTAATAGAAATTTAGTGATTTATTTGTCGTAAAATTTTGAACCTTAATCTGTTCTTTACTGAGCTGTTGGAGCTTCGAGTATTTTGTACTTCATTATTAAATATTTAAATTGGTATTTCTCACATAACAATCAAACTTACTCTGTGTGATGTGAGGTAGGACCTGTATTTCTAGACACACGTCCATAACCTATTGTAATATTCCGGTACCATAAATTTGATCATTTTAATTTCCATTGACTGATTGTATTGCTAATTTATAATAGTGATATAGAGCAATCTTACTACAACTTCCTAACCAAACTGGGAACTATTCTTGATGATTGGTTCAATAAAATATTTCTTAAGTTACTGTACATATAATATGTTGCGTACAAAAGTAGAGCTCTATACTAGGTGAGCGAACTAAGATCGGAGGGGTCTATATGACTGGTGGAAGTTGGGTTGCGGGTACCGTCTTGCTGGGCGAGATGAACTTCGTTCTGCGGTTTTGAAATGCGATAGTGGAGGCGAAAGTGCGGTAGGTCATTCATTTTCGCTATCGCAGCTGTGGTAGGTCTACAATGTAGCGCCGCGAATAGTTAATATTCAGATATTAGATGGAATTTAATATATCCAAATGATTTAAATAACAAAGTTAAATATTCGTTACCAGCTATTGATATCTGGCTAATCTTATTCCAAACTCTATCCTCTAACCATAATGTGTAAATATTCAAGATCGTGCTAAATTTTTTTATCCACCGTTCAATAATAAACGTACATACAAATATACACACACACACACACACGCGGTTTTGGATTTGGAAGTTTCCTCAGGTCTGACAGTGGAAAAATGTTATTATTCAGAGACCTGGCCAGTCCCGGTTGGGTCAATAAATTGTAAATAATGGCTATCCCCCGAACGGGGCCGGCCTCGTCGAAGCCTCTTTTTATATCGCATAGCCCCGCGTGTATCACTTGTCATTTGTCCTGTGACGAGCTTCTGGTTGTCTCCCACCGTCTCGAAAGCCAATTTATCACCGAGTACCCACGTTCCCCGCGAATGGTTCAACTGTTGAAATAACTTCAGCAGATGCGTAAAGCGATTGTATATTAAATATTGTGTTGACATTAAATGTGGATATTAGTGGTCGGACTTGTGCGCACTTCAAATTTTCCTCTGTGCCGGTTCCGAAGGGTTCCGCGCACTCTTCCGAGTACATTTTGAGTAAGTATTCATATTAGTCACACATTTTGAGAATCGAGTTGATTACATACTCTTGTAATGGAATAACAGATGCATAAATCAGAACTACGAGTACAGAAAATATACTCAAAATTTGTCGAAAACGAATTTGGCTGATGTAGCGAAATCGGTTACGCGTTTCCCCAGAAGGTCCAGATTTGAATCGCGGTAGCAACCAAATATTTGAACGATATTGTTTTTCTGTATACCTTTCTAGTTAATTAATTTAATTAAAATTCAAAAGATTTTTTTTAAATTTTCAGATAGTTATATTATATTATATCAATTCAGGTAAAAAATGTTGTTGTTCCTGTATGGGCACCATTGTACGAGGTGAAAAGAGTGTATCGCTCTGTAAAGTAGTCTATAAGCTTAAAGAAGGCGTGTAGAATGTAATATTTCCCGCTAGAGAATTATGATCGAGAGTGGGCAGGAATCATTCGGTTCATGTTTAACAAAAATAATTACTAGCATTAAAAATTCATACTACGTGTCGGTCCCTCGTGACAGGATCGCGATCTCCATAAACTTCCGCCCTCTTGACTGTGCTCGGTCCAACGGGAGGAGGGTCTTCCTCTTCCTCTTCGTCATTCCGGCGTGGTCCACCGCAACGAGCTTATCCGAGCTATCTTTCCTTCTCGCAAGGTTCCCAAAAAATTGAAGGATTCATCTCAGGTAAATGGTTGAAAGTCTGTTTTTGATGTTCTGTTCGTGCGTCTCGCCGTCTATGGTACGCGCAGCAGTGTCTCCAGCACCACATCTCAGAGGCATCAATCCGTCTTCTCTCCCCTGCTTTCAAGTTCACCATTCCACCCCATATAAAAATATAGAATGCACCAAAGACCACATGCCTGACATTGGTTGTCTTGAAAATAGTGCTGTTTTTCCATATTTGATGAAGTCAGGACATACACAAATAAGCGTCGTTCACCTGACTCGTAGCTAACGTCGTCAGTAATGATGGACTCGAGATAATTTAAATATTTAACATTTTCAAGGTCTAGAAGGGCATCTGTTCATTAAAAATTATTCCTATGATACAAGTATGTATTCTAAAAAATGTATTCTCAAAATACTTCGGAATATTTTTTCTCGGTCGAGTCTGTGCGAAGGTTACGCAACAAATTTAATCCCTAAAAAGCATACCGAGGATTTATATCATTAATTTTAAAACACGGTATTTAATATGAAGAATAGGACACAGGTACTCATACAAAATGTAAGAATATTATTCCTCGGAAAGGAATATTTAATAAGAATTCTGCATCTTTTGTCGCGGGTTTGAGAAAAGAGAAATTACATGTATTTTTTCTTCGAAATTACCAATTCTTTGTAACTAGTATCATATACCGTATTTTCTTTTAATGGGAGTACATACCTAGGTATGATATAGACAGCGGCGTGCACTAAGTGTGGACTTAGGTTATGCTGTTAATATTGATGGGTATTATCATTAGAGGTTGTATTCATCATTTTACTCCTTCAGTATAATAATAATATTAAATAATACCACGTTTAAAGTGTATTGGAATGCATACAGTCAAGTTTGCTTCTATGACTCACTTGCGGCATTTTGCAACACGTCTATTAAAGCGAAGACGTGTATTCAAAACACCACGCGGTGTAAGATTTGCGTTTAGTTCGTACACGTCTGGGACAGATATGGCGAAAAAACACAAGCGCACTTTTATTTGTCAATTTTTAATTCTTTCGATAGTTTTACGATTTTAGTTAATACGTTAACATGAGAACTGAATTGTTTTCGCGTGGATCTACATAGGTACTTAATACATAATAAATATATCAAATAAATATTTCATTTACATTTATTTCGCAGATTATAGTAATGGTTATGCACACATTTTTTGATTGCATAGAGTGCACGTCCCTGGATACAGAAGCAAATAGTCTCTTCAGTCTCTTCAGATAAATTATTTTTACAACAATTTTCTGTAAAATGTGCCTTATTCTACATGCTCGGAGAGACGGATGTGGTATAGGGCCTATTTAATGTTTAAGACTCGCAAGACAATGCACATTCTACTTTTTTTGTTTCAGATGTTTGCTTGCAGTTTTTTATTTAAAGGAATTTCACGGAGACAGTTGATTTGTCGACCCAAATTTGTCAGGAAAATCATTGATGTGTATGAAGTATTGCTCTTATTTTTGTTGCTCGCTTCCTCGTAGTGCAGTCGAAGATCGCGATCTACTCGAGACGTCTCTCCGGTTGCATCGACGCTTCTGGTTCATCTCACCACATTCTACAGAACGGAACGCTCATCGGCAGAATGGCCGCTTTCCACACTTTGTCTAGGCTCGACATCGCATCCCTTGTCTCACAAATATTCGTAAGCCATATTTTAACGCTTTCCGATAATTCGAGATTTATTTCTGATATTATATACATATCTCCGAGTTCACCGCACCACCGAGTGAGCGGAACCTGGAACGTGCATGTGCCCTTTTCTACTATCAAAATACTTACATAGGTATATACAGCAGAGCAGGCAGGTCTGACTAGATAATATGACGTCTTCTGTTAGGGGGCGACGGGATTGAAATGGAATTTAAAGCATATATAGTTTCGCTATTATAAAATCAGAACATAATAATAAAATCAAAAACAATATTTCATATACCGAGTGAACGATAGATACTTCTTAAGTCGTCCTACACGACATTTGTTTGATAATGGCTCGCTATACTTGGTGATCAGATCGGATCGGTTTTTCGTATTTTTATTCTTCCATCAACTCTTTTTATCTCTTATAAAGGAATGTATAAAAATGAGCAGATAAGCAATCTGACGCTGCGAGTCCAGGTCCAGGGTTTCTATATTAAAATGTATAACTCTTTATTATTACAATTATTATTATTAACAGAATATTTGCCAAATGACATGCATATAAATAAATGAACTTAAAATCTTAGGAATATATTAATCGGCAACATTAATCGCACAATGCGGAAAGATTGTAAATGAACATTAATATTCATTATTATTTCTTGCTAGTACTGCCATCTAGTTGATTTGTAAAGAAAGTTAATATTAATATTCATTATTATTTCTTGCTAGTACTGCCATCTAGCTGATTTGTAAAGAAAATTAATATTAATATTCATTATTATTTCTTCCTAGTACTGCCATCTAGCTGATTTGTAAAGAAAGTTAATATTAATATTCATTATTATTTCTTGCTAGTACTGCCATCTAGCTGATTTGTAAAGAAAGTTAATATTAATATTCATTATTTTTATCGATTGCTTTTCTGCTAGATTATTTCAATTGCCCTTCCTGGAAT
This sequence comes from Eubasilissa splendida, assembly GCA_031772225.1. Taxonomy (NCBI): domain Eukaryota; kingdom Metazoa; phylum Arthropoda; class Insecta; order Trichoptera; family Phryganeidae; genus Eubasilissa; species Eubasilissa splendida. The sequence continues at coordinate 50,641,931 of CM062845.1, forward strand.
TGTACAAACGGTATTCTTAAGTATTAATTTTGAATTATATATATCTAATTAATTATTCTTCGTCATTCCACGTCATTCTTGAAAATAGTGAGATCATGTATGTAATAAATAATTTTTGAACAAACGTAAACATTACGAACATATATTTGACAGATGATTGACTACGCGAGATGACAGACGCTCAATATACTTGCCAGCTGGAAAAATTCATACGATCTCGCTACTGAATATACGTATTTTCTTACTAGCAATAAAGACATGGTACATTTCATTTTACTGTTATTGAATATATAAAAGAGAAAACATTCAAGTAATCTTAATCTAGAGATATTATAAATACGTTCGACATATTCACTACTTTGGTATTTTTTCTGGAAATTACACTAACATATCCAGATTCAATAGTGACGAAGCGCAATAATATTATTGGGTAAGCAAAAACTTGTGACATGATGTTGCATTTATTATCCAATCTGGATAATTAAAAATTCCAAAGCGCACTTAGATTTATATAAAGTATTTGTTACACAATTAAATATCGCATTTTTGCTTACTCTTACTTTAACTGGATGAAACAAATAATACATACACTCTACCTTAAGTAGCCTAACCTCTATTCTTGATTTATGTTGAAGGCGCACTGTGAGTACCTTCGGGAATCCTCGTGTTTTTCCGAATAAACCCGAATTTACCTCCCCGCGTTCTGATCGACCATTTAAATGAATCAGTACTCGCTCGGCCTCAAATCTATTTGGACGTGTGGACTCCAGCCCATATCACTTAGGACGCCGCATCGAATCTCAAACTAAACTGGTCGTAATCCTGATACTGTTGAGTTCTTGCTTTTGTCCCAGAACCTGGTCTAGGCTAACCACTTTCTAAAATATCTACCTATACGGTTGCGTTTCGGGCTGACCCTCTGTTTCAGGCCCTGACTGCTTCAAGCGTAGTCACATTAGTAGACCCAGAATCCATCTCCATCTCCGTCTTTTGATCTACTCTTCACACCCTCGGCGAAATGCGCCTCGCCCTACTTCCTGTCAGCATCCTGCACATCGTGCTGTCGATTAACGTGATGCCAATATTACCAGGTGCACTCCGCAGACTGTAAATCACAGGTATTTAACTTTCTCCTGTTTTTTATTGCATTAGCTATCTTGAGAAGGGAATTAAAATCAGCGGTGTAGAAGTAGTATTAATAGATTGTCCGGCACAGCCGTATGCCATGGAAATTATGTCCATTTAAAGGGTGGACCATTGCGAGATTAAATATCACATAAGTAATCATCTCACCATTTCATCGTAAGTTATGAGTTTCCGGATGATAAATGCGTCCAGCTCACCTGTTTTTAATTTATGTCACAACTGTCTAAATCTTCAAATGTATGTTATTTTTCATTGCACATGTTTTCATTTGAAAAAGCAATCCATCTTGACATTGCCCTCATCCTCAGACTTGGTCACTTACAGCCGAATGAGATACAATGGACTGAGATACCTATTGAGCTACATTACACTGAGATACCTATTGACATAATAATTAAATGTCTAATACTGTTCTTCCTATTATTTAAGTATGATAAAGGTTTCTACAGATCGGTTTTCACTTTTTATAATTAATACGAAAGTTGTTCCGTACAAGAACTGTATTCAGGGATAGTTCGCCGATTCACTCTTCTGGCGGTGGGATAGGGATATCTGTGCAGTGGTACGCAGGGTGTCAAATCTTCATCCAGGATAATAGCCAGCGGTCAGGATAATCCAGGTACGATCCGAAGTAGAGAAATAAAAGGCTGGCGTGTTCACTATAAGAGAATGACTTCCCTCGGCCGCCGGCGCATTATTTATTACCCACAAGATGGGGCTCGCCGCGCTGGGATCGCGTCCCTCGGCCCGGCACCTCCGCCGCCTGACAGAGAGAGGAGGAATCTACCAACCATTCGGGCGACGCAGCGTCTGAGCCGGCAGATTCCACTTTGCGTTACATTTTTACTTAATTTCATAAAAAGTCTTACAGATAAAGACATCGCGAGCATTTTATTATTTTAATATCATATTTGCCCGTGATGCTTCACATATTTCAGTTATTTGCGACCGCTCGGGAATTATTTATTTATAATTGAAAACGAAAAAAATACAAATATACAGCCGCTCAAAAAAGGACTCTTTTCAAGGCCGCATCCCGGCACAGCTCCCGCGAGCATGATTCTGTGCGGCACACAAGTATTTAAACATGATTACTGAATATGCATTACGAAAAACTGATGCATTATTTACAAATTCTATATTATGTTTACTGCGCCAACAGTCAAATGAAGAACGCGCTGACGAATTTAATAATATATAACTATGTTATTGCGTTATAAATTTCATCATTCTAAAAATAATACCTGAACTATACATCACACAGATGTTTCAATGCGCAGGTTTCTACGCAAGTCCCCGTGGTTCATTTAATTAAATTATTTATTATACATAGGTTAACGTTATATCTTTATCACGTCCGCTCGGTACCACACGGGCTGAGTAAATAGCACATTTTTAACTTTAGTTCTCTTCCATTTTTATTCATTGACCGGCTGCATCCTGAATCTTCACTACCCACATTGCACCTCTCCGCTCAATTATTATGATTAAATTCTACAAAATCGCGTAAAGGTTGACAAAAACCAGCACAAAAGATTACGAAATACGGACATACTCGGACATTCCTCGCTTTGTCCTGCATATAAGTTCATTTATTCAATAATAAAATGTACTAATATGCAGGACAAACTTATACCGTGATGATCGTAGATGCTCACCTGCATCTTGTGTAAAATAAAATTATTTATTTATCCATCTTAATTTGTTGTAACTTATTAATTTACTTATGTTCTAAATAACTTTCAAACTACATGTACTTAAATATTGGAGGTCTAGTTAAGTTTTGTAAAAATAAAATAAATAATATTGATTTTTTTGAGGAGCTGTAGGTACGGACTTTATTAAATCTAAATGGTGGTTTAATCGTATTTGAATAACTTTACTGCCTTATTTTGGAACAACCCCCCCACCGGGGAAATCGGTCTGTCGTTTGATATCTTCCTAAATTTCCAGATCAAATATGAGGAATAGTTTATTGATGGAGAGTTGACGATGAATTTTGCTGTATCCTGTTCTTCTGGTTAGGTTATACTGACCGACTTCAATGAATATGATAATTAATTCCTTTTGTAAATATTGAACATTTATTTAAATGAATTGAGATTTATGCCCGGTACACGACATGATATATACAAAATGTTAATAAAGCAGTATTTTTTATTTAGTGAGATATAATTCACGTTGAATAATAGCCATAAAGAACGTGAATTATTCTACTTCAGCATCCGCGACAATTTCCCTCAGCAGCTACGCGACATTAAATTGTATAAAACATCATAAAAACATAAGCAAGTCGTGATGAAACAAATTAAATATCGCGGGAATTTTTAATGTGGAAATTTTTCCATTTGCCGCTTGTATCAAACGGCAGAGAAATTGCCCGGTTTTTTCATTTCCAGCAGAACGCGAATGTTAAACGGAGACCACTTTCCATACGCTCGGCAGTGGCGCGCGAACCCTCCAGCCCCAGGTTGCGAGCTCCGCGGAGCGCGTCCAGAATATCAAGCGGGAGCCCCCCCCCGCCGCTTGCCGCGCACCGCCGACCGCCGTTCGCTTTAAAACACATTCAATAGTTTTCTCTGGCTTCTAATTATACTGGAATTTACTATAACATTGAACATACAATTTGGAAGAGAAATGTTGATATTCGTTAATTATGAATGCAAATTATTTACATTTCAGTTACTGCACAGGCTCGCATTTTGGGTTACATTCAATATTTGATAGGGTTAGGAGATATTATATCATTACGGGTTCACCTTTTGTAATATTGAATTTTAGATTATTTCATTGAAAACACATATTTAATATTTGTGTTCACATATTTATATATTACAAAAAACACGGAAAACATTTTTTACTGCGTTAGATAACAGAAAAGTTTTTGTCAAACTATTCAGAACTGTTTGTGTCTTTGATGATCTACGGAAGGTATGAAAGAGTGATAAGACGAAGCTATGGAAGGTTTTATCCGAGTATGGGGTGAAGGGTAAACTTATATAGACAATTGCTTCTCCGTAAGATGAGGAAAGTAGTGCTCGTGTAAGGGATAATTATTTATTTCCATCAACGCCTCTGCGGGCTTTTACATAAGAATAATAATTTATTTAATTTAAATATAACAAAATATGAATTAAATATATTAATTAGAAAGATATACATATAAAATCAATTTTATCCAAAAATATTGTTGTTGCGCCACCGGGATTCGAACCTGGATCTCTTTCCAAACCGAATAATTACAACTTCACAATAAGAATGAGTTCTCCTAACAAAAAAGTTGTATCAATGTGTTCAAAATTTAATAAAAATGAATTGAATTTAATTGAAAATGAATTCAGATTACTCAAAGGTATTTGAGATTCCATAAAAATAAGGTAGATGGCTCTTTCAAAAAATGGAACGATTAAATGTATTTATATCAAAAAGGTAACATTTAGGTTCGAAAATTTGTCGTTAACAATATCGTCGCTGTAACATAGTTGAATAATGCACCTTTCCCGGTTGGGAAAGAGATCCAGGTTCGATTCCCGATGGCGCAACAACAATATGTTTCGATAAAATTTATTTTATATGTATATGTTTATAATTAATATATTTAATTCATATTTAAAATATCACAGACCAATGTTCTGAATAATTACAACTTCAATATTTTTCGACAAAATTGATTTTATATGTATATATTTCTAATTAAAACGTAAAATTAGTATTTAGAATTAATTTATTGTTAAATTTTTATTTTATTTTGACATTTGTCAGAAATCTTTGTTTTAGTTTTAATCTTCAAGCTCAATAGAGGAGTTAAGACCTCCGGACCCTACTGACCCTCTTCCTCCTCCATCGATCCTTTTTCGATTCCTGAAACCCCTCTCAGAAGATGCACAATTTTCAGACGATTCCTCTTTTTCAATACGTAAGAAACGGAAAATTGAAAAAAAGTCAGTAAAAGCAAAGAACTCTTCCACTCCAACCCTATCCATGACCTTTGTTTTACCTTCAACTTCTCCTGATAATATAACCCACCCCCAACTAGTGTACCCACATTTTTCTGTCTCTCCTTTCCTTGTTTGTGTCCAAAGAGTAAAGCAGGGAATTATCCACACGATCGATTTTAGAAAATATATTTCCCAGCAGAACACTCTTGGCTTCTGCTCGGATGGTATCAAAGAAGAAGGCGGATATAAAACCTCAGTTGAATCTAAATCCGCATTATTGGCTAATAATTTTGTTACTTCGGTTGATAATACTCATAATAACAAATTCAAGGCTTCCCGATATAAAATGTCATACAGTGCGTAGTATCTCCACCGACCTTTCAGAAGAAGATATCATTCTATATATCTACACTCCTTCAAATATAGGCAAAGTTGTAAAGGCTAGACGTTTGAAATACAAAGATACTTCCACAGAAACCGTTACCTGGAAACCATCACAGACAGTTGTTCTCACTTTTGAAGAACAAACCCTCCCATCACCCATATATTTATTTTAAAATTCGTTGTTGGTACAAAGATACTTAACAATACAATGTTTTAATTGTTGTCGGTTTGGGCATTCTAAACCAACTTGCAGAGCCCTTCATCGTCGTTTCAAATGCGGTAATAACCACCCTGCCGAGCGTTGCCCAAAATTTTCCCAACCTATCACCTGTGTGAATTTCACTGGAAATCATACAGAGATTAGTCTCGCGTGCCCAGAACTACAAAGTCAAAATAACATAAAGCAATACATGGTCCTATTTTTAAGCATACAAAATATTTTCTGTGTCGAAAAAATTTTTCGCCGAAGTTACATCCTAACCTACGTATGCAAAATACTCCCAGAGTCTTTCCCTTTTCCTTCTCCTATAAATATGTACTTCCTCTTGTTCGTCTTACCAGAAAACTATCATAACGGATAACTAATCAAACTCCTTAGTCTCTGGACATAATTAATTGCTGATACCATATTTTTCCAACCCGGTCAAAAGCAACGTACTTAACATTAATCATACAGCAAATTCATCAGTGCCTTCATCGACAACTTCTCTATCCAACTCCATTAACAATAGAAATTGTTCCTTTATTAAAACTTTAATTACGACTCTCATCAATTTACTCTTCAATAGTAATAATTTCTTACCGTCCAACGCTGCTTCTTTAATTTCATCTCTCAACTCCCTGCATAATGATCTTCAATGTACAGTGAAACAATTTATCTCCTACAAACCTATTTTATCCGCATAGAAGCGATCTAAGAGACCTGGCTTAAGCAGAGCTATCTGTTTAAGATCCCAAGATACGTCTGTATCAGCGATGACCATTCAGATGGAAAAGGCGGGGCTGCTCTTTTTATCAAAAATTTCATCTCATTCCCAAATCCATATTCCTTCACTCCAAATACTGATCAAATCTGCGTTAAAATTAATGTTGTGAGATGTTTATTTGTGTACTGTCCTTCCAATATTATATTCGACCTAAATGTCTAGAATTCTTTAATACAACTTCTCCCTCCTTTCTTCTTTATCCTAGTGCGGTAAATTTATCTATTTGTTATAATTCGTTGGTCAATACCAGATGATCCACATTCTAGCGAGCATTTCTCTATAATCCTCATAACTGTCATAAAATCATATAAATCTCTTACCGTTAATAGAATTATACCTAAATATTATTTAAAAAAAGCAAACTCTAATCAATTATGTAAGCTTTAAGAGTCCTTCACCCCTCCTTTTTCTACATCAATTACCAAATTCAATCATTTTTTTCTCAACTATTTTCAACTGTTTAGTCTGCTGCGGATAAAAGCATCCCAAATTTAAATCCTAATCCAAAATTCCTCGTCTCTCCTCCCTGGTGAGATGTATAATGTTCCCAGATAGTGAGAACTCATAGAATAGCTATTTCTACATATAAAAAAAGATATGACTATTGCAAATTTCTTAATGGTTAAAAAAACTTAAGCACACACAAAAAAATTCTTAAAGAATTAAAAAAGTAAGGGTCGGCTACAGTTTTGTACTACTTTATCCCAATCTACTCCCATTTACTCAGTATGGACAATGATTAGTAGGTATCGCTCAAATTTCAATCAAAACGTTTGAGGTCAATTATTGGAGCCATGCAACTGATAGATTTGTAATAAAATGTTGCAGAGAAACCGACCATCTCATAGTCTTCGCGTATCTCGATCTTTCTCAAGTTTCGTATTTAAATGCGTATTGGAATAATATGCCTACTCCTCTTCTATATAAAAGCTTTTCCTTTGCTTTGCTTTATGAACAAACAGCAATACCTACCTCTATTGCGCGCTCTCTTTTATTATTATATAATAAAGAATAGCAGTTGTCATCTTTCAGCGTATTTCCGTGTTACATATCAAAGGTCATTTTGTGCATATTAGAACTCCATTAAAAACATTTTTATTAGCCTACTTCACCTTGTAACGTATAGCGGTGTCACGCTCACACACGCGCACGTACCGCTTGAAATTAGCTAGTCGCCAGAGTTTTGGTCTAGATAGCGCGCTGTCGTAAGCTGAGAGTAATTGCCGGAGGATTTAATATACAACTCAAATGATCGTAAATCGAGTGATACTTTTTACTGCATCAGGCAGGCTTTCTTTCTTTGAAGTGTTGTTCATATATTATAACGACTTAAACTCTTCGACGTTCGGAGCTCGGATAACTATCTAACGCTATCTACCGGCGGGACGAAATTCATTTGGAGCCCATCTGACGACGGACGTATCCCGCTTTGTCAATACTGCGTACCTTGAGGGTCCTTTCCTGTCTTATCCAAGCGTCACCTTCATCATCCATCCGAGGAGGTAGGAAGAATTCAATCGCCGTGGCTGTGTGGCCATTGCGTGTCATCAGGGCACTTCACATGAGAAATAGTACATCGTTGTTCGGAATGACTCTATTGCCGTAGCATCTCCGAGGCTGAGTCATCAGATTAGTTTCACTCGGAAGATAGTGCATCATGATGAAAGTATAGTATCGTTATATGTTATCTAGTTTACATTAAGTCCAAACAATCAACGACAATAAAAAACAATATATAAAGGGTGTCCAACGGAAAATTTTCAAGTAAATATTAAATTTTAAAAAAAACTACTATGTTATTCTCATATTTTATTTATACAAAATGGAGTTTAACGATGCGGATTTTACGTTTTATAAACAATATCGTTTAAATGCCATCTATTTATCTCAAGACACTCTTACAACGGACTCTGAAATTTGCGAACACGCGAGAGCAAAGCGTCGGATATTTTTTGTAGGGCCTGAATTGTTCGTGGATTGTTTCTGTAAACTCTTGACTTAAGATATCCCCACAAAAAAGTCGCACGGTGTAAGGTCTGGTGACCGAGTAATTGCTGATTAATTTATTGGGAAAAATTTTTTAGCTGTGTGTGAAGTCGCGCCGTATTGCTGAAATTGTATTCTGTTGTTGGAACCGAGAAACAGCTACAGTTGCAATACGAAAAACTCGTCGATCATTCGGTAATACACGTCAGTAGTGACTGTCACTCGTTGGTTAAAAAAATAAGGGCCAATTATCCCTCGGGCAGAAATTGCACACCACACTGTCGTTTTTGGACAATGCAAACGTTTTTGATGTCATACTCTTGGGTTGGCGGAGCATCAGTATCTCATGTTCTATTTATTAACATAGTCATCGATATGAAAATATACTTCGTCAGTAAACAATATGTTTCCAAGCGTTCGTTCTGTTCCAAAACATTCCAGCATCGTTCTCGTTAAGGTTTCACGTAAAGAATATTAAATTTCGTTGAGAAACTGCACGATTTGCAGTTTGTATGGGTAGTTTATTTTTAAAATAACGTGCACTGTTGATTTTTTTATTCTTGTACAGGCTGCAATTTTCCTTATCAATTTACGCGAATTGCGCATAATTTCACGTCGAACTTGAGCCACGTGTTCTGGCGTCGCTGCTGACGTTGATGGTCCCGGAGGAGTTTGGTTAACCATTGTCTTGTCTGAACTTTTGAACCCAACACCAGATAAGTTGCATGCATGGCACATCACTTACTCGTCGAATATTAAAGTGAGTACGAAAAGCGTGACGTACATGAACCAATGAATCACCGCACTTTAAATATTGCTCAACCGCGAACGTGCAGTGCACTCCCGACCATCGACTCATTGCGACTGGCAAAACCGCAAATCACGCACGTCTAACAATACCCCTCCCACTTACACCACCCTGATGGTTTACGAGCAATTACAATTTAATCTTGAAATTTTTCCGCTGGACACCTTTATATATATCTTTATATTGAAAAACTTCTTCACCATTGGACCAGTGCGAATTACATTTTTTCCTTCTCGAAACTCCCCAACAAGAACAATATTTTGGCCTTTTTTTATCTTCAAATAACTATAATATTTAGTGATGTAATTAAAAAAACTTCTCCAAAAAAAGAAAAGAAGCCACTTTGTTCATAATATTCATATAAAACCAAAATTCAAACCTAAATTTCTATTGTCTTTTCTGTCTTGAATCTTTATTTTTATAGTTTGCTTTGCTTATTTTTAAATTTCTATTTTTATATATGTATTCCATGCTTCTGTGTTGCTGCTCATGTGTTTTTTAAAAATTGTGACAAGGTATATTTGTGTATGGTTTATTGAGCACTCATGCGGCATGGTATATTGTGTATAGTTTATTGAGCCCTCGTGCGGCAGCGTATATTATATATGTATGCTATTGACATTCCTTCGACATATATTGTATAATCTTTTTGTGAAACCGTATCAAGGAAACCAATATTTGCATAGCCTCTTGCTCAGATAACCTATTAAGTATTTATATGTAAAACCTACTGGCTCAAATTATAAATTATGATATTTCAATCCGGTATATTCTTAATATTTTACACCTTGCATTGCAATTCCTGGTAAATTGTATAAGTAAAAGAATTAATGGTAACCTTTGTAATATTAATATTTGATGTATTAACTGATTTAATTGAAGGAAAATGCCCGTTACATGCATCACGACATATCCCTACAGATCCTACATTCTGATTAAGATATTTCGTTCTTTCTTGCAAATATTGTTGATTCCTTTCGATTTTTGTATATTTGGTCAAGCCAAGATTTTTTAGTCTTGATCTGTTGTAGCATCTACGCTCATTCATATCAAACATCGATTTTATTATATATGACATTCTAATATTTTGTAATGACCGTATTCTCTGTGCTTTTCATCGTCTAATTACATCTTGATTCCCCACCGACCTACCCATTGCCTTACTTCTGACATGTGAACATATGTTTCGGAAGGCATCCTACTAAATTTTATAGCTAAAATTCTATTGGGATATTCCTTAATGGAATATAAAGTTCTTTACGATATTACAATGCTATATATTCACGCAAATGAACTTTTTCCTTCGTCACTACTTTTCCATTAAATGTTTGTATATTTATACAGGTTTCTCACCAGCACCTCCTGAAATCATCTTCAGTATACTAGAATTCACATCATTAGCGTGATACGAAATAATGTGGAGTACGACAAATAATATTGCAGAATGTTATAATAATTAAGTACTCGTTATCTCAATATTCCTTCCTACGCCTATACGAGCATATGCTATAGGTGACTATAGCTCCACTCCACTATACTCTCCATGGACGTTAAATAGTAAAAAGCCTCGAAAACATTGGATCAAACGGGCGGAGTGCTATATACATATATAAGGAAGCAATTGATCTTACCTACGCTCTACGGTCATAGATAGAAATACTTTTGAAATGACCACGAAACATTAGACCGACATTTTATTCCAATAATAATGTAGGAAATTTACTAATATATTTAACAATTCTTGTGTCTATAAACTTAGTTGCAAGGATTGTGCTGCATTTTATATTGGTAAAACGGGTAGACATTTTAATATAAGAGTAAAGGAGCATTTCAAATGTTTGAAAAATAGTGGGTTTTCAGAATTTTCTAATCATTTGATAGAAAATGATCATGGTTTTGATAAAAAATTGAGATATAAACAGTGTTGGTCATAAATGAAATAATTTGGAATCATTGGAGATAAATAAAGCGTGTAAAACTAATCAAAAAATTATAAACAACCAACTGAATTTAACTACGAGTCCCATTCTAAAACTTTTTCCACATTATTCGAGTAAATTTGTATTCAGTAACAATTTGAGTTAGGTACTAAATTTATTTTTTAAATAATTGTTGTTTTTTTTTTAAATTGATTCAGGTAAAGAAACAATAACATATGTTTTTAGTTAGTATTGACTTCCTGAAGATGAAAATGCTATTTTTCTAAACCGGTAGATGTATCAATAAGTGGTTAATAAAATATAGTTAACAAATCAAAATATTAGATAGAAATGTTGGGCTTCACATAGCTGTTTGAGAGATTGCACACCGGGATAGTAGTTATTTTTTTCCAGAGCAAATATTCTATATCTGTTTTAGTAGAGTTCGTATCATTCGGGAAATATTTCTAATATTCGTGTGCACTCCGATGGTTTACGACTTCGTTAACGAGCGCTGCATAAACTGTTGCTGTAAACTACCGAAATCCGTCAGAATTTTATTATTAGTACCTTCATGAGGATTTCGTAATAGTAAGGTTAAAGCCGAAGTGCATCTACTATTTATGGTGTCTTTTATTAAATGACCGTTTTCACTATACTCGTAATGGTAAGTGGATGAATCGATCATGAATGTTGATGTAAAAATAAAATACATAAATTTTGTTTTGCTATATTTGAAATCTAACCTAATTCGTAATTGAAACATTCGATAATAATGAAAAAAAAAGGTTGAAAACTAAAACTAAAAGGAAAACTAACCGAACCTAACCGTTTGGTTGGGTTAAGTTCGTAGGTAGGAAATATGAGATATTTGATGGGAACCTCGTATTTCTAATACATTGAAACGAATCCATACACGTCTATATTGCAACGGAGATTTCTATGTGGCTAATTTTGCTTCTTTAATTTCGTTTAACAGTTGTTTATATAATGTTCTAGTTAAAATACTGCATTTAAAGATCTTCGCATCTTTACTACTTCATAAACCGTTTATAACTTTTCTTTCCCAACAAACAGTTATTTTACCGCACAATTACTGATATTTTAATCAAAAAGCTAATCAACACCCGTTATAATTTCACTTCACGCTTGACAAATGATACCAATTATTGCATTAGAGCTTGTAGGAATGCGAGAAAAGCTATTTTGCCGCGTTACGTGATCGCAGTGACGCGAAGCTACTAACAGTTACTATTAAATTCCAGTATATACTAGTTAATTGGCGTTCTAATGGATTTCGGTAATTTACAGCAACACATGTATATAATATTTCCGTATTGCCTACCGCGTTATCAGCGAGGAAGAGAATCTCAAAGCGGCGTGTGATCTTTCATGTATGACGGCTCTAGCGGCTCTAGCGGCTCTAGCGGCTCTAGCGGCTGTCTCTGTCTCCAGTCGTAAATAAAGCGGTCGCGAACTCGCCAGGGTGAGAGCCGCGCGGGGGTTGTGTTATACCTATCCTGCGGGTTACCTATATGGAGTGCTGTGTTGTGCAGCGCTGGGATTTAAATTAAATTCTTTCGCTGGTTAAAAAAATATTATTTTTATAAAGCAAAGTAACGCAAAGCACAGAACGTGCAAAATGTTATGACTAATTAATTTTTGTGACACAGTTAATGGATATAGCATCAGCGAAAATATTCATCGTGTGGAAATATTTCAATCAAACTAAAAGCTTTCAATTATTATACAAAATACTTTGTTTAAACCACTAACACCTTCATTAATTATTTTACATGTTTCGATACCTATGGTATAATCTTCAGGAAAAAATGCATACTCAAATAAAAATACAAGCATAGATAAAAATAAAATGGCGAATAAGTCAGAACTAATATGAAAAAAGGTGACTATTTGCAAAGAGTTTGAATATTTATAATATTAAGCTTGTTATTAACACTTTTTCTTATTTCTAAAATTTCAAATTTATCTAACTGTAAACCCCTAGTATTTATATGTATAATTTCTAAACCCTTATTAATATCAAAGGGATAGATTGTTTCCAAAAGGTGATTGGAAAAATTTGAATAGTTATTGTTATTTAGGCATCTCAAGTACTCCTTAATTCTAATATCAACATTTCTTTTAACTATATAAAAATAATTGCAATCATTGCAAATTAATTTGTAGACCCCCGATTTTTTTTAAATATCGTCCTTATCTTTGTTATTTAATATATAACTTTTTAATTTATTATTAGTGTAAAAAGCTGGTTGTATAGTATTTGGGATATTTTTTATAATTGAATTTGAAGTAAGATTATTTAAAAACACAATTTTTCTCCACTGCTTATCCACTATCAATAATAGTGGGTAAACATATGATCTGATAAACTTTTTATTGTTTAACAAATTATCTATTAATTTAATATTATAACCATTATTAATTGCAATTTGTTTTTGCAACCACCAGTTAGTTGTTTTTTTTTAAATTAGAAGATGATAAGAAAAAAATAATTAGTTAAAATCTCCAATAACAAATTATCCAGTGAAAACATTGAATGAGAAATTAAACTGAGCTAACTTGTAAAAAAAGATTAAAATTTAAATATTTTTAGTAAGTCTTTTGAATTTCAATAAACCTTTTTTTTTAAATAAATTTTACAATATTAAATAGCTGATTCACTTAGAGATCTTCATCTCTTCTAGAGACCTCAAATGGATACTCACCGCTTGTAGGTACAAAATTAAAAAAAAAAAATATACAGTTTTTAAAATCTACAGAGTAACAAAAATGAAATAATACATAAAAATAGTGGAAATTTTAATTGATAGGTATTGCAGATGTAAGCATTATGTTCTGTCTGTTCTGTGCAGGGTCAGCGTCTGTCAGCGCTACCGCGGTTAACAGACATGTTCATTGTTCCACGCTACAATAAGACAATAAGAAATAATGTTTTCAGACGTATCGCGTTCAATTTCAAACATCCAGATGTGGACATTTTCCCTAGGAGTACCGTCTTTGCGATTTTAAATTATTTTAATGTTGTATTTACCCTTTATGATGCAATACTTCAGTTCACTATCTCCTGTTTACTTTATTTTATTGTTAATTTTTAACTCTGCAACAGGGCCAATTCCAGCCAGGCTTGAGAAAATAACATAGGTACACGTATTGTGTCCTCACCAAGAATCGAATCCGGAACCCCCGGTATGCGAAGTCCACTGGACTGCGAAGGCCGTCATATTGTTAGAAAATCGATCGTGAAGTCTCGGTTAAAAATCTGTCTTTTCGGGACTGTTTTGATATATAGTTCGTTAATTGTTTTTATTGTTCAGCATGGCTATATATAGTCGTTTTATATCAAGTACATTAAGTTGTTTAAAGAGTGGATTTGAAAGATACGTATACAGGGTGAATATTATGTTCCAGGCTGATGTTGCTTTTGAATAACTAGGAAATAAAACACCATTTTTATTTATCAATTATTAGGTTTATTATAATTATGTATGGAATATGACATCGGCCAAGCGGCCGCCTCTGGCAGCGGAACTAATGCGTCATCTTTCTTCACGTGTTATTTAATTTCGAATATTATTCTGTAGCATCGAAATTGTTGTTCGCTTATCGGTGTAGACCTTTCATTTCAAGTACCCCCACAGAAAATATAGTCGGGAGTCGTCAAAGCAGGTGATCGAGGAGGCCAGTCGATATCACTACTTTTTGATATTATGCGGCGGGGAAAAATTTCAAGTTCGAGGTGTGTGTGAGGTGGCACCGTTCTATTAAAGCCACATATGTTGCAGGACCAATCAATCTAATTCAGCCACCAAGAAGTTGAACAACACGTGACAATAGCAATCACCATTAATGGTTACAGCATTACTATTATTATTTAGATAAAATGTTTTAACGCGTTGTTGGAATGTCAGATACTTCATTATAAATTGTAATTAATTATTCTTTTTGAATTCTAAATGCAAATTGATAAATATATGTCAAACCAAAATGGCGACCAATCGCATAACATAATATTCACCCTGTATTGTTCTTAATGTAGTTTTTTGAGCTGTGACTAATGGTAGTGGAAGCAATTTTGCGTAGCTTCTCTAATCCAATAATTTCGTACGTAATTAAAAACTGGCTAAGAATAAAGTAAATATTTTTCGTGGTTAGAATTTAATGTAGTTTTGTAACAGATTTTGCCCTTATGTGTGTTAATAATTTTTTGTTCCTACCAACTAGTTTGATTGACTTCTCCCATCATATGTGTACTAAATACCTAGAAACTTAATCAGTTTAGACTTTTTTTAATAATGAGATCAGATTGAAGTATTGTTTCCAAACAAATTAGGATGTACTTAAAAAAATCTGTTTGACACCAAAAATATCCGTAAACTTTTCCATCCAATTTGAGGTGATTGAAAACTAAGCCACGAATTTAAAACGGTATCTGGAGCAAAGTAATCTTAAGGCTTTCATCTCTGAGATTACCCAACTTTCACGAGGCCACGGAAGGCCCCCGCGCTCGCCTTACTTGTGACGTGAGGGTGAAAGTGATAATTTACAACCTACCGTGGCCGTATAGCATATTTTTTGGAAAATATATATTATACAGTATAACTAATATGTAATATAAAAGACACGAATCTTTAGAAGTTGAAATTAAACACGAACAGCAATTGTATTATTATTTAGGATACGCGGCCATTATTAAAAATAACTGGAACAGATAGTTTTAAAAAGGACTAGCACGATCGAGTAAACCAGATATTATATAACTGCCATGCTACAAGCTTTAACTATCGACGAGTGGGCGTGGGAAGATGTGTAAAAGTAAACGAGGCAATTGTGGTATGCCGGGAGACTGGTAGAAGGATGAAATAGTGCGGCGTTGTATCTTCTATCTCTACCCCTGCGGAATAGCAGCATGATAGTTAATTAGTTAGTTTTAGCATCATTTTAAAATTAGAAAGACATACAGAAAAAATCTATTTACCGAAAAGTTATTTGGTTGCTACCGGAGTATTTTTGCTGTATATCTATCTAATTGATTAATATAATTTGTATTAAAAATACCACAGAACTCCGTTTTAAATCTGCAATTTAATAATAAAAATATGTTTTCATTAAAAATAAAATATTTAACGGTATATTTTCCATAAAATATGAATAAAGTTGTTTCAATATAAAAATATTTGTTGCAACTAAAAAGAATTGTATTTTTCAGCAATGTGAGTAGAATCCAACGGTAGATTTTAGGTAGATTTCGGTAAAAATACTACCTGTTGCAGACTCAACTTGTCATATGTGGTTTCAAGCATATCCGGTCATGATCGGAGAAAATGCTTCACGATGTTGATTGATTTCCATAGAAATGCTACCTGCATTTGTATTGAAATCTACCAACATTGACGGGAGTAAGTTTCTCAGGTTTAACTGCGCGTTTCTTTTGGCCCGTTTGTAAAGTGTTCAACGGCGATCATCAATGAGTGATGGCGTCAAACCCCGACCACTGAGCTACATTGCTAAATTTGTTTAAATAAATTAAACATATTAAAAAAGTTGTAACAAATTACAATTACATGAAGAAACCATAAAAAATGAATACTAAAAAACTAAACAGTTGCAACGATGTCAAAAACAAACTATGTAAACACCATAGATTTTGATTCTATTAGATAACACTAAAAATAACCATTTTTAATACGAATATTGGATACTAACGGTCCTAAATTAGAATAAGAGTTAATGGGAGAGGAGACCGGGATATATATGTTGCGTATGCGTCATTGCGCGAACCCTAATGCGTGTACAAATGTAGTATAGAGAAGTGAGAACTGCGGAGCGCAGAGGTTGAAGAATGATAGAGCGAGTCCCGTGACGGGGAAGAAGAATGGTAAATGTGTCGTTGATGAGTGATCGGGCCAGACTGTCACGGCAGCACTTTGCCGCCGGCTAGGTATTCAATGCAGATATCGCCGGTGTCGGTGCTGACTGGGAACGGCGGTGAATTTAAACTAGAGGGGGCAGAAAAGGTGCCCATATTTTCCACAGGTCTTAATGAATAGTTTTGCAAAATGTGCAAAAGATGGAATTCAATGCACATTAACATCGAGTGATGAGAATGCGGTGGCCAGGGTACAGAGGAAGGATACCTATGTTTTGCGCAGGTCCTAAAGACTAGCAAAATATGGGAATATAAAACTCTTTTATATTGGGTAGGATACAGGGTGTTGGGTGGGCAGAGAAAGGGCGCCTATATTTTCCACAGGACTTAATGACCAGCTTTACAAAATTTGAAACGGATGGCATTTAATATAAAACAATGCACATGAACATTGAGAGGTAAAAATGGGTCAGGGTAAATAGGGAGGGTGTGCCTATGTTTTGCGCAGGGCCCAAAAAGTAAATATTCAAGATTTGTAGTGAATGGAATTAGATATAAAATACATTTAAATCAGGGAGAGGTAATGGAATATCCATATGGACGGTGTCTATATTTTCCGCAGGATTCTAAAGACTTAGTAAGCAAAAATTTAAGTGGGGGGAAGGGATGGGAAAGAAGAGTCTATAAGTTTGGCACAAGATCCAAACGAGTAACTATACAAAATTTGGAATTAAATTAATGTAATTTGGAATGGGATTCAATATAATACAAAACACATTTATATCATTGTTAGGAAGTTGGGTAGCCAGCGAGAGGGAGAGGAAAAGGAAAGTATTCAATATGTGTAGTATATGGTAGTTAATATAAAATACCCTTAGGGTCGGTTGTGTGATCATTAGTAACTTTTTACTAACGCTCGTGGTTAAAATCATTTGCGGGTTGTTCGAACGTCAAATTTACTATTGTCAAAGCATAGATGAAGATGTCTATAGGTGTGAAAAATAAAATATGCTTTATTTTATGCATTATCTATGGATTTTTTCGCGTAGGCGTTCGATATGTCACTTTGGTGGTGAAATTGTTTCGCATTATGTACGTGTATATTAAATAACGCGAGCATCATCGGACAAATACTCATCACTAAAATATTCTCGTTTTTACTATCGGATATCGCAGAGTAATATGAGTTTACTACGGAATGTACTTTCGAGAAGTAAATATTTTTTTACTAACGATAAAACAATCCGCTTTCGCAAAATTTTTTACTTTAGTAACTTTTGTAAAGTCACTACTGATCCGTCCTTTATATGCAGCGGTAATATTTTGAGAAATTATAAACATGTCAGAAGATAAAGAACACCCTCGTCGTATTATACTTTTATATTGCATGGTTATGATAGTAATATTATTCTGAAAAGGCTAAAACGCGTCACGAACTTGTGAAAAATAAGTCGATGATGTAATAAGTGAATGCTCAGAAATTTGTTCGGGAGATTTTTTTCATTTCAATAATTTTGTTGATAAATTTTTTATGATTTTATATAATATTTTCATCCTATTATACATATCTGGTAACTTGAATGAAATATTTTAGTGCATCCGACATATCGCCTTGTCCTTGCATCTTTTGATTGAAATTTTAACAAGTGCCAAAATTATTTAGATCGGTTTTTTACAAATTCATTTTACAACGTAGGAGGGCGAGGTTTAAAACACACGGATGAAACGAATATATTCTTAATTCAAGTCACTAATAATGCTATAAACTGAACGTTATCGCTGGTATTGAATAACGCAGGCTGCACCAGATGCTCGAGCTCGAAACGTTCGCCTCACCAAATTCCAGTTTAGACCCCTCCGTTGTACGTGGACGTGTACGTGTACGTGTGTGTAGTGATACAGTATACAGCGTGGCTAGTCAATGGAACTTGGAATAATATTCGGCAGTATCCGGAATGTTGATCAAATGAAGATGTATTAGATTGTTGACTCTGAACCGGGAAATATTCCAATGAGGCGAGTATTGCTATTTCAATGTATAAATGAAATTGAATATAGATTTTACTTTCACTTACTAGTTTATAATTTGTATATAATATTTATTTTGGATTTCAGCAATTGTAGAGTTATTGTACAATACTTATTGTTCGTGTCAAGGTGTAAAATAAATCAAAAGCAGAGATTCTACATATTTAATTCTCTCAAAAATGCAAGAACCCCGTGTAATGTTGAACAGGTGTGTATTTATTATACGATACCGAAGCATCTTTGATAACTGGCCTTGGTGACTTGTATGATGAACAGTGATTGCAAGGTTAAACAATCAGAATTCGTTCCGAAGGTAGCGCGATCAAACCCCCGACCGAAGATTTTAAATTGAATTTAGTTGGCTCCACGGAAAGGGGGGAAATTACGCACAATAAATTTTTAATAGTCCAAACTTGAGAATAATAGTGCTACAACAGTGTCACAACATTGCATTTACATTTACTTTTCTCTGCAGTTGAGTTAGTATGTTATAGAACTGAACTTTTTTTCACTCATTTTACATTGAACATTACAATTTTACATAAGTTTTCTTCATATTTTATGCTTATTTTACATACTGTTTTACATTACATTTAACATTACAATTTTACATAAGTTTGCTTCATATTTGTATATTATTACTTATTTACGCTTACTTTACAAACTATTTATATTTTTATTAATTGAACATTGCATTTACTTTTTATTCAATCGTTTTACATTGTATTTATATGCTATCTAATTGCATATTGTTTTACTATTTATATATTTTTTATACATTGAACATTACATTTTGTTTACTATTTATCATAAAGGAAAAACACTGTCTGCTATAACACAGTAAAATACTAGTGTAGCAGGTAGGGTACCAAAATACATTGTTACAGTGCTGCTTGTTCTGGGGGATCGAACGCCAGAACGCATTGCTATCGACCATCTCAGTCTTGGTGCGGTGCCGGATATTCTTTCAGATAGGAGAGTATGGACCTGTATAATGCAAAGTTGATAATTTTACATACAAATTATATTTACAACATCGCTTTCACAAGCTTTATAACCTAGGCAAAACACAACAAGTTGTAGTCTCTGTTCTTATCTTCTGGTCTGGCGTAGGTTCGTGACTTTATTTACATCATTTTCGTTTGCCATCACTAAAAGTCCGGTTCAATGTTACCTAATGGAGACCAAGTGTCACGGACCCCGTCTCCTAAATTCAAAAATTGCCGTGTCTCCGACACAGCGTCCCCGGATGTCTCCTCAAAGTCAGACCCAGGAGTAGTCCAGGTGCGTCTAGTTCCTTCAGACGATCCCCCTTCGACTCACGTCTGGTCCGTTGTTCTGGTCATCCTCCTGGGTTCTATCCACTAGTTTTTCCTTTCCAAAGTCTACATCTTATCGGTCAGGGTAAAGGGCTGGTGCAGTGGAAGCCTCTCCAGTTGCGTCCCGCTCAGAAGTGCCCGATAGCGTCAAGCTTCTCCCACTGGTCGCCAGGAAACCGCTCGCTCGCGTTCCATCGGCGCGGAGATTAAGTAATACTAAATTCATATGGCCATAGCGTGCATTTTAATTTTCTATTACGGTGTTAACAGGAATGGGATTTGCACGTCACAAAATGTCTAATTATAATAAGATAACGCACTGTACTATGACTCATTGTGACTGTGCCTAGGTACTCTGGTACTGGGCAAAATAGTGGTTAGTGGATAAGAAGTTATTTGAAGAATTTTCCGACACCATACAAATTCGGAAAAGCTCGGAAAATCCCCGTAAATTTCGGGCTAGGGACTATAACTTTTTTATATTATGTTTTGACTTTAGATTTAGCTTCTGTGGGTCAAAAGTTTTATTACTTTTTTATTTTAGTCAATATTAAGATAGTTATTAGGAACTCTTTTTGTTTCTGAATTTTTAAAAGTTTTGTCTTTTGATTTATTTTTCTCGGGTCAGAAAAGCCGGGGAAAACACATTGTGTTTTTATCTATTTTTTATCGTTCACTTACTTTTTTATTTGTGTATTTATTTTAAATTTCTTGTTGTTTCAGTCGAACATGTCGGAAAAACCTGAAAATTGGATGAATTTTTTGGCGATTATAAATTTTTTTGAATGAATTTTGCTGTTAAAACACCACCCCAGAGTATCAGTACAGCCTCTAAGCCTGAGATACCTCCCAACACAGTGGAAACTACAAGGGATCAGCACACTATTTTGCAAGAAAAGAAGAAGAGAAGACCCCATTTCTACGTTCTCTAGAACAACAGACACAGAGAGGGTGTCCTGTATGGCTTTCTCGCGCACTCGTGAGATATTCCAGGCCCTTAATAGAGTTACGACAGAAGAGAAGGCACGTCTTAACATGGACCAAAAAGCTCGCATTGCTTGCTTCCATATGCACGTTATGGCAATTATCTGTGAACTAACTTCTGACAATGCTAGACTCAGAGGAGCCCTAGAGGAACACCGTAACATCCATAAGGATGACTTGTTGTGCTGAATAAACTTAATCAAATATCGGATAATCTGAATATTACACACACTAGTTCAGCTCTGTGGTGATGGATTATATGACACCTTTGAGTAACACCATTAAGGTTAATGGTGCAACTAGAGAAGTAGGACCACCCCCACATGCAGTGTCTAAAATACCTAGAGGGAGCAATATCCGAAAAAAACAAATGAAGACGCTTAAACCGGTGAACGATGGCTTCCAGCCTGTGGGGGTATGGCGGATTAGGAGTATTATTAGAGACTTATTTTATTAATGGCGTAGTAAGTTTAAAAGATACAAATACTTGGTTAGAGACAATAGATCTACCAATTGTAGAACTCCGAGGAAGGCTACCCAGATTAGTAATATACGATGTGCCGAGAGCATCAGCCGAACAAGAGACTCTAGACGATATATATACGTATACTTTTAAAATAAGCAATGTTATCTTTGTGGTTAAGATTCATATTTTTATTTTTTATCTTTGTTTAATTAACCACTAAAATGAGTTTAAATACATCTACCGGTTTCGAAAAATACCATTTTCTTCTTCAGGATGTCATAATGTCATGGTATTTTTCGAAACCGGTAGATGTATTTAAACTCATTTTAGTGGTTAATTAAACAAAGATAAAAAATAAAAATATAGATATATATACGTTTAATGGAATCAGTAACACGGGAAATATCTAAAGAAGAATCTTAAATCTACAAAGAGAGTCTCCATGTTTGGCCGTCTTGATAGCCAAACTGTGAATTGTATTTATAGTATGCTTCCTGAGGTCCGCAGAGTAATTGCGAGCACGGAAATGTGCTTCATATATGTGCCAGGTATTATATTGGTGCTACGCGTTGCTTTCAGTGTCACTTATATGGGCATTTAAGCAAGGACTGTAAACAACCGATGCCTTCCTGCACCGGAGCACTGTGCCAGTGAGGGCCATGCTGAGGATTCCTGCTCCGCCAAGTCTTCACCTGCACGTTGTGCTATCTGCACGCGCTTTAGGCGTCAAGCTGACCATCTCACTGATGATCTAACATATACCTGCTTACCAGGCGGCAGTGGAATAGGCGGTGAAGCTAACAAATTATGATTAGACAGGAAATCAGGATCGGCCAAGTAAATGTCAGTAGATTGCGCGTTGCAGCCCTAGAACTGCAGCGCGTGATCCAAGACATACAATTTCCATTAGTGCTCCTGCAGAAACAGTATACTTAGCGGAGAAAATCATCCAGGATTGAGGCTCTACTACAGATGCTCGAGGAGGGAGTCGCGTTTGGTGCTGGGATCTTGGCGGACTCTGATCGAATGAGATCTCTGTATTTCGCGCACCCTCCGATGAGTATCGAGTGAGCCTCGATCGTGCTTGAGGTGACAGAGATAAATTTTATTTCGGTCTACTTTTACGGTCTGCGGTGACCAGGAGGATCCGCACATCCTGGGACTCTTTAAGGGATCCATTTATCATTGTAGCTGGTGACTTAAATATGCGCTCTCCTCTCTGGTATGACTATAGTAATGCGGGATAAGAGCACAGAGTTGCTGTTGAGGAATTCATTGCCGGTTACGGCTTGAACGCACCTGGTTTCCCAGCTACTTTTACTGATCCTGGAGGAAAGAGTCGCATTAACCTCGTCCTTTGCACGGATGTCTTTGGTCATATTAGAGACTGGAAAGTGTTGGACGGTGTCATTAATAGTGATCATTGTCTGATTACCTTCCGTCTCAGCAATGCCCGAATTTTGGAACCTAGGGGTAATTGGACATTCAGAACCACGCACACGGTTATTTAAAAAAATATATATATTGAGACATATAACATTTATACAGCTACAAAAAGAAAAAAAAAGACAGTTTGTAACATATTTTTACACACATTTTAAATGCATTGCCCAACTAGGCAAGCCTGTTTTAGGGCAAATTGATAAACAAATACATTTTACAAAATCAAAACTCATCGAAGGCAAAACACATTAAGATCGAATACATACATAGCATATAATGTGAATATATTTTAAAAAAAAAATACCAATGTGCAATACAATATAATGTAAGCATATATAAGATAAATGGAAATATGCAAAAGTAGTTATTAATATAATATATAATATAATTATTTCATTATATAAAAAAAGTTTACTTTCTGTATCTGCTCTACCTAATTGCAACAACCAATTTAAAATATCCCTTTTAAAAGCCTTAATGTCAGTTGAAGTTCTAATTTTATCTTCAATTTGATTGTATATTCTGGGAGCTTGAAAGGTAAAAAATCTTTGACCAAAACTGGTTTTCATTCTTGGAACTTTTTTAAGCTTTTTTGATCTTGTGGGATAATATCTTTCAGTCCTCATAGATGGAGCACTTGTTTTTCTATGAAAGCTAGTTAATATATTCAGCACATATATATCCAAAACCTGAAATTTCCTAAAAGGTGGCTCTGAAGGATACGAAAAGTCGGGCCCATTGTAAGCGAATTAAATAGACACCGGAGCATATCTTAAGAGAATGTAACATATTTTTAATCCAATGTAAATATAAGATTGCATAGATTTTTTTTTCAATACTCGATAAATATTCATCGAATTTTCATATTTATATCATTTCATAATATTTTTTTTCGATATTCGATAAGTATTCATCGAATTTTTATATTTGGACATTTAAGGTATTATTTACAACACCATTCTCAGATAGGAAAGATAAGACGAATACAAAATAAAAGTTTGAGAAGCGCTCGAGTCACACGCTTACTCTGTAAGCGCAATGTTATTCGGCCCAGCATCTTCCAGGCAGCCACATACATTGTTTGAGTATTATATTTCTGAGAAACATTTAGCGGTTTTAAACTTAAAATTCAATTAATTACACCCAGGGTCGATCTCCCTAGCATTTCCCAGCGAGATATCCACTCTTTAATGAAAACGCGGAACAGTCCGAGGTTCCTCTCATTACGAAACAGGTAAACATTTCTTTCTAATCCTACGTTCTCTTCAATCTCTTACGAGCGTCTCTTAACCCTGAGACGACAGACAAGATGAACGACGTGAGCTCTTAATAATGCGATTTGTTTATGCGATGTTTAATTATGTTGCATACGAAGCATATCAATTATATAATCAATTGTATAATGTGGCCAAATGTTTCATGCTCATCATAAAATGATGATTATTTTATGTATAATTGTGTGTTTATTTAATACAAATATGTATAATTGTATGTATTTAAATAAAAAATTACTTTGCATCTTCGCCACATGTTGACTCATCTCCTTGCCGATCTTATGATCAACTTGGTACTCGGAATTCGGCAGCGCGGGCCTTAAATACTTACCTTCGTTCTCGATCCAATTATTACATTTTTATTAACAAAGGATATTATTACATCATTGACCATCTGCTGATACATATTAATATATAAAGTAGGCAAAGAGGATAGAGCGCCAAACTCTTCACCTTTGACACCACTCTCGCCTTATCTACATTCATCGAGGTGAATTGATGAGACTTCTGAGATGTCAGTATTTAGTAAAGTCAAGTCTTTTGCGGATTTCCTTTATTTAAGGTGCCATCAATATGGACCTAATATATGATCCAATCGGATAGAGAGCAATCGAAAGCATGGCTATTCAACATTCTAACATAATCATTATTACAGTACCTACACTAATAATTCACTAGTTCTACAACACTCCCACACCATTTTTATTAAAAAAAATTTTTTTATTTCTATTTATATTTCTTTCGAATATTTATTAAATAAGACCACAAAGTAGCCAGAACAACGCTGTATATATCAGAGATGGAGTCTCTTCCATCCCACATAATAAACTACGAGTATATAATTAAAAAAATAAATCTTTATAACCTTTCTATCTCATCCATTTTTTCTCATCCATATCTTTCCACTCATCGGTCTCACGTGACCGAAACACCAAAGTTTTCTTAATCTTACTCACTATAAGTCTCAAAATTGTATTTATTATTTACTCTATCATTAGTTAAATCTAATTATAAAATTATAAATATAATACCTATTCCCTAAAATCAAAATTATTGTGTTTAAGTGAGCACTAAAATAAAGATAATGTTGTGTCTGAAATAATATATTCCATTTAATTTGTAGTAAAAATAAAGTATCTGCCACATAGTGGAGCTAAATATTATTATTTTAAGTGCTCGGATTCTGTTTTTCAAAAGTAATTTGGAGTCGTGTAAATTAGTTTTATAAAATGATTATGGCTATAAAAAGACTAGCGACAAGCGTTCGTTAAATAAATTAATTCTTGCTATTAGAGAAAATATTATTATTAGATAATATTTAATAAATTTGATGTTCCCAATCTAACGGCTTAAAAAAACCCATTAATACCGCGTCGTTAACTATTAACTGTTTAGATTAACTATGTGCATTAACTAGCTTGCGGTTATAAAGGCTGTTTTTTTAAGAGGTTTGTTTTTCGAACACTTTTTACAGCGTCAGCTAACTTGACAGCTGACAGCCGATTCGTACTCAGTTTGTATTGCCATTTCACTATGAATAGACTTACGCTTGCAAATTTATTTCGGAAATCGTGGTTCAGTTCTTCGCGTAATGGACCTGTGGATTGGCTTCCAATATATGTATAGTGTCTAATCTACGCCGATAAACCAGCTAACATTCGTCGCGTTATTGTCGATATACGGTCCCGGCTGCTCTGATAAGTTGGACTTCCAGATTGCGCTTTATTCGAGTCAGCTGCGGCGCCCATATGCATGAAATTATATTGAAACACTAAAAGCATAAAATTATCTTTTCAATAATGCCAACACTTTAATGTACCATTTTTTTCAGGCTGGCATTACATCTGACGTGTAGGTACATACTGATAAATAAGTCACAACAATATTTTTACTATTTTCAAACTAAGCCAATGTTATGAAAATATTAGCGCGATCAACCCTCCGAACGATGATTAAAAAGGTTATAAACTATTACGATCTGTAATTATAACAAATTAATCTTATGTTTTTCATAACCGGAACGCGAAACGTGGAGAGTTGTTGCGAGGGGAAATATTTTCAATACACAGAGAGATCGGGTAGACAATTATATTTTAATACTAATATCGCCCAATAATTAATTGTCTATCTGGTAATATTTGAGCTAACGCAACGTTTGACTCATTCCGGTGTTTACTTATTGCTCAAATTAATTAGCACAACTGTAGTTCACCAAAGGATCGTGCAATTTGCCCGATCGTAAATGTTATCACAAAGTATTGATATAACAAGACAAACAAACAAAGCAAGCCATTAAACGTCGCTTGTAAACACACGGGATGGCGCAAACTCGCTAAGATTAGGGGAATGAATAAATTATGATGTTATTAACACACAGACAATTACAAGGTTATCACAAAGCCGGGTCGGTTAATTGAGTTGTCTCATGGCCGGGCCGGGGCGGGGTGGGGCGGGGACGGGAAGGGAGGGCAGCAGGGGGCTCGCCGTAATCTGCGCCAGACATTGTAATAAACGGCTTAAGACTCATTCTAATTATTATTATCATTACGATAAGTATGTTACTCTAATATGACGACACTGCGAAAATTAGATCGCCTTACTTTGAGAGAAATCATTTGAGAATTGCTAGCAGATGTAAAATGGTTTATGACTTAAAGATTTCTTACTGGGTTTATTTAATTCACATCTAACAATAATTTCAAATTTTTTATGATGACAGTTTAATTAGGATTTCATCTAATTTTGTCACAGGTTTTTTACGATGGAAAAATAATTGATAGTCATTGTGAACCTACCTAGAAAACCAAATGTAAGTTGATGAATAAGTGAACATAAATAGATTTAAAAATTATAGGTCGACTGGTATTTGTTATGTATTTATTTATTTATTCTTAATATAGTACATGTATACATGGGTAAATATACATACTCTAATATAAACAAGATTAAAATGTTCCTATGTTACTAAAACTTATCTGGCACATATTTGTAGAGTTTAATTTTGAATCTATGTAGATTCTCCTTCTTTCTTATATCATCTGGCATTTTACTGATTTCTGAGATTTAGTATTCTTCTTGAATGGCAGTATCAGTCTATCTTTTCCTTTTGTATGATGTTCGTGCTCATGTTGATTTGTATCAATTCCGCCGATATTTTCCTAGTAAAGATTTTAAAAATAAATACCATAACATTGAAATATATTTTCATCATATTAAGATCTTTCAGCATTGCACTATTCCGAGTATATCTACATATTTTAGTATTATTCTCAAAGCTTTATTTTGCAGTACTGATAATTGTTGCATTTCTTCTTCTTTAGCCAAACATAAAATGCCGCTGCAGTAGTTGATATGAGGAATAATAACTGAGTTGTATATTATTTTACAAAAATCAGTACTAATGAATTTTTGGATTCTTCCGAAAAGTGAGATTTTTTTTGGAAATTTTTTTAGTCACGTGTCTTACGAAAAGTTCAATTTTGAATTTGTTATGACTCCTAAATATTTTATTTCTGTTTAATTGGTATTCTTTTATTTCCAATGTTCATGAATTTAATTTTAATTAATTTTTCTTTAGCCATATTGTATAATTCATTCAGTATATTATCTCCAGTGATTTAAATGAGTGTCGTCAGCAAATAATCTTATTTTGCAATGTTTTGCATTTTTACGATATCGTTTATATAACTAATGAAAAGGATAGGTCCAAGAACTGATCCTTGTGGTACTCCTAATGAAATGAGGAGGGGGTCAGATATTAAATCACATACTTTAGTGGTTTGGTGTCTATTATTTAGATCAGGTATCCCTCAACAATTTCATAAGCGTTCCTCTTATTCCGAGTCACCAAAGTTTTTTTTATTAATATATTAATGATTTCAAAAGCTCTTTTAAAATCCAAATCCACGTATGGCACTTTAGGGATTGTATTGATTGTGATTAATTGTGAGTCACTCAGATGAAGCAGCTGATGTTTCAGATATGTATATCTGAATGATTGTTTAAGGTGAGAGCCGAGGGCCCTAATCCTCCTCGGAATCTCACGCTTGTATATGAATGTCGCAGTGTATATTAATGATACGGAGCAGGTTGATAAAATGAAACATGACTTATAATCGGTTGCGTTTATTGTCGAATGATGCATATATAAATTTACACTGTATGTATTTTAAATTGTAAGTTTAAGTTTGTGACTAGCGAAGCTCACTATCGGCGGTGCTGAGAGATATGTCCGAGAAGATAGCCAGAAGAAAAGTAATTGCTTCAGCTGGCTTCTCGGACCGGTTGCGAAACTATGTATTATCGTCAGAAACCTGTGGGTACTCAGCGGCGTGAAGTATTTGTTGAATGTTTGCATACAGGGCCAGATCTGTGAGGTGCGAACAGGATCTCTACAGTACTTAAAGTAAAAATACTAGTGTTCTATGATGTCCTACTAACTTATAGTAGTTTCATTGACTTATTATCATTATTTTATACTTTGCACTTTATTTTCAATATCTTCTTACTTACTTATGTATTATTTTGTTGTTTATTTGCTTGTCTCTTGTCATTAGGATGAGAACTGCCGGCAGTGGTGCTCAGAAGACCCTCGGCTCCCTGACCAAAGTAAAATACTGACACTCTGTAGACATTGTATAATCCTTTGCAATCTCACATTATTATGTTGCTTGCTTTATGTTATTTTCTCCCCTTATTCACGTACATTTCTGAAATATTTCTATACCGTTCCTATCCATTGATTTATTAATTTTATTTCATTAATGTAATTAATTGTAATGTAAATCTTAATAAATAACAGTGAGGGTTTTTGAGATAGCAGCTGTTTGGCTCCGAAGCTGTAAAACTGACTATTAGCATTTAAAAAAATGCCAACCAGGCGGCGAATGGGTAGGACCATACAGGAGCTTTTGCTTATAAACGGTCCTGGGTAAGCGGCGGGTCCATCTTCACAGTGTCCTATGATATATCAGTAATTGATAAATATTCCTCTTCAGCTGCTGAATCTCCGTCTCACGAGACTCGGGGTCCCTGACCGCAGTTAAAACGGCACGCCATACACCCAGACATCTCTCCCGCGATCCAGTCTGCGCAGTCCTTTGCAGGTCTCGTAATTTCCCCCGATGCTGTCGGTCTGCGTGCGAGGGTGTTGAAGCGCATTGAATGCACGAGCATATTGGATAACTTAGCACGGGCCTTGGCGCGGGTAAAAGTTATTCAATTTTTGTGAAAGTAACGATATACATAATACATATCTACCAACGGTGTGCAATATTGACAACTTTGGTGCTAATGTATTAAATAATAGATAATTAACAAAAATTATGTAGAATATTTAGGTATTTAGGCCATTTTATAAAATTATTCATATGGTATCACGGTTGCATGTGTATAAATGCTTTAAGATTGAATGGATCTTTCATAATAAAATTGATTAAAAGCGTGTATTGTTGTTGTTCTTCCAAAAAGATTCGAAAACTTTACACTAAATTGATTCTTCTGATGATAAAAATATGAAGCCTCTTAATACCTATAGTAAGTTTACCTTTCTTTGGTGTTCTTACAATATTCCAAGAGTCTGTATAAGAGCCGGGTTGTACAGATTTAAATACGTATTCATGTTTGTTCGATATTTATGAAAAGTTCTTGATAGCCGATTCGCGCATGTGTGAATGCTCTATTATGTTAACTATACCTATCTGCCCCCCTTCCTCTTCCTATACCCTACATCCCGTTTCACCCCCTCCCCCCGCACAAACAGTATTCTGGAATTCTACTGAAAAAAATTAAGTACGATTTAAAACTATTTTACGTATGTTTCTGCAGTTCAGGTATTGATTGGTCTGTTTCTAGAATGTTGTCGTTCCTTCATAACCAACCTACACACGTTATAAAAAAATGAAATGTTGCCTAAAATCTCTAGCTTAGTTTTGAAATATAATCATAATATTATCTATACACTCTA
Source organism: Eubasilissa splendida (assembly GCA_031772225.1). NCBI lineage: Eukaryota > Metazoa > Arthropoda > Insecta > Trichoptera > Phryganeidae > Eubasilissa > Eubasilissa splendida. The sequence goes on from CM062845.1 coordinate 50,672,467, forward strand.
TGGTCCAATTTAATATTGTGAGCATTTTGCTAATGAACATGACCTATAATTTTATAATCTTTCCTCGAACATATGAAATTTCAGAGTGTGTAGGTACAGAACCAAGAGTTAGGTTCCAGGTAAGATAAGCGGTCTATTAAATCTCAAACATTCATTATGTGAGGATAGCAGAGGATACAATACTCGGGATGCTGTAAATATTTTGAAATTCGATAGTAATACACTAGATATATTACTATCGCAAATACTAAATTTCATTATAAATGGAAGCTATAGATATTCACAAGACTACAACATTAGTGATATAATAAATAAACGTTTTCAAAGTCATATCATCGTGACTCGGACGTATTTTTAAAAAAACATTAATTAACCATATCATAGAATTAAAAAAAAAACACGTACATTAATTTCGGGTAACATTGGAATTCAATACAACATTGGATAAAACGTGAACTAGTGCATTTTATTTTATTCTGTTGTCTTGTGATAGCATTGCGAAACATCCTGGAAGTTGATGTCGATAAAAAACCCGATTTAGCTACTATCTATAATTAACACAACGATCACCTTTGAAAACAAGTGTTAGTGAATTTTAATATTGTTTTCAATTCATCTAGTATGTTTTTAGTGCCCCAAGACAGTAAATTTTATTCAAAATTATCATTTTAAACTTCACACTTGGCCTTCAAGCAAAAATATCATTCAATTAGGCTAGTTTTAAACAAAAAGGCTTATTTAATTGTGATTTAATTAGACCTCATTGAACATGTCCTAAAGTCACCGGAAAACTTATTAATTTTTGGTCATTTTGGGTATGTCAGAATTTCACAATTATAACTATTTATCATTCAAGAACAAAATAAACTTCTATGTTTCTTAAAAACCAGAACCTTATGTTAAAAATACTGATTTCAAGATTTCAATGCGCCGAAAAAGTCTTTGTTGTCTCTATCCGGAATTAGAAAATATGATATAAAGAACAGCTACACTCAATAATTAGTGCAAGAAGCCCTGGATAAAAATTAATTGACGACATCTATCCATATTGCTCTGACTAATGACCCTGTTGTGATTATGGACTCGAAAATTGTGGACTCGTAACAGCCCCCAAGTTCATGTTTCACGAAGGAGTTTAACTATTGTTATAACTTTGCCTGAAGAATGGTTTATCTAATAGTTCAGGAATTTATTAGTCAGTCATGGAGACCTTGTGGAAACACATACATGCTCAGACACCAAATCTACATACGTATAGAAAGAGAATGTGGCTGGCTAATAATTTTTATTTAGTCTTTGATGACTGATTATTTTATGATATAATAAAAAAAAACAATAAAATAAACAAGTTTTTAATTTGCTCTAACCAAGTGTCTTAGCTTAAATCAGATGATTTAATATAGAAGAAGGGTACCAAGTCGAGACTTTTTTCAATTCTCGATCAGCGGAGATCTTTAAACAAAAAAAGTACATTTCAATGTTACTCAGAAAGATTATATAATTAAACATCAAGGAATTTAGTTACAAAAATATTAAAGTCCATGTTATCCATCTATCAATATAACACTGGACCACTCATAAAAACAGGGTTTTAGTCAAGTTGTGAGAATACCTAATAATTAAATAAATTTCCGAAAACAAAAATATCACTAAAAACATCTTAAAATGGTCCAATGTTATACGACTATATGTTTTCTATTTCGTTTTTAATGATATATGATTTGAAAATCTTTACAAAACTATACTTCTATTTGTTATAATAAAATTAAAACACTCTATGAAAGATATTCAAAGCTTAATGTGTAAATTTAATTTGAACTCAGGTTAGTCGAAATATATTTTTATTGTCCACAAATCGAGTGCCACAATAAATATTAAAAAATATTTAAATTTTCACTTTTATTTTTAAAACATTTCTGAAAGATTCGATGATTTATTTGATTAAAATTGATCATATAGATATAAAATGTACGCTAGAGTATCTAAACATATTTTATTTAAAAGAGATACGATTTATTGTACTTCAGAAAGTTAACCCCCGTGTGTAATATTAATTCCTGTATAATAATTGTTCCCTTCTCATCTTTTTTCTTTTCGGGATAAAGTTTTCACTTTATATTTTCTCCAGAAGTTCATCTTTATTCCCGTTGCGTCCTTCAATCCTCATTTATAATAATAAACTCTACATTAATGCCCAAAAATACTGACGCTACCTTTCAGGGAATCCCTACGGATATTTTTTTGCTACACTCACATATGGACCAAACAAATAATCCTCATATTTCTTTCGACGTTCGTGGGTCACCACTTTGATACAAAATCAACATCGAGTTTGAAATCACACTTGTTGAAACGTCATCACCCACCGAGAGAGAGCGGCCTTAAACCAACAAATTAAGGGCTGGTTAGTTTCTCACAGCAAGTACCCTGATTGTAAATGAGTTTATTTTCCGTCATAATAATCATAACTAACATTTTTAACTAAAATGAGCATTGTGTATAACCACGGTTACTTTATCTTATAACAGTGAGCGATATCAGAACGGCGGTTACAGCACCAGAGCAGGATTCAATATTCCTGAAACAGGTTGACGCTAAATGATTAAACACTGTGAATTATATTATTAGTTTATTCCAGTTAAAATGATTAACCGCGAAGTGGTTTAAATAAATATTGATCATCTAATCGCCAACTTATGAACTATTCATTGCCTACCCTTAACAAATTGTGAATTCTATGAAGACTGCCACCGCAGTCTTCTTTAACAAGCATATTAAATAATATTCAAATAAAATAGAAAAGCGCTAGGAATTAGGAAATCTGAAGTACTACAGTCAAAGGGCATCGGTTGTGAAGAACGCTGGACTTACCCTACGTTACGTCATCTTTTACGGTCCTCCAGATCTTTGTACTCTGGGTAGTTTATTTGGCATTCAAGCACACTCGAAAAAATGTGAGCAATCGCCAGGCTCATAAAATTGAAACTGACATAAGTCGAGCGTATGATTAGGGTAAGGGGGAGAATGAGAGTTTGGACAATAATTCTAGGTGACTAAATATTTTAAATATTAATACGTTTTTAAACATTTTATTATTCCAAAACCGTACAATATTGAAACTCTTATAACAAAAATAACATTATTTTTTTAGTATTCTAATCATGTACAAGAATGTTTAATATTTCTGTAAATATTATATTCTAAAATTATATTATATTCTGCTCTAATAACTGTCCAGTCAGTACAGCTTCCGAGCTCCCAATAGATGTAATAACTTTTAACGATACCTGATGAAATGCTGCTATAAGCATGATGAAATTGAGATAGCTATAATCAAATCTAATGATAAAAACATACACTAATTAATATCCATAAATTAAAACCGTGACCACTTGTGAGGACTCTCTCGAGCCAGCGTTTTCTTGTTTGTTACGTTTTATATTTAGTTTAAATTAAAGGAAAAATTTATCGCATCTGCTTACTGAGAAATTATTATTATAACGCATATCGCAGGTCGACTTGGAAACTGTAAACTGATACTTGGATCACATGTGTGAAGATAAAACACTTTGTTTTTTATTCTACTCGTTTAAATGACTTGATACGCTTTTCGCCTTGCAAGGGCATTATCAAACTAACAATTTAACTAAAATTGTATTTATAACTATAATGGGGGACAACTATATAATTTTATTTATATAAGGTGAAAAGAGACAACATTATTAATTGGAATTCTGAATATTTTCATACATTTTGAATGCTTCTAATTAGTCTAAGTAACTATTCAGTTTCAATACGAATGGTGTTTTAATGTCATGGGCAATTTGTTAAAAATGACAGCTTTATAACTTTTTAACCTAAGAAGACAACACGGCAAGAGAGACATTTTTGGTATTCTGGCATTTATATAATGTTTGCATGATTCTAGGAAATAGTTGGGTTCAACACAATATGAAGATATTTTAAGAAATGAATGCAGAAATGGTGATCTTGTTCCACATCCTTGGAAGATTTATAAATATATAAGAATTGTCTATAATTTATGAAAATAAGAAATTAAAATAAATTAAACACTGCTAGAGTAGATTGAAAAGTTTCTGTCACTAGATGATAGTTGCCTTTTCCAAATGTGTATATGTCATATAAATATAACATATATGTTATAATATAAAATGTTATAGAAAATGGTACCACTCATTTCTATTTTGATCCCTGATTGTTTTTTCAAGGACAGTGTTGGCTAAGACCAATACACGCATTCTTACGGCTCCGACATATCGTCCTGTATTTTTAACTCTGCGCAGTGTGCTTTTCATTATTAACATTGTCAATCGAATAAATGCTTTGCGAATCTTTGTTTCCTCCATGGAATCAGATAGTTTTGAACGTATCACACGTACACAGCTTCAAAATCGACAAATAAGTGGTGCATTTTTCTAATACTTGGCGCAGGGTGAATATTTGATCAGTTGTAGATCGCCAAGGATGTAAGCCGATTTGATACTAGCCAGTAGGTGGTCGAAGGCTGGCAGTCCTCTGAAAGGTTCTCTCCTTGCTGGAGGTGGGAACCACTACAAAATCCGAGCATGACATCTGTAGAATATATGAAAACGTTTGACCAAAAATCGAGCGGCTAGAGAATGGAGGGTGAAAGTTTTCATACGTCGTAACGCTAGTACCAACTGGCTAAGGGGCGGAAAACCTCTACAGAAAACCAAAACATGTTATCTGTCCTTAAAGCGGTAGATCCGCCAAAGTTCTAGGATGCAATGGGCTTGGCAAGGTCTAATAAAATTATCTTGCAAAACGGATTTAAAAAAAATTATTATTAAATAAATATTAATGAATAACCTTGCAAAAGGAAAGAAGAAAAATTATTTTAGACTTTTTACCTAGAATGTCAGATCGCTTTACTAAATTGCTGACCTGCGATTGTTTGCCAACCAATAGTTCAAGTATATGGTAGATAGGGAGTACTACAAGAACTGATATAACTGGCGCTGGCATTGTAAAATTAGATTATACTGTGTACTATAGCTACCAGACTGAACACCGCGTATCTGGTGTAAGATTTATTGCTGATAGGAAGATCAAACATCTTGTCGTCTACTATTATCCATCTGGAAAATTAATTTTTAAAAATTATTAATTTAATAAATGTGATGAACACAAATGAATGGTATGATAAACTAGAGAGAACGTACGCTAGTTGTTCTTTAAATGGCAATATAACAATTATGATTGAATTATGAACGCAAATGTGGGTAGATAATATATTTTTAAACCCACAATAGTCTGCCATAGCCTACATTATATATCAAATGAACATAGCAAAAGACTTATAGGTTTTATGGTGACACATAGGCGACTGGTAGTTGTTCGCTTATTTGATACGAATCGATTCACAAAGCTATATGGAACTCGTTCGATGGTGTATCACATAATCAAATTGAACATATCCTGATTTATGATAGGCATCTGTCTAACCATATAGATATCAGAAGCTTCAGAGTATAATATACGAGCGATACTCTCTAGAGCTAAGTAACATAGATCTGAAAGTCGGTCAATATATATTACATAGAGGCTACAAAGAAACGATGATACCAGGGTACAATAACAAAATTATATCTTAGCCAGGCACCAGATAGTATCTGGGCCAATGCGAAAAATAGATAAAGGAATCTGCAAGAGATTCCATTAAGATGTAAAGTGCGCCCCACCTAAGCGCAAGCGTATGATGAAGAATGTGCGCAAATAACAACATTATGAACCAGCAACGGTAGACGCACCGTGGATGGCAGCTGAAGAATATTGACTCAAATGAAGATTTCAAAAAATTAAGCTTTTAAACAGAAAGAAATTGCAAAGCTAGAAAAACTGAAATCATTTAATGAAATTAGTGAAGTCTACCAAAATCTCAATAACCAAAATATTTTTTTTAAACCGTTAAAGTTAGTGCTTGCAAAAATCTGGATGGAAGTATTTTTAACGAAAAGTCATAACATAACATTTTAAACACCCGTTATAATTTATTATACCTCACATCAACTGCTGCAGCAGCATTTTGTTGTTGGTTAATGAAAAATAAATGCAACAATTGCCAGTGTTGCAAGACAAAGCTTTGAGAATAATTCTCAGAAAATATATTTCAATGTAATGCTATTTATTTATAAAATCCTCACTAAGAAAATATTTCAGAATTCGATGATGTACAGTGCGATGAAGATTTTTAATGAAATGCCAGAAGACATAAGAAAAGAGGTAAAAAGAAACGATTTTGATTTCTTTTATATTAGAGCATATATAAATACTTTGATATGCAATGTATTAATCATAAATAAGTAAATCGCAAAAACTCAAATAGATCATCAAAAGAGATTACCGAAGAGCAAGAACCTAATAATTTTTGACTTATCTTACAAGAAACAGGAAAATGCATAAAAAAAAAAATAACAAATTCCCTGGCTACGGTCTAATTCCCAGCAAACTTTTAAATACGGCGGTACATAATAAGCAGTCAGCACAACCAGTGGTCCGGAGATCGGCTAACCGACCAGAATAAAAAACTCAGGATCTGGGATTTAACGTTACCGAAAGTGTTTGACATGCACAATAACATTGGATAATTTTGATAGCGTCATTTTAATAAAAAATATCATCTCAAGGGTGCTTAACACAAATTGTTTACATTCCTACGCTATCTTTGTATTTAAAATGAAATATTGTTATTTGAACTAATGGAAATAACTTTTTTGAAAAGTGTGTTTAGTCTCCGATGCACTATTTCTTATGACAGGGCGGCGAGTTCCACGCTTTTAGGCCTATCACCGCAAATGCCCGTTCACTGAACTCGGACGTCTGGCAACGGCTGGTTGGTTCTACAACCCTTTCTGCAGCTCACTTGAGAGGTTGACGTCTACTATTCAAATAGTCTGAGATGCAAAGCTATTGGAAAATATAGAGGCGCCATGTTAAGTGTCGTTTTGTACATCAACCAGCACAATTTAAATTCAACTATTTTAGGTAAACGGAGCATATGTACTTCATACAAAAGGGATGTTATATGAATGAAAGAATTTAGAAAAATCATATATAACACAGAACCATGTTCTGAAATTGCAATTTCACAGAAAATTGTGTTCTTAAAAATAAAAATAATAATTTTGATAAATATGTGAATTTCTTTCAACTAGACTTAAAATATCATTAACTGGTATTTAAAACCCGTTCTTAGGAAAGCGCGACTTACATTGGACGGTTTCCATGAAAAATGTAATAATTTAGCATAGCAGTGCTTATGTGTTTAAATTTCTGACAATGGATTTGTTTGTATACTATTTTGAAAAATAATGACATAAAATGTTACATCCATGTTTAAAAAGACATTCGCATCTCACTCAAATGCAATGTTTCCTACGTGCGACCCACAAAAGATATAACGATTTTATATGTAATATAATACCTAATAATATATAAGATAATATGTCACATTGATAAACTTTAATAACACAGAAAGAAAGCCTTTGGCTGTATTAATTTATTAAGGAGAACACATTCTTATTGTGAAGTTGTAATTATTCAGAACAGACGGTCTGTGATGTTTTAAATACTAATTTAATGTATTAATTATAAATATATACATATAAAATCAATTTTGTCGAAACATATTAACGACAGATGTATTAATTTGAAAAAGTGTAACATATAGGTTCGAAAATTTGTCATGAAAAATACTGGCGCTATAACACAATTGGTAGTGTACTTCCCCGGATTGGAAATAGAGATCCAGGTTCGGATCTCGGTAGCGTAAAAGCTATATTTTATGACAACATTGATTTTATATGTATGTATATATTTATAATTAATACATTAAATTAGTATTTAAAACATCAAAGACCTATGTTCTGAATAATTACAGCTTCACAATAAGAATATAATGTGTTCTCCTTAATAATATAAGTTGTATCAATGTGTCCAAAATTTAATAAAAATGAATTGATAATTCTGGCGTCTGCAGTCGGTTTACTCAAAGGTATTTGAGATTCCGTAAAAACAATGTAGTTGGCTTTCAAATAATGGAACGACAGATGTATTAATTTGAAAAAGTGTAACATATAGGTTCGAAAATTTGTCATGAAAAATACTGGCGCTATAACACAATTGGTAGTGTACTTCCCCGGATTGGAAATAGAGATCCAGGTTCGAATCTCGGTAGCGCAAAAACAATATTTTTCGACAAAATGTATATATTTATAGTTAACACATTAGTATTAGTATTAATTTACATTGCTACATTTTTAGCTAGGGAATTGATGCAATTTATTTATGAATTGAGATGTTTCCTTTATCTCATATTCGTGCTATAACTTGACATAATGCCACGCAAAATGAATAATAATGGAGCGACGCGATCCACGCGATCCACGCTAGGGTGTTACTGCCTGTACATTTGCTCGATGTGTATTTTTACAATACGAAAACAGGTATCTCATATCCTTAAAAAATCGTGACTCATAAATGAATGGTGAGGTATAAATTCAAATAATGCGTAATAAGGATTTTAAGCAAAATGCAGCATTGACGGTAGGTTTTTGAAAGTAGCCAAGTATGTAAGTTTAACTTCACTGCGGCTTTGTACATAGGGAGGTGAGGTGGTAAACACGTCGTGTAGGAATACTCGATAATATCGCTTCATCGCATATTATCGTTCAATTGTATTGTATTTCATTTATTTGTAATTTTTTAAATAATTTAATACAATTTTACCATTAACTCTATTTTATCTTTTGATTCTATTATCTGACATTTTCTTCAAAACGTCTCTCATCTCCAACAGGCGCAGTTAGCTGGAGTGCGCTCCTCTTGTTACAGAGCGCTAATTAGTAATGTCGAATTTGAAGGTTTGACTTTATTGAAACACTTTGCAAGAGAATTCATTAATTTATTAAAGAAACTCTTCTTACAATCAATACTACTGCTGTACTGCCGCTTTGGGCTTTTTATATCTGAAATCCTTTGTCTAGGAGCTAATGTAAGCACTCTTTGTTTTAAGAGAACATTTTTAGGGCTAACCTAATAATTTTCAAGCATCTATTATTGACCTGGCTGGCTAATATAAATATACAAACTCTTTGTCCTGGGATCTTTTAATTCCAAGAAGGGTTAGACTAATTCGAACACGGCAGATTAAATCTAATTTATGTTCAACTAACTGTAAATATGTAGTTTTTATAACATTGCCTTGAAATTCAGATTCATAATCGGAGATAAATAATCACATTTATTTAACACAATTATTTTATGGATGTGCATCGTTTTTGAGTTATGGCTCGACTCGGATTAACGATGACGTCTCAGCGGGCCTCCCCCGTCACTCTCCACAGCGCTTCACCCGGCCGGTGATACGGACCCCGCGCTCACAGTTTAAAGCAGAGTCCAGCCCGTCCCTGGCACGCGTTCCAGTAAACAATTGTCTTTACGGTGGAGTTTTAAGACTTGCGTCAGCCGAACATTTTAATGTTGAATAATTTAGAGACAGCAAGCAGAGCTCCGTTTTAAGCATTATTTTCTCAAAAATAATATCGTGAAAGTGTGGTAATTTGGAACGATGGAGTGTTATATTATGTAAACAGACAGAAGACAGCTTAAGAATAGCAAGGAGAGACAGGCGAGATTCCAATTGTTTCGTTTTGTACTCGGAAATGGCTTTCTGGCACTATCTCGGCTTGAATACGTTTGCTTGGAAATTACATCCCGTCCGCGAATGCTTTTTGTTTTACCAAAAATATACATATTATCCTTATTCTTTATTAAAGCGAGACACCAGGTGCGTCTCAGTTGACAAAAAGCGGATTTTAATAATACCAGTGACGTCCATGACGTAAAATGATTTAAAAGGATATTAACAGTAACTATGCCTGGATTCGCGTATTAAGTTTATTTGAATATAAATGTAACATTAATATTGAACATTTATTAGGTAATTTAAGAATGAAAACATATATTTATAGTGAGCATAAAAATGTATTTTGTATTTTCAGATGATTTACAAAGGTATTTAGATTTAGTTTAAAGGTACGCCAAATATGAATCAACATATAAATATATAACTTTTACATATAAATATATAACTAATAATGAAATCACTTTTTTTGAAATTGCAATTTCTGTGGTATTTTTCATTAAATGAGTCAATTAAAAGATACGGAAAAAAATCTATATATCGAATAAATAATTTCGGTTACTACCGAGATTCGAACATGTACTTCTTTCTATTCGGGGAAATGCGTTCAAAGTTAAAAACAATGTTGAAAACGTAATACATTGATAGAGATTGCATACGAAATTTCGAAATGTAATTTAAAATTCCAAAAATTTCATAAAATATTGTTATGATCACAGACATGGCTATATAATGAGTAATTGCAGAATAATAGGGGTGTTTCGAAATTATCGTTCTTAGAAATGCTTGGAAGATTTGTTTGGAAGATGGAAGCTAAAATTTGTGCTAGAAAAACATTGGTTGACATCGCGTCTGACATTGATTCAAGTTGCTGACATTTAGTCGATTAACAATATTATTTCTGCACTTCTCCCCGTGAAGCTTGCTGTAGACGCCCTTCGTCGAGAGAATGATAATCTTCTTTCAGCTGATGCGGTATTGTCTTTTATGTTTGAGAATTTGGGACTGATGAGCTCTCACTAAAGTTGAAGTACAATTTAGAAGATCGAATAAGCCAAAGACGAACAAATGTATCTGAAACTCGTCGGTATTTACACAACGGTAGAAAAAGTGAAATTCAAAAATCTTTCACTAGACTAACGAAAAATACAATTGCCAAAGTTATTGAAAGCTTTGCACGAAGATTGATATTCAACAGAAATATGGAAGTTTCCATAGCCACCCAGTCGGAGTCAGACCATATACAAGAAGTGATTTTGGAAGAACAAACTATTCACTATGTGCAGTCCCACTCATTAATGCGAAAATTGGAGAACAAAATTCAGTCGAATTTGACGTCCAACATACCGTCCAGCTCAACTCAACAAGCACCAAATGACAGCTAAATTTAAAAAATTAAATCCCAAATGAAATTCAATGAAGAGGATGACACGCGAGGAGTCCGTGTACTCATTTTTGATTTTGATTCCACCAACGAGGGTGGAGTCCGAGCCAGCGTTCCTTATTGCAGCCAACTTTTGGACAAACATACTTTAGGCAACAAAACAACAATTCTATTTAAGTATATAATGGAATTACAATTTTTTTATATTCTGTAGTAATTTAATTTTTTACAATCATTATTTACTATATAATTTAAATATTTTTTATGAATTTATTAACCTAAATAAGCTGTTTATTATTATTATTAGTATTAACCAAAAAATATTGGCAAGACTTTCGATATTCGACCGAATTCCGAAAATTTTTATATTCGAATTTCGATTTTTTTTATTTCGTCAAAATTTGCAATCCCTATTGTTTGGTACATATATTTATGTATGTATAAATATTACAATTTTTTAACGAAAATAATGCACTGTGTCCCCCCCTCCCCCTTCCTTACCTTCGATTGGCGACTTTGAATCAGTACGGTTATACTCGAATGGAACAGTTTACGATATTATACAAATTCGAGACATCGCGTCTATATTGTATGAACCTTTGACGTAATAGTGAGTATAATATATAGTCCACATCTTTGGAATGTTAACAGAATCCGGATTGTGGTGAGTGCCAATTAATTTCCAGTCCTGAGATTCTTCCGGAATCTGTGCTTTGTACGCAACACGTATAAATTGATAAAGCGGAATAGTTGCGTATTTTTTCTGTATATATTTCTAATTCTGTTATCATTTAATTTTTATTTGTATATATATAATATATTTCGTGACGTGACAAATCACATCCCTATGGGCGTCGCATTAGAATGTGGATGAAGCATTGCAAAATCTTCGCGCCAGTGAGAAGCTGGTGGCGGATACACTTCCGAGATGGGACGGAGTGAGAGGCGTGCGCCGCCAAAGCTAGAGAGAAAGTTCATTTTTGCGACGACATGCCAATCAGAAGATTTTTAAGGACCCTGATTCATCAACAAATTTAAACCATCGCCCAGCAGTGACTGCACCAGTTTGATGTGTAATTTCTGGTCTGCCGTAACCTTCTGCACTAAACTTAGTATTAGTGTGAAACGAGATCGTATCTAGTAATTTCATATAGTCAATATTGATGATGTCAATTTTACTGTTGAGAAATATTAGTTGACAATGTATTGATAAATTGTTCTATATTATTTCCTGAGAAAATTCTTTTCGTTCTTTATATTTTGTCGGTTTTAATGTATTCATTTAATGAAAAAGCAACGCAGTTTCTTTAAATATAATTTATTTGTAAAATTTGTCGAGTTCGCATTGTACTGGTTCATTCCCCACTATCCATATATATGTATATCCGGCATTATACCAAGACTGAGGTGGTTGGTGGTGATGCTTTCTGGTGTTCGATTTGCCAGAACAAGAAAGCACTATTTCAATATATATATATTGTGAGAGTAAAAGGCGGCGTTTTACCCTCCTCACCGACTAGCCAGAGGAGAGTATGAGAATCGCGGGTTCTCCACCTCAAAAATGTATACAGATCTAATTTCTGTCACACTCTGCCTTCGTCCTAAATTGGGAAAAAAATATTGTTAATATGACATATTTACACCAGTAGCAGTGACAGCTGTCAAAGTTGCTCTGCAGTACCTTTACTTTTCATAGTTTAGTGTTCCATTACTGTTGTTTTTCTCGTTGGTTAACGTATTATGCTGAATTTGTCTTACTGACTTCTTAAATACGGTGGCCTCCTGCATTCCGAGCCCAATAGAGAGATATTAAGAGTTTTGATTATTATACTACCTACATGAAGCGGCATACCATCACACCGACAACCGGCTAATTTACGTACTTATTTCGTACTCCGTATGTGAGTTCGACTAGTGCTGGGCCTTTATTTGTGTTTGAATAGTCTGTAATTATAACTTTTTTCCAATTATTATTTTTCATAAAGTGGTGGTGCACATTTTAGCGGAACGGCCGATGTTAGTTGACTATTTATCAAGGAGGCGAAGGAAGCAGTGGATGAATGAGCCAAGGTGATATTGGAATATTCCAACAAGTTAACAAAGGATCGCATGGTGAATTCACAACTAAAGCTAACCTGCTTCACCGCTGTATTGGTCAGTTGGCAGTCACTTCAGCTGCAAGAATAGCAAGCCTCGAAGGCGAATTGAATGAATATAAGACTATCTTAGCAAGTATGCTAAAGATTGAGTCGAAAACACGTTCGACTGATGTACTTTGCGATACTGTAAACGAGATAGAGGAGAGAAGGCTCAGATCTAATAATCTCGCGCTATTAAATCTGCCTGAGCCAGCATACGACACATCTACCACAACGACTCGCGCAGGGGACCGAATTAAGCCAGACAATGAGAGAGTGGTTGAGTTACTGCGAAAGTTAGACCCGCCAGTTAAAACCAACAAAATAAAAACTTTTAGACTGGGCAAAATATGGGTAAAGAAAGACCATTAAAGATAATTTTTAATAACGCTCTGAAGGCTGACAGAGTGACGGATGACAGAATAAGAATTTACAAAGATCAGACAATTTTACAGCGAAACCGGATCAAATAACCCAGGGCGGCGCTGACTACTCGAACTCAAGGTGGTGAAAGAGATCTCACCATTAAATATTAAAATGGTAAACCTGTAATTACAAATCTGAAAAAAAAAAAATATATATCGATGTTTACTATCAAAATGTAATTTAAATGGAAATACTCTCCATGGTTCAGTTTTGATCTAATCAATCTGACAAATCTTAAAAAGGTTGCTCACAAAAGATACAAAGAAAGTCGTGATTTGTATGATTACATTGAATTTTGTAGATTGAGGAAGCAATGTACTTCTCTCTCCAAATCGTGTTTTACAACTACTTAGCTAATATCGAGCGAACCTTACCGTACAATGTTAGTGAAATAGTGTTTATGACGGTTTTAAGTATTTATGACGGTGACCCTGTATCTGATGATTATGCAGCGAGTTTTGAGGTTGCTGATCTGATCTGATTAATATATCAGATGTTCACATAAATAAGGGTGAGATTTTCACACATATTAGACAACTGGATCGAGATAAAAGTGCTGGCCCTGGTAGGATAACACCTTTATTCTTAATTAATTGTATTGAACATCTCACCTACCCGTTATATCTTTTATTTAACTTATCATTAGGTACAGGCTGCAAGGAAAAGTTGCTTTTTAACGCTGATTTTTAAAAAGGGTGTAAAAAGCGACATCAAAAATTATAGACCTATCTGTAATCTTCAGTACCGAAACTCTTTGAAAAACTTTTATTGAATAAGATGATGTCCCTGATTCAACCATTAATCTCATCGTTCCAACATGGTTTTCTCTCAGGAAGGTCAACTGCTACTAACTTATTATTGTATGAAAATTACATAACCAAAGAGCTAGGAAAGGGATACCAGGTAGATTCAATTTATACTGATTTATCTAAAGCATTTGACAACATATTACATTATATCTTGATAATTAAACTCCAGATGTTGGGTATTCATGTAAAGTTATTGCAGTGGTTTGGTAGCTATCGTTTTAATAGAAGACTTTCGGTAAAGATTAACTTTTCATTAACTAAGGAATTCATTGCTTTGAGCGGTGTTCCATAGGGTTCTTATCTTGGAGCTATATTGTTTTTTCTTTTTTTTAATGATATTGCCGATGTTTTTGATGATGTATAAATTTAAATTTTTGCTGACGACTCGAAGATATTCAATAAGTGAATAGCGTGTCTTATTGCATTATAATACAAAATAATTTGAATTATTTAATTTATGTTCCAATAATCACCTACACCTTAATATCTCCAAGTACTAATCTATTAGTTTTACAAAAAAAAATTATTCTGGGAAATTTTCGTACTCAGCGATGTTGACTTGGTATTAGTTAGGGAAATCAATGATCTGGGTGTAATATTAGACAGTAAATTATCATTCATTCCCCACATTGATTCGATAACTAATAAAGGTCTCAAAATGTTGAGATTTGTTTTGTGGACTGCAAAAAACTTTTCAGACCTGCACACTTATAAAGTTCTCTACACTTCTCCAGTCAGACCTCAGGTAAAATGTAATTCAGTCGTATGGTCTCCACACTTCATTGTACACTCGACGGCGATTCTAGAGAAAGTTTCGAAGATTTATTAATTTTAAATTAAATATACGCTCTGAGGATATCAATTATGATTGTCTCTTTAGCCGTCTGAAATTGTTAAAATTATCAGTGAGACGTACGATGACTGACCTTACATTTCTATACAGGATCACCAATGGTATGATAGACTGCCCCCAGATTGTTGGTCTGCTTGACTTGCATGCACCATTGAGGTCATCGAGACACAATTCATTGTTTTATTACAGTGGTGATGTCAGAACTCATGCACTAACTAACTCCGCAGACCCCAGAATGCATTCTTTGGGAAATGAATATGCGGAGGTAGTCGACATTTTGTTGTTACTTTGATTCTTTATAGAACTACACTTTTACAATTTTTTGTGTCTCAACTCAATGGTGACGGATAAATTGCTACTTCACATTTTATATTTATTATATATTTTTAATTATGTGACATGATGACACTATGTATTTTTCTTTCTTTGCGTATTACACTTCTGTTTTCTCTTATTTTACAAATTATGTTAATGCCTGAATAGGGCGTGTATAATAATAAATAAACAAATACCCCGGAGTGATAAATAAAAATAAGTTTTCAGTATAAACAGCGAATCCATTCGACAACTTATAGTTAATACCAAATTTGCGGTTAAATCGATCAACAAATAACATCGATGACCATTGAAATGATATAACATGTGTTCGATGATGATTCGTCGAACAAAAGATTGGATATTTCACCAATAAGCCGCGGCTAACCTAAAATAGGTACGCATTTTAAAAAATAACCTCCATTAAAGATTACAACATTAATATTCCCTTTAACTAAAGATAACAAATTATCACGGATCTACCTGATTCTACGGGATTTCATAATATAAAACTACATAAATTATTAATTTCTTTTCTCACAGAAAAGTACGGCTGGCTTAATGACCGCAATTTCAAACATTCTACGAATCAACAACGATATTAAGTTTAATTTTAAGACCATGAAATACAAATAAATAAATTAACAACATAGAAGTGATATGAATATGATGACTTCTTCCAGAATAAGCTTACAACGATGACACATGAGATAAAAAAGGATTTGGTTACCTCGAACTCCGTGACTGTCATCGCCATTTCATTTTGGAGTCAGGTTTGCAACCTTTCGCTACGAAATCCCATGACTGTTGCACCATCATCTGTCGTCGTTCATCATACTATTGGGTACAAACAAATTATGAGAATACAGCGCAGTGATTGAGTAGCCAATTAAGTATTTACTCTTATAACATTTTGATTCCGCAATACCGACCCGCGTCCTGCACAACTGTCGAGAGAGATCTGCTCGGCTTCAATTGCACCGCGAGATCTCGCAAATACACCGTAGAAAAGTAAAACTTACTGTTGTTCATAAGGCATACAAATAATCTGACGGAGTAATTTAGAACGAGACTTCAATTTTGCAATGTCATAATATATATGTTGCGTACAAGCACAGATGTCGGAAGAGTGTCAGGACAGAAGGAATGGGCAATCACCGCCAATCCGGATTCTGCTGCCATCTCCAAAAATGTGGACTGCTTACTTACTGATTAAGGTTCCGACACAAAGTATAGAAGTATAAGTCTCGAGATTTACATAACAGTGTTAACTGTTCCGTACACGTTTAAGCCGTACTAGTTAAGGTCGCCAATCGACTGGTCGGCGGAAGTGAAGGGGGCGGAAAGGCACATTTTCGTTGAACAAATAATATATTTATAGACAAATAAATATACGTCCCGAACAATATATATAAATAATTAAATCATAGAGCCCTCCTACGAAACGTAATGTGTACTGTAAAAATATTATAACCGCTATAATGTCAGTGCCGTTCAAGTTTATAAAATATACTCGCTTAAATGTGAAATAGAGATAATAAATCAAAAGCCAAACTAGCAAGGTACTATCAAAATTATCTTGATAATTAGGATCACTACTCAAGGATCGAGATTAACCCGAGAGCAGTGGAGTAATGAAGATTCCCCTCACCAAAATTGTAAATTGTCCGGCATGTAAAGATCGCGTGATAATGTTGCTTCTTCCCCCCTGTACCTTCTAGCCGCTCCTCACGGATGTTAATATGACTACAAACGATACGTGTAGTGCCCAAGCGACCGTGCTGCGGAGAGCTGTCCCTCATTGAGCCACTAACGACGTAAGTATTTTTTTAAGACGTGAGTTTTTAAAATTATTTTTATAAGTTTTGATTTATCGCAAAAATAATCAATTTTAATTTTTTTCCTGATATGAAGATTTTCTGATTTTTACATGTTTTTCAGATGGATAAGGATTTACAGCCATGAGACATCGCGACAAACGGTAAACCTAATAAATTGAGAGGATGCGGTCGTCACAATCGCTTCGAGGCTGGAAGAAGACTTAGATGTTATTAGCTCGATCGATTCCAACAGAGATGGACCGAGTAAGCATTCAAAAGAAAAGGCTAAACTAGAAATTGTGACATTCTATAATTTGACCAAAGGGGCCATTGATGTAGTTAATGAGATGAAAGGTTCATATTCAACTACCAGATAAAGTATCAGATGACCTCTTACCGTATTCTACTTCGTTTTGAACATTGCCGGTATCAAAGAACAAATAATATTCGCGAGCAATACTGGAATTAGTGAACCGCGTCGATTTTTTTTAAAGAAGTTGGATATGCAGTTGGTAAAACCACCCATAGGCGAATGATCTTTCCTAATTTACCGTCAGATCTTTGCCAGAGAATGGAGAAAATTGTTGGCATCAGTCAGTTCCTACATAATCAACACAATAATCGTGAAGAATGTTTGTTGAAAACAAATCAGATATACCAAAAAAGGGTGTAATTTGTGTGAAAAACCACTGGCATCGAACATGTCAAGTAATTGTGCTCGACATGTTTCGAAAATCACACTCTCAAAGAATTCAACAAATAGTAGAAAAATATTATTTTTATATAATTTGCATTAATTATTATTTTTTCCTTTTTCTAAATTTCATTTTTGTATAATTTTTTTCCAAGTTTGGTCATAAATGTTAAGATTTGTATCGAAGGAGTGTTTCATTTATCATACGTAAAATAAAAAATTGTACAAAAAGCAATTGTAACAAAATGATGTCCAATTAAAAAAGTATGAGAGAAAAACTGTCCGTGCAGCTAACAGTGGAGGTCGTGGGGATGCCACTTCTAACAAATAATGATACGGAGCTAACGTCCGTGGAGCCATGCCAATGTTGACGATAGTTGGAATTTCACCCCATTATTGTACATTCCAAGTGTGATGTCTCAGTTGAATGACGAACAGTGCACGTCCTTGAATTTCCTGGGGTTATTATAGGATTCCTCTGATGTACAACGTTGGTATCGAGTAATAATTAGGTATTTTCTCTCTCTTCAATCAGTGTTATATGTTGCAACTGCACCTGCATACATCTAATATCTCTGAAACGTAAAAATTCTACAATATTATAATTCTTCAGTTTTTAATTTTTTTTATTATTTTGAAATTTTTTCAATTTTATATAATATATGCGGGACTTCACTGTAATAGTTTATATAGAGTTAGAAGTTATATATTTGTAATCTATAATATTATTTATTATCTAATTTTGTACTTCTGAAGTGTTCATTTAATTTATTTTTTAGTTCTTTGATATCCTTTAACTCTTTAATTTTTATAGGAAGGCTATTTATTTAACTTCGTTATCCTTAAGCATATGAAATTTTACTGGTAGTGTTTGGTGTTGCATTTAGGGATTTAAAAATTATTTTTAAATCTTAATGATGTACTTGTTTCAAGTTTTAGAATATTATTTTCTTTGTGTAATTGATTAATTGAGATTTTTTTGTAAATGTTTTCTATTTTAGAAACTGGGAATTTCGCAAAAAATGCTTGTGTTAAAAAAGTTTATCTTTTGTTAAATATTACTTTAATAATTATTCACTGTATTGTTTTTACTGAGTTCTTTGTGTTATTTTATGCTCCTACCCACCCAATTACTCCATACTGGAGTAGTGAGTGAACAATAGCAAAATATATATATATAAGTTATTTACACTTAAAATGTTTCTTAATACTATGAATATATAAATACATTTTCTTATTCTCTTCACCAGTTCGCTAATGTGGCTGTGCCATTTAGATGTTGATCGATAATTACGTCGATATATTTGATTTCTTTTTTAGGGTTTAAGATTGTACATGAGTCGTTACAGGTCATTTTATTACAGTTGTTGTTATGGATGGTAATTTTTATGTAGGGGGTGTTTTAAGACTTTTGATTATAAAGGGAATGTAATAGGTTTTTTCGGAGTTTAAAGAAAGTAAATTACTATCGAACCAGGATTTGAGTGTGTTCATGACGTTATTTGCGAGTTCGTTTGCAGTGTTCCAGTCATGTCCGTTTACAATGATAGCAGTGTCGTCGGCGTATGATATAATTTTTCTGGTCAATTTTTGTTTGAAAATGTTGACATAAATTAGAAAAAGAACTGCCCCTTGTGGTATACCAAATTCTCTGATTAGTGGTTGGCTTAGAGTTTAATTTATTTTTGCGTTTAATAGATTTAAGAGATTTGTCTAGAGATTTTTGAATGATATTAGATAGTCTACCTATTCTATTGCGTATTGTGTGTTTTTGTTTTCCATGAACCTAGACTGATTTTTATCAATTACTTTGTTCATTTTAATAAAATGAGACAATCTTTTTTAACAATTTTTTCTATGATTATTCCAATGTTTGATATCAGAGAAAGTCTGTAATTGGTAATTTCCTCATAGTTATATGACTTATATATATATGGGGGGAATGATGGTCCGTTTGTAGAATGCTGAGAATATTCCTGTTTTATGCTTAGGTTTATTATATAATAATAATATTGGATCATTTGTATAGCTTTACACATCAACTGTTTGTTACCAATATGCATTACGAGTTTAGATATTTGTTTTTTTATAAACTTGTGTTGATAGTGTGATATTGTAGGTTGAAAAATGTATATTTTATTCCCTGTATATGTTATATTAGAAATAGCTACGTGAGTATTCCATTTCTTTGTGACGTTAGCAAAAATAAAATTGAAACGTTAGCCGTACTTTGTGGCTTTTCTGAGCAATTTATTTTTGAATCGTCTTATGTGATGAAACTAATTTTTCTTCTTTTGTTTATTTATTTCCAAATATTTCTTTAATGAAATTCCACACTCTCTTACTATCATTTTCTGCAGATTCTAGAATTTTCTGACCATGAGTAATCCAGTTGTATCTTTAAATACGTTGCAACATTCGTTGACATTATTGGATTGGAATAAGTTAGTTCATTTTTCATAATTTAATTTATTTATGAGTCTGTTATTTAATTTTATCGCATGTATATTTTTGGTTTGTAATATTTTCCGTCTCATGAGTCATTTGTAAGTAAGTAATGGTCAGTGACCTCTGTATAAACAATACCAGGAATAACATTATTGCTATCTGAAATGTTACAATGCATGTGGTCAATGCAAGAAGGTAGTTGATTTCTACGTTTCTAGTGTATCCATTTATACATGACATAAGGTTTAATTCAGCTAGCATATTTAAGTAATTATCCTTATTATTATACGAGTAGTCAATAGCTATGTTTAAACTTATGTCTCGTAAAATAATAGTTTTTTTGTTTTAATATTATATATATTATATGTTTATAATGATATATAGTTAAGGTACTACTTTTAATGCTAATTGAAATTTTCGTATTTTTTACGAAAACGTGGGTTTTTATTATTCATTTATATCAGAAATTATACACTAAATTTGACTTTTTTTTAAATTATTACTTAGATAGGATCTTTATACTAATTTGAAACTAATAAATTGAACGTTGTTTGCCATAATTAAGACATTGTAAGCATTAAAAGATAGACCGCGATCATTAGATGCATTTCCCGCCTGCTACAAAATTATGTTAATATGCTAAATTATTGTATAAACGAAATATATTTTCTTTTAATCTTTAAGTCAATATTATGGGAACAAATCTGGCTTAAACCAAATTAGAAAAATATTAAAAGTTAATAGAGTTATAAACCATTCACTTTACAGTACATAAGATCAATTTTCGACGTTTTTAAAATACTTTGTTTTAGTGAAAACATACGTTTTTAAATAATATATTGTATTTATTCACATGATTTGAAACTTAAGCTTGAGTTAATATTTAAAACTAAGTTATCAAAACCACAATAATTATTTTTTAAATAATATTTTTTCAGTCTTATAAAATACGATAATTTTAATCGTCCTCGAACTTTCAATACGCCACTCGATTATAGGAAAACAAAGCTTTCTTGAACAAAGTAAACATTTTATGTACGTTATTTTTATGTAACTCAGAATTAAATATTTAATTTATATATAACACTGATGCATTTTAAACAAAGCTGTCTGTTTCATAAATAAATAAATGTGAGAAAATCAACAATTTTATTGTCGTCTCTTTCTATTCAAACCTTCCTCTCTCGCATGATTTACGTACCAAAACATCATTAATTATTTATCTGATACTTGTTAATAATTAGCGTTGTCTTGAAACGATATCGAATTTGTGTAAAATTACTCGAATTTCAAACCGGAAAAATGTAAGATCGCTCTTAATCATATTTTCCTGTTATAAATCTCAGTAAAGGCGTATTATATTGTACATTCTCTCAGTAAATTAATTAATATTACCTGGAATAATTCTGTAATGTTAATTTAATTTTACTTAGTTCTAAAATTTTCTGTACATTCCTACAACGTTGTCCAATTTTAGAAATACAGATTCAAATTGTCAAAAAACCAAACTATACTCTGTAACCAATTGCGGGTTATTCTCACAATGATTTTACAGCTATTCTTTTGTTTGTTGGCATACATTGATTGAAAACTTTACAGTTGAAATAATCTTAATGGTACTTACTAGATAAATAATGATTTGTTTATATACAAGTGTATGTTATCAGAAAAGTTATAATTTTGGTTTACTCGTAAATTTGTGTATTTCTATATAATAATTAAAAAATTATATTACACGCTTTGGACTAAATAATTATTTTTCTGATCCATCTCATCCTTTCATGGTTGTCCACGGTTATACCAAAATAATATAAGTAGCACCGCGCCATTTCTCCGCATACACATCTTCTCGTGTAGACTTCCGAAGACGGTTGTACGGGAATAAAGCCTATCATCGGTACAGAAAGAACGAAGGTTTCTACTTACAGTGAAGAATGAACAAATTATGAACTATTTGTAGCGCAGTCGACAGAATTGAGAAAGGGTTGGTGAGTTGATTTGGTCGTGTGGAATGTTTGAGCGACTCCTCGCTGTTGAATGAGTGGCGAATGTAACAGAAACAAATGTCGTTCACGACATCTGAAAATTTGATATTGGAGTACGGAGAACCGCTTATATTATTTATAAACATGCGAGAAGTCTAAAATATCATTATTAATTATATTTTATTTTTGCTGATATAATATTTGTACCTTGTCAGGATTAGCTGAGGCAACGCAGATGCGAATCAAAAGTAATGTTTGTCAATGCATATAACATTGAACATCATCTCTGTATAGACAGGTTGCTACAGATGTGGTGGAAAGCTTATCAACCTTAAGGTAGTGCAATCGTGCGGATATGATCTCGACATTAATTTATCATTAGATTCTGACGATTAATATTTTTACATTTCCAATTAGACACTATTAGTGTAAAACTGATTCGCTTAAAGCATGCGAGTAAATACATTTTTCAACCATTTCATTTATCTTAAAGTAATATTCATTAACATAATATTCACTTATAAAGGGTGTCCGACGGAAAATTATCAAGTTTAATATTAAATAAAACAAAAATTACAATGTTTTTCTCATATTTTATTTATACAAAATGGAGTTTAACGATGCGGATTTTATGTTTTATAAACAATATCGTCTAAATGCCGTCCATTTCTCTAAAGTCACTCTTGCAATCGAACTCTTAAATTTGTGAACACGCGAGAGCAAAGCGTCGGTTCAATGGCAGCAACTACACGGCGGATATTTATTTTTCGGAATTGTTCGAGGATTATCACTGTAAACTCTTGACTTAAGGTATCCCCACTAAAAAAAAGTCGCACGGTATACTTGCTGATTAATTTATTGGGATAAAATCCCCTCAGCTTCTCCATTGAAACTCTAGCTGTGTGTGGAGTGGGCCTGTCTTGCTGAAATTGTGTTTTGTTGTTGAACCCACGAAACAGTTGCAGTTGCGGTACCAAAAACTCATCGATCATTCGGCAATACACGTCAGCAGTGACTGTCTCTCGCTGGTTAAAAATTAAGGGCCCAATTATCCCTCGGGTAGAAATCGCACACCATTCTGTCGTTTTTGGACAATGAAAACGTTTTTGATGGCTTGGTGGTTCCCTTGGGTTTTCGGGGCATCAGTATCTCATATTCTGTTTATTAACATAGCTATCGATATGAATATATGCTTCGTCAGTAAACAATATGTTTCTAAGCGTTCGTGCTACTCCAAAACGTTCCAGCATTATTCTCGATAAGATTTCACGTAAAGAATAATAATTTTTGTTGAGAAACTGCATGATTTGCAGTTCTTTTTCAAAATAACGTGCAATATTGATTTTTTTATTCCAGTACAGGCAGCAATCTTCCTTATCGATTTACGCGGATTGCGCATAATTTCACGTCGAACTTGAGCCACATGTTCTGGCGTCGCTGCCGACGTCGATGGTTCCGGAGGAGTTTGGTTAACCATTGTCTCTTCTTGTCTGAACTTATGAACCCAACACCAGATAAGTTGTGTGCTCGGCCCATCACTTACTCGTCGAATATTAAAGTGAGTACAAAAAGCGCGACGCCGTACGAACCAATGAATCACCGCACTTTAAATATTGGTCAACCGCAAACGCGCGATGCGCTCCCGACCAGTGACTCATTGCGACTATCAAATGCGCAAATCACGCGCGTCGAACAATACCCCTCCCACTTACCTCATCCTGATGGTTTACGAGCAAGTACAATTTAATCTTGAATTTTTTCCGCTGGACATCCTATAGTTATAACTAGGTTTAACCTAAACCTTATAATAATCTTAAGTATGCGGGTGCTATCTTTTAGAATCAATAAATAATTGTGTAATAATATTTAGTGTTAGAGGCTCTTTAATATATAGAAAAGTTCATTTTTAAAATAACCGAATTAACTTTTTTTTAAATATGTTTTTCGATACGTTTTTGTAAAGAGCAAGAGATCTCAGTGAACATTGAACGTCCGAATGCTGGTAATAAATCAAGTAATGTAGTAATTTACATACTCCATCACCAGTAGGAATACATCCAAAGTGTCAATAAGACGTCAATGGGCAGCTGCAGGGGTGGGCCGGGCTCCGGGCTGTCTGCCACCCCTTCTACCTTGTGCCATCCGCCTCCTGCCCGCCCGCCAATATACTCCCGCTGTACGGGACGTGAGGGCAAACTTTATGGAGCAATCTCCTCAATAATAGATGAGACGAGCAGCTTTTCCGTTCAAAAAGCGAAGATACGACCTCTGCCTTCTGCACTCTTCAGATCGCTACAGATATTTACAATTCGAAGTGGTTGATTTCTTCAAATTTCACCCTTCAATCATTTCAATTATTAGGAATTATTCGATTTAATTATTTTAGACATATTCGTAATGTCCATTAATTCTATATTGTATGTATATTAAATTAAATAGTAATGTACAATTACAATGAGAATGATAGCTAACATTCTGAAAAGGAAAAAAAAATACCACTATTTATTATCTACCATCCACTTTCAAGTTCTCACAACAATTCTCAGGTAATTCATATTCATAAAATCTAAATATTTTTCTTATTGTGCTGCTATTTCGTTCACATCGTTTAAAGAAGAAGGAAAGAACGATTACGGTGAATGTTTTTAGTGATATTTATGTTTTCAGAAACAGTCACCTTAGTGTGTAGCTAAAATATTATGTTTACTGTCCTGGCAACTGAAAAAATCATTGCTTGGCTTCCCTATTATTAGTATTAGTATTAGCAGGACCACTGATAATGTTTTCATTATAATATACATACCCGAGTTCTTAAATCTTGTAATTTCATTTCTAGCTGTGGTGACTTTAGCGACCAAATATATAAAATCATAAAAATTTGGTATCCTTTTCCCATATTAAACCGTCTAGCCTAAGCTAAGGCACTTGTTTCGATAATAAAAAACCTAACCTAAGCTATTCACAATTAAACAAGTTTTTGCTTAAGAGCAACATAATTGAATGATAGTTTTGCTTGTAAGATAAGTGTGAAGTTTACAGTTTTGAACGAAACTCTCTTCTTGGGGCACTAGAAATACTCTCGATGATAAATTGAAAACAACAAAAAACGCAGCTTTCGTCATTTCTATGTTCGTTTCGTGGTTTTTTCTTTAACTATACAAAAACCCATAAATTACCAAATATATACGACATGCATTAATGCAAATTTCTTGTTTGCAATATTTTCATTTTGGTGTCACCCATGCAATCAAATAGATCCGAGACTTTTTTTTAAATATATGACTGGATTGGAATGAAAGATTATATGCTGATAGCATAATATGCATTATTGTAAAAAATATGTCTTGTTTACACAAGGATTTAATTTTCAAAGAGTATATACTTTTACTGTTGCATAAATGTGTCATATACTATCGGATTTATGTTTCCACAAATAATGTTTATAGAATGCCCCTTGTCCCGCAACTGATGTTCCAAACCCCTCTCCTATATGTACACTTTATTTCATGTCTATTCATTTACTGGTATGTGAGAAAACCGGTAAATTGTGTGTATTATTTACATCAATTTCAAAATGCTTCGTATTACAAGCCAAGAAATAAAATAGAATGCACTTGCCCAAGTTTTGTCTAATGTTATAATATTCTGAAATTCAATGTTACCTTAAATATAACTAAGATAGGTCTACAACAGATTTTTTTTCATTTATTTTGATGTATAGACATTCTAGTATAGATAGACCATAAATATACTAAAATAATACATAAGATATTATAATTATGAAAATCGCTTATAATTTCATATTTATTTTTGTTCAGTAGACTATTTCTGGGTCTTTTTATTTTATAAATATAAAAACGATTATTTACTTATTATAATAAATTTATATGAATAAATAAATCCTAGTTAATATGTTATGGTAGAGTTTTATTTTTTACAAGAATTCAATTATTACTCAGGATATACGAAATACATAAAACGAGTTTTGTTTCTATCAAGAATTGCATCAATATCTAGGTTAAACGTGATACTTAGGACGAGTTTTGTTTCTTATAAGAATCTTATTAATTTTCAAGTTACACGAGATCTATGTTACGAGTTTTGCTTCTTATAAGAATCTCATTAATTCTCAGGTTACACGAGATCCATAAAACGAATTTTCATTAATACTTAGGTTACACAAAGTGCACAAAATGCTAGTTGAATGAAATATTTCATCTCAGAACGGACGTGTCATTTATTTTGACATTAAGGGGAGGAGTTGTAAATTATTATTTCCGAATTGTCTGATTATTAAAGGCATATTTTTATGATTTACGTTACATATCATGGACACTCTTATAATTGTGTTAGTTTATGAAACTATTCGTTAGTTATTAAACGATGATGTACAAAATAAGCATGCTTTGATCTGTTATTTAGAACTTGTTCTCATTTTTGCATTTAACCTATTTTCATCCGATCTCCGCCACTTTCAAAATATATTGGAATACCCGAAAACATCCACGACATGGTGAAGTCACGTGACTCAACTGGCACAATGGGTACTACCACAAAATCATAGTCTCTTCTTGACAGTTTTTGAAACCATCATCATTTTGACCTTAACAGCCCATTTCAAACTGCACAATATCATCAAAGCAAGTAAAGAGTACAACTCAGATGCCGAGCAGGCCTGGGGTGTATTTAGCGAGGAGTATTGCAATTTATATATGTAATGTAAGAAAATGTATTTCGGAGTATTTTTATTGTCGGTCCATTCCCTTTCTTGATCTACATAAACTGTTCAAATTACACTTCTAAATAAACTGAGACTACCGTCAGAAAAACTTCTAATCCTTCCACACATCCATGAAATTGCGTATAAATCTCTGAAATGTTTCTGTTTTGATTTAAGAACGGTGAAATATTTAAATCGCTTAAAATCTGATACAAGGCTGTAGTTCGTACTAATTTAGAATATCACTAAATAATTTGATCCCCAGTCTTAAAGTTGATAAAACTGGAAAGGGTTCAACATACATGTTGAATGTTATTGATTTCAAACTATCTACACTTTCATCTTTCAAGAGCTTTCAAGTTTTGTAAAAAAACCTTAAACGATTTATTATTTTTATCAAAATACATGGCAAACTGGACTGATTTAGTACCAATTATAATCTAGTTTCCTCTACAAATATATATGAGAGGGTGTAAACTGATAATGAGGATAAAAATTAAGATTTTTTTTCTCGGGATTTGGATATTTTAAAATATTTTCCATTATCCGATTATGCAATACCAACAAAGTACTCGTAGATGAACGGAAAAATTTCGAACCAATATGTTACACTTTTCAAATTAATACATCTATCGTTCCATTATTTGAAAGCCATCTACTTTGTTTTTATGGAATCTCAAATACCTTTGAGTAAATCGATAACAAATAACTGTGTTGGTATAGCATAATTGGATAATGCACGTTCCCCGGATTGGAAGAGATCCAGGTTCAAATCCCGGAAGTAACAAGAAATATTTTTCGATAAAATTGATTTTATATGTTTATCTTTCTAATTAATACATTTATTTTTTATTTATAATATAATTATTTTACGAATAGAAGTTAACTCACACAGATATATTTTTTATAAAAATATGCTTTCGAATGAGTGTATTTCTTTCAGATGAATACAACCTTTAATGACAGTTCAGGCCACATCATTCTATCTTACTTTTATACCATCGATATTAGCATCATTACCTATATTTATGCCTAGTGAATACAACTAGTAAATAAATATATGTTACTTATTGATATTCTAGAAAATTATATAAAAAAGACAGCTTAAAATTATTCAACAAATTGAGTTTGAAATACTCAACACTATTAACAACTAAATTATTGTTATGGCCGATCCTGCTTAGATGTTTAAATTACACAATAAAGATTTATCACAGTTTCAAATTACGATATTTTATTTAAATCACTTTATATCTTATATTTATTAATACATTGACACGGTGCATTATCATTTTTATTGGTATTTGAGAAGTTAATGGTAAACAAGCTCGCGCATAATAATTAGTCCATCTTATTATACTGTTGATAAATATGGTTCGAAAATGATATTCAACTTTAAGGGAGACTTTCATTTTTCCAGTTTGAAATTCGAGAAGTTCTTCGCGAATTACACACGCTTTCAAGATTAGGCTAATCGTTCAATTTAATTCAGACGTTATTAGTTACGTAAATTATGCGACAGAGAAAGGTTTGAATAGAAAGAGACGACAATAAAATTGTTCATTTTCTTGCATTCGATACAAGTTTCAAAAATTACTTGTTTGTAGTCTTTTCCACGTTTTTTCATATGATATTATAGAATGAAATAATATGTGTGTTGTTATTTGACTTAATATATCGAAAATTAAATATTTTTTTAAGTACCTATATACACAGGTGAATATTATGTTCCTGACCGATTTTCTTTGGCCGTCATTTTGGTTTGGCAGATATTTGTCAGTTTGTATTTCGTAGTTGTAAATAATAGATGATTACAATTTATTATGCAGCATCTAACTTTTAAACTACGTTTTGTATCCAAATATTAATGGCAATGCTATAACCATTAATGGTGAACGCCATCGTCACATGTTGAAAAACTTCTTGCAACATATGTGATTTAAACAGGATGGTGCCACCTCACACGCAGTCCGAGCTAATTTTTACCGGCCGTATAATGCCAAAGAGGTGTTGATAACCTGATTTGACGGCTCTCGACAATTTTTTGCAGGAATACTTGAAATAAATTGCTGCAATGTGCAAAGTGTGCGAGAACGTTTTGAAAAATATGGTTAAAAGAGCACACATTTGTGCTGCTACCAGAGGCGGCTACTTGGTTGATATCATATTCTATACATAATTGTAATAAACCAAATAATTGATAAATAAAAACTAAATTTAAAAAAATGTATTTCATTTTCTAGTTATTTAAAAACAACATCGGTCTGGAATATTATATTCACCCTGTATTTAGACTGACGCATAAATCAATCTTCTAAATTTAAAATTATTATGTCAGATGCATTTTGTGATTTTATTTCTTATCGATTTAAAATATTACGTTGCCGCTCTGCGAGCTGTTTGTTTCATATTTACTACGTAATTACGCTAGTGTTTAAAAGACAACGATGTTATATATAAACTAAATAAAGTATTGTGATTTACATACAAAATAACGAACCTAAAATGTTTACTTTGTTCAAGAAAACGTTGTTTTTCCTAAAAATCAGTGTAAAACTGTATAATTTGCGGAATTTTCAACTTATATGGTGAATAAATACAATATTTCTTCATATTTAAGCAACAATATGCGTGAAAATACAACTTATTGACGTATTTGACCAAAAATTAAGGAAGCGACAGATTACACGTCCGTCATAGCCGGATCAAGCGACGAATAGAACTTTGAAAGATCATAAAAATAAACATATTTCATAAGACTAAAAATATATTATTTAATAACTAATAGCAATAATACTTTTCAAAAATATTGATTTCATATATATGTATCTTTCTAATTAATACATTTAATTTGTATTTGAAAACTAATTATTGTGTTTTTGATATAAAACTTAGTTTTAAATAGTAGCTGAAGTCTCAAAAAGCAAGTGAGTAAATACAGTACAAATATTATTTAAAATATTTTTTTTACTAACATTAAGTGTTTTAAAAGCGTTGAAAATTGATATGTTCTGAAAATCGAGCGGTTTATTAACTTTATTAATTTTTAACATTTTGTTAGTTTGTCTCCGTAATCTCTCGTAATAATCTTATAATCTTGGCTTCAAGATTATAAGAAAATATATTTCATATACGCAAGAACTTTCCATGTTATGACAATTTTGTGGCACATGGAAAATGTATTTAATGGTCTTAATTATGGCAAATAACATTCAGTACTCAGTTAGGTTATTTTTAAATTAGTGTAAAGGTCATATCTAAGTGATAGTTTAAAAAAATTCAAATCTAGTGTGTAACTTCTAATATTAATGAATAATAAAAACTCACATTTTTGTTAAAAATGAGAAAATTTGAATTATCATTTAAAGGGAAGCGTTAAGCGGATTGCGGATTAATTGGGGCGGTAAAAATTCAGATTTTTTTTTGACTTGCAAATATCCGCATAAGTAATATTGAATATCCTACGAATATAATTCTGTCTGTTTTTTATCCCAGTGAATGATAGCATCTACCCTTGTCGGCCACTTCCTGGTGACAACATTTAATGTGAAGAAATGTATCATTTCTAGCTCTCGTAATTCTTGAAGTTAATTTCCCTGTATCTCTTTCATATATATGAAGGCATCTCTTTCGCTCCGAGCTTCGAGAGATTTCAATTTGAAGTTTTTATTCCGAAGATGACCGAATAACCTTTGGAGCATTTTCTGCTCCTAAATATCTCGAGATCGGGCTTCGAACTTATCCGAGCGCCATCTTCAGCTATCCTCGGATTATCGGCTATCGAACGAACGAGACGTGCTTGAAAGTGTCAAAACACGTCAAATTAAATAGTCGCCCCTTGAAACAATTTATTATTGATATTTTTTATTTTAAAACAGAGATACGTACACGGAATACATGTCACATCAATATTATTACTAATTCAAACAATGCTAAACGCTTGTACTATGAAAATAGGACTAACTTGCTGGTCTCCTGAAATGAGGCGCGAACCCCCGACCACTAGATCACTAGGCCAACGTCTTAACAACAAGCTACTTTTAAAAATGTATTTATTTGAGTCATAGTACATTGTTACAATAAGAGATGCAACATTAGCGCAAAGTGAGACATGAATTTCACTGCCCTGCCTGCTACACTAGTATTTTACTGTATTATAGCAGACAGTGATTTTCCCTTATGATAGTAAACAAAATTTAATGTTCTATGTATAAAAAAATAGTGTGTAAAATAAGTAAATAACATACATGAAGAAAACTTAAGTAGAATTGTAATGTTCAATGTAAAAAGAGTGAAAAAGTTCAGTTAATTAACATACTAACACAGCAACAGAGAAAAGTAAAAAATGCAACATTCAATATATAGGTACTATTGTAGCAGTTTTAATCATAAAAAATATTCGAGTAAATTTGTATTAAGTAACAATTTGAGTTAGGTACTAAGTTATTTTTTTTAAATAGATTTTTTAAAAATAGATTCTGGTAAAGAAACAATAATATATGTTTTAGTTAGTTAAGACATCCTGAAGAAAATAATGGTATTTTTCGAAACCGGTAGAACTTTTAATTTATTTAAACTCAATTAAGTGGTTAATGAAACAATGATAATAAATAAATATATGTTGAAGTTAGATTTAACCCATTTTTAACCTTTTTTACTTCATTCCCAGGATACATCTTGAAAAAGTAGTACCATATCATCTGCAAAATAAATTATTTTACCATTTTCTATGTTGGGGTTACATATTTAATTAATATATATTATTACAAATATTATAGGACCCAAAACACTAATATTTTGTGTGCGTTACTGCAATTTTCGCCTGATACCGACTACCTGCATCCTGTTACTCGAGTAATCTTTAAATCATGCTAATGCCGTTCCCCTAATTCCCAAAACTGATAATTTGTGTCACAGAAATGCACGAGATACAGTATCGAAAGCTTTGGCTAGGTTCAGAAAGATACCTCTACACCATTTTTTCTTGTCTAGCTTTGTCACTAAGAAGTCTGTTAGTTGACATATTGCATCTTCTGTTGAACAATTGCTTATAAAACCGTATTGGTTTTTTGAAATAATTTTATGTATATCCAGGTATTTCAGAAGTCGTACTTTTACAATATTTTCTAAGATTTTATAAAAAATACTTAGAAGCGATATCGGTTTATACTATCCTGGATTGTGTGGGTCACCACCCTTGAATAACTTAATAAGTTAAAAACCGCATCTATTCACGCATTAATTATATCTGAATAATTGTTAATTTTTAACATCTACCGGTGAGACTAGCTCGACTAACTAGACGAACTCTACTCCCAGCAACTTTTTTTGACGAATCAAGTCGGGAGTAGTACAGAGGGGAGAATCGGAGCCATCTGGTGAGATTGATTCTGCCAAATCCCAATTCCAACCGATTCTAACCAATTCTGGCTGGCTACTGCTTGACGAAGGTATTTCACTCTCAGTATCTCACTTTCATCTCACTCACTTATAGGAATTTGTGTCATATTCGCCATCAGAATCCGTTTGGACAATCATTAAATATTTTAAATACAGCAAAGAGATTCCTCTGATTCCATCCAATGCTTCATTAAAAATTGTGTTACATTTATATTCGTCAGGTAGAGGATATATTCACCCACCTTCTATGATTTAGATGGTGAATTTTAATTTAGAAATGTACTATATCTTTAGATTAATAAACCAGTGTTTTCGCCACGAACCAACTTCGAAAGCAATCGGCGATAGCCGATGAGACTCTGACCGACCGCGTAGTAGCCACAATAGCCTTCCGAAGAGCCTTGCAGTAAGTAATCGGCTTTTGGATTAATGACGCATTGTCTATACTGTCCCAAAAATATAACTTTTGAGTGGTATTCAATTTAAATTATAATGTTCTTGTAATGATAATATTCTCACCTTTTTCTCGACATTACTCAATGATTAAATCTCCGTTAAATATCTACTCTACATAAAGTATTTATTTTGTTGAAAGAATTGTCAATTATCAATTATACAATTATCAATTATACAATTATCAATTATACAATTATCAATTATACAATTATACAATTATTAATTATATTACAACAGAAATAAAAATAGTGGAATCGTAATATTTATTCGTAATTAATTTAGTAGGCATTGTTAACATTATCGAGCATCAATTAAATCTTACAAACTGCATTGATATTCAATTCAAACATGAGAAAATTATGTATTACCTGCTAGTAATTTATAGAACCCACGGCGCAAACAATCCATTCTGTCAAAGATAAAAAACAAATTGTGTTTAATTGCGGGAGACTAATATAAACAATAAAATGATATTAAACTATATGACGGAACTAAAGTTCACATCTTGCGTAAAGAAAAGTTCTCGAGAAATGAATGGTCAAACCCCTTCATGTTTAGATCACACTTGGACAAATATAGCTATTCATAATCTACCCAATGTAAAATCAACCATTTGTGAAACAAATATAACTATATTTATAAATATTTCTGTATGATAACTAAATTAAGGAATTAATAACCAAAAATCAACTGTTAAGTATGAGCACGTTAGAAGAAAAATTAAAAAACGAACACTTTATATGTTCGAATAATTTCCAAAATATCTTGGCGGGATACATAAAAAATTAATCCACTCAAATTCAAAATTTAGATATTTAAAACCATGAATATATATCGAAAGGGCTCATTAAATCTATTTGAAAAAGTGAAAAACTTTATAAAACTACATTAAAGTATCCTGAAGATGAAAAAGGAAGATTTTGTATAAAAAATAAACATAAAGTACATCGAACATGTTCATAATATTATAGATGTAAAATTGCAACCTAAACAATGTGCGAATATTTTAAATTTATTTTTCGCTAATGTCGGAAATAATCTAGCAAAATATATTCGTAAATCACTTAACCCGAATAATCATATAATTGAAAATATTTAGGATCAACAAATATTTTCTAATTTTGATACAACCACAGAAATTGAAATTCTAAAAATATTAAAAAGCATGAAAGGAGGTTCGTCTCCAGGCTTCGATCATATTGCAATTCAAATATTAAACTTCACCTGATAAAACTTCTAACATATTTGATCAATCTGAGTTTGGGAAAGGAATTGTGCTACATCCATCGAACTACAAGAAAACAATAATCTCACCTATTTTTAAAACCTCATTGGCGTTCGACAGTATTTCACATCAGAAACTATAGAAGAAATGAAATAATATTGGTTTAAAAGATAACATTACACTGTGAAGTAGAAATTATCTAAAAAATCGCCCCCAACTCGTAAAAATTATTAATACCTACAGTGATCAAGAAACGTTCGATTTTGGTATCCCCCAAGGGACCGTGTTAGGACCAGTGCTGTTTATTATATATGTAAACGATATTTTTTTTCAATCAATACACGGTCCTAATAATAAGTAAAATTAACTGGGAAAGTGCAAAATGAAAGGCCACCGAAGATATAAACACAAATAATAACTTTTCCGGTATTAATTTACTATCATTAAGTAGTGAAAAAACCTTCTTTATTCCGTTTGCAATAAAATCAAATAATTTTCCGAAAAAAATCGACATTATAATTCATGAACATCACACAAAATACAACTCACAATCAAAATTATTGTCTTCTAATTAAAATTAAAATCAAATATCTTGGTGGAGTAAGCATCGATAAAAATCTTAAACGAAAAGGTCAAATTTGTCAAATTGTTAAAAGATTAGAAAATTAATATACATATTTTTATAAATCAGAACATTTTAATCGATAAAAAATTTGTACTTAGTATACTATACATTTATTCAATCCATATTACGATACGCCATCATTAGTTGAGGATTAGCATATAATACTAGGCCCGATTCGAGTAAAAAATTTACAAAAACCTATCATAAAAATAATACTAAAAAGAATTACTTTTTAAAGAATTCAAAGTACCAACATTTTGTGATCTATTTAAAAAAGTCTTCAAATTTTAAAAGAAAAATATCATTTTATTACTGAAAATCGTATTAGGTTTAAGTTTGTATTTTCATGCTCAAAAATCAACACATCATTTGCATAACACCACTATACGTACCTAGGAAAATAAATATTGAACAGCTTACCCGAAAACATCAGGAAGATTAATGATAATAAATAAATAATCAATCCTATCAAAAAACACTTTAAAAATAAAAACGTATTTTTATATCGTTGTTATTAATTTATTATATTTTATTTAATTATAAGCTAGTTATTGTAAAAAATAATTATTAAATGTATCATCTTTTCTGTGCAAGTGTACGGTTTTTAGAGAAGAGTAGAACAAAAAAAATGTACTTATAACAGATTAATAAATAAAAAATTAACAAAAAAATAAAAATAAGTACAATTTAGTTTGAAAACATTCTAGAGTGACCACATTCTTCTCCGAAACTTCGACTTTCGGCGAATTTCGAATAAACGTGATTTTAATGTATTCATAAATTTAGATAAATAAATAAAATAAAGATCTCCCTGGTGAGAACCAAATTGCGGTATCCCTTGTGACAGGCGGGAAAACTAACCACTACTCTGCCGATAAGTCAATGAGATGTGAAAAAAAAATCATAACAAAGTGATACAACTATAAAAGTATATTTCTTTACTGTAACATGGATGATGCGTTCTTGACATAATATAGCAATTAACTTAGTCTTTATATGTTGTTGGTATATCGTGCCCTTGGCAAAACAAAATATGTTATAACATAACATAACAGTGAGATATTGAATTTCAATGTTTGGAAGTAGTTTAGTTAGTTGGAAGGAGTTTGCTTTATTACCCATGAAGTAAAATAATTTAAAAAATGGCGCTATATAATTTTGAGTATTAAAATGAACTAATCGCAGACCTAGAGAACATTATTTAAACACATATTTTTTATTAGAAGATATAATACATTTTATATAGACATAATTTATTTTTTCTGCTCTATGAGAGTCGGGGACTAATGTATAGAAGAGTATAGTGTAGATAAACAACAAATGGTGTGTCTGCTAGTCTGTATACTATTCTTTGGTTCCAGACACAAATTTATAATTTATGATTGTAAGGGGGAGATTATTAAAGAATTTAATGCTTAGATAAATAAAGTGGTTTTGTATTGCAGTATATTTAAGT
This sequence comes from Eubasilissa splendida, assembly GCA_031772225.1. Lineage (NCBI taxonomy): Eukaryota > Metazoa > Arthropoda > Insecta > Trichoptera > Phryganeidae > Eubasilissa > Eubasilissa splendida. The sequence goes on from CM062845.1 coordinate 50,708,906, forward strand.
TTTGGGATATCAATTTTGTCTCTAAATCTTATAGATCGAAAATCGCTTCTTATATGTAATTTATTTTTACCTTATCTATGGATTATATTATATTTATTACCTTTTCTCATTATATTAAAGAGTAGTCAGCTTTGTATCATACCCAAGGGAAATAATAAACCACGGTCTGATCTAGGCGCGTATCGCCCGATCACGCTCCTTCCCGTATTCGGTAAGGTGCTTAAGCCGGTGATATGCAACAGGTTAAAGGCTAACCTCTCTCCTGCCTGTGCCAGCCAGTTTGGGTTTGTCAGGGATTTATCCACAGAGAGAGCCATGTTGTTTGCACAGACATGGGTGAAAAAATGCACAGATATGGGTGAGAAAATGTACAGGGTTAGACATTTGACAACGTCTGGTGGGAGATGATTCTCACCAAACTGAAAGTCCGGCAATGTCCTAAGTATCCTTTGATATGATCAAGAGTTACCTGTGAGTATCTTCTACCAGAGCGAGAGATATGGTCGTCCACAGGAATCGGTTCTTGGACCGACCCTGTGGAAAGTATTATTTGAAGATTTACTTTTGCTGTGATTTACCAGCCGGGTGTATTTTAGTAGCATGCTGGTGTCTGGTCGTAGCCGTAATGTGCTTGAAGATAGAAGTGAAAGGTCAATTGAAACTATTGTAGAATGGTGTTAAAAAAATAAATTGGCTTTGGCTTCACAAATCACAGTGGCTTTAATGATAAATGGTGGTTTGAGCAGGGAAAGAAAACCAACTATGAAAATTGGTAATAGTAATGTAAAATTTGAAAGGGTCGTTAGGTATTTAGGAGTTTTGTTTTATACATCGGGCTCTTTCCTTGCTCATGTTGAGGCCATGTCTGAACGAGTGTCGGACTTTTTTGTCTCCATGAAGATAATGAATGTAGGGGGGTGGGTATTAGGTTTCCAGCCATGCGCAATAATATATATATAAAATATATAGATATAAAAGACAACATATGTGGCCCAGGCCATATATGTCGCCGAAGCAGAAGTGAATTATAGCCTTGGCATTGAATAAAAGTTAGAGGGTGTCCCTAGCTGGCGCTGACGGGGGCTTACTGGACTCTGTCCGACGAAGCCTTTCCGGTCTTAGCGGGGGTCTTGCCAGGAAGTATTAGAGTGCTGACTTGGAAGTATTAGAAACAAGTGCCCGCCACTCGCTACGGAGGGGCCTGGAGGTAGACTATTTTAGTCAATCCTTCGGGCCCTCGGACACACAGTAGCAGCACCAGGAGTTCTGTCGCAGATTGAGGGATATGACTATAGAAGTATGCCAATAAATATGCGATACGGCCATAACAGGGAGGTGGACGCACTCTGTTCTCCCTCGAGTGGCCGTGAGAGAAAAAGGTGGAAGAGATATTCTCCGGGATTTGACCACTACACGGTGCAGATTCTGGTAAAATTCTTTGATCTGGAACTCGCTGGGTACCCATAGTGCGTTAGTGACCGCACGCGATAGGCCTCGGAATATATCCTCTGGGAATGTGATATTATAAGGGATTCGAGGGAAGTTATGATTGTGGGATTATACGTGGTCGGTCATCGTTCGGTTAGGAACGACGACCTTATGAGGAATGAAAGGCACTTCGGATACTTTCAAGATTTTGGGGGGGTGTGAGTGACCCGCTGGGAGATTTTGAGGTGTACAGATGCTGCGATTGAGGGTGGGGGTCGTCGGCTTTTCTGTAACTTACCCTTATTTTAATTAGATGTCTGCTTGATCTTGGTTTCCTAGTGAGTGTATTTATTTTTGTGCTTAGTCTACTTTTTTCTTTTCCCTTTAGGGGGGTGATCTATGCTTATCAGCTTTACTGTTTTTTTTTTGCACTGTTCAATGTTTCCATCTTAATATATGTGTAATAAATAAATATATACAATGTTAATAAATTCTCTTTGATATGAGCACTGAATTTTTACAACGAATGGTGTTGGTCTTGCTGTGCAGCTTTAAGACGTAGTACGGTCGCTTTTGTAGTATTAAAAAATTCCAACCTGGCAATGAATAAGAAGGACCGATATGGGAACTTTTGTTCATCGAACGGTCCTGGGTAAGTGGTGGGTCCCATTCACTGATAAAAGGGACACAATGATATATATTGAAGAATATGTTATGCCGGAAAAGTTTTTTCCTGGCTCGAAAGTTGGAATTGCTGATATATAGTACTCAAGACACATACGTTTTTAAACACTGATGAAACATAGTAGATAAAACATAAAGTTTTTAAACTTATACTTAATGCTTGAAAGATTGTCGCTCGGGAAATTGCAATTTTTTGTGTTTTCTCCCAATTAGGAAGCCGGCAAAATGTTTAAAACAGCGTTAATCATAAAAGTAAGTACCCTTCGCGACGCCGCGCGCCGTCGCGAAGGCCGGGAGAGCGAGTGAGACAGCACCAGTTTTGAAGTACGGTCCATGAATACGATACGCTCATTACCCCGAACATCTTTAATCTTTGTAGCTCGTTTACCCACGCCGCTTGTTGCATACCTAATTGTCCCGGAGCTCGCCCTTCTGATGTCGCTTGCCGGGCTGACGTCACTCGCCGTCCCGCGTCTCTCGGCTAGAGACATCACCAATTATTCACTTTCTAGGGACAGAAGCCGTGCACTTTTTGACATGCATCATGTTTTTATTTTCATCTCTATGCAAACAGGAATAAGTATCAACTGCAGAGGATGCAATGATTGTTCAAGGAAGCGACTTATTATTTTAAGAAGTGAATTAAATCGTAAAAGGCTATATTTATATTTACAAAAACAAAATTTCACTTGTAGTCACAATAATAGGCACGCGGTCTGCTACATAGTGAACAACATTTCCTGAAAGTAAAAGGCTTCGTCAGAATCATCACTATCATGACGTTCGTCATCTAGTAAATTAGTAAATCAGAAGGTGGAAGACCCTGTGCATGAGAAGATCCATGAAACTAACCTAGGTTAGATAAACGGGTGTGGCGCTATATCCTAACGATATATCCTTTCGATAAAAAAGACTGGGTAGAAAAGAAAGCGGTAGACATACTCCTGCACGGAAACGGGGTGATGATGAGTATGTAGATCAAAAATGTTCCGCCAGTGCAGTAATAATATTAATAATAATAAATCCAATGAACCGTAGAAATAACGAAGACAGTATGTCGGTAACAGGAAATAGTGGGGCACTTGCACATGGACGGAACTTGTCTCGAAGACTCGTCGCAAAAGCGCGCAAGGGACAGTGCAGAAATGAGCTATAATTATTCATTGCCGCTCGTATTTTGTACGCAGTAACAGTACGCAACTACATATAATAAAAATATATTTTAGGCTTAATCGTATTTGACATTTAATTGGTATTTTAATGAAAGTAAAATAAATATTATATATTTAGGCATATTATTATTAATTTTTTCAAAATGCCTCGGCGATGAACACGCTATAAACACTTTTTTATATTGTAAAATGTATAGATACTGAAATCTTATGCTCATTGCGAATATTTATAAAATTTACTATTATAACTTAGTAAAACGATATTGTCAATGGCGTGTTTGTAAATTAATAGATCATTACGAAAATTTTACAGAACCGACAAAAAGATTTATATTTTGTTTTTATAATTGAATCATAATAATTTTAATAGTATTTTATTAATTTAAAGAAAACAGAAGTTCACCACATTCTTCAATATTTTGTTGAAAGATAGAGCTACCGCCAGGGGTAGGCTAGGCCCCTGGCTGTAGCGTCATGAATATTTACTTGTAACAACAATAAACAATAATAATGTGAATCAAAACCATATCCGTATACGAATTTAGATATTTTATGATTATCCATCAAGTTGTACAATGAACGGTAGTATGAATTAAAATTGCATTTTTACCTTTCTTGTGTTGGTAGTAGAGTAGTCAAATGATTGACAGAAAAATAGTACTTTCTGATTACAGTTACAGTTTGAATAATTGAAATAAAATCCTTTAGTTTTCTTATTTCCCACCGTTTTTTTGTGGGGGAAAAATAACACGAACCGAGCCATCTGATTTAGTCATTGTTTCTCTAATCGTCGCTGCCTTTTCAACAAAACAAAAGATCATTACAAAATGAAAGCAATGAATTAAGCAAGACATTGGAACCGGATTCTGTTCGAAGTGAATATAACCGGACGCGGAAAGTGCAGTACGCCGAGATAGAAGATTGTGTTATATAGTCAAACGCTATTGCGCACACCTACGACGAGATTACAATCATTGCGCACATCTTAGACGAAACTACAACCGGACGAGATTAGAATTATTGCGCACACCTTAGATGAGCCTACAACCGGACGAGAATACAATTATTGCGCATACCTCGGATGTGATTACAATTATTGCGCACACCTCGGACATATTAATAAAACAAATTTAACTGTTTATTATGTTACATATGATTTTTATAAACGTAGATGTAAATTTATCAGCCCTTGATTCCATATTTTTCCCATTAAGACAGCAAAACAAACTACAAATTGTGGGTGGAATTAGCGAACAAATAGCGAAACAATTCAGAAGGGTCATCTAACCCTTTTAATGACACCGGGCGCGCATGGAGCTACATAAATTTACATAATCTTTGCGTAAATGTGTTTTAATGCGTATCATCCTCTGGTAAAGGTGTGTGTATTTAGAAAACGGCAGGGAACCCTTCGTGGCAGCTCGAGTATTTAAAGAGGTATTCATTTTGCTTAATTTGTGCACCTATAAAATGGTAAAAAACGAATAAAATACTGTTACAACAATAAATACATACAATTTGGTCTATTAATTTTTTTATTTTTATTTTAAGAAATCATCGCAGTGGTAAAGGTTGGCTAGATTAATAAACATTTGGTGCTTAGCACCTAGCGTTGTTTGCGGTGTGAAAAGAAATATTGGCCTATCTAATACCTTCCTAATTAGTTACGTAATCAGTGGCGCGGTTACAATCCGCTCGAGGTGATGTGTTATTCCGAAAATATAGAGCTTCGTTCGTCTTATCAGATGTCTCGACAAATGAATAATTGAATGTGATCGAAATTTGTAATTTTTAGTTTATCAATATTTTGAAAGGTTATTTTGATAAATAAATAAAAGATTTTATAATATTTTTTTTTTTTTTTAGAACACATTCTTATTGTGAAGTTGTAATTATTCAGAACATAGTTCTGTGATATTTTAAATATGAATTAAATGTATTAATTATAAAGATATACATACAAAATCAATATTATATAATAATTATTATAATAATATTGATTTTGTATGTATATCTTTATAATTAATACATTTAATTCATATTTAATTTATTTTATAATAATTTAGTTTTTTATTTTTGTCGCACTTTATTGAGGTATATTTTAAACAATAAATTACGATTAGGGATTGTATACAAATTTTTGAGAATTCCGAAATTCGTACTCATAAATATAATTTAGTATTCCGAAAATTTCATTACGAATTCCGAATTATAAATATATAAAAATAAAATATTGTTACTATCGCTGACTAACGGCTACTTCTTCTTCTTCTTGTGCCTTATCTGTTGAACGGACTTTGGCTATCATGACTTTATTTATTGCGGCCAGGTGCAGCTCTACGGTTGACTGGCCAAACCATCGCGTCAGGTTCTTTAGCCGTGATGTTTTGTGTTACTTTAGCAAGTTTGCAGGATAGATGGGAGGCGCCATCTGTCAAGAGCGGTATGGTATGGTATGGTGTGTGGCAGAGAGATTATAAGACGCAGCGTACTCGGGAAGCGCTCTCTTGTCCGCGCGATTTCCTCGCGGTACTCCGATGTTTTATCACTACTCGGTGCAGACAGACGCCGGATCACATCATTTGGCATTGTGCAATACTCACGGATGCTAGAGAAGATTTGATCGAGGCTCTGGTGAGAATGGATCGGGTTTCTATCAGAAATTCCAATCTACTCAGTTGTAAAAGGAATTTGGAGTCGTTCAGGACTTTTGTGCGAGTATGGATGTCCAGATGAAAACTCTCGCAAAACCCGGTGTGTGTATTTACATATTTTTAATTGTCTTTATGGTTTTTCATGTAATATTTTTGTAGTTCCTTGTTTTTTCTTTGGGCTATAATCTGTTGGCAATGGTGCTCTGATTGTGAGTAAGATTGTGTTTATTTTTGTTTTGTCGTTTTGTCTCTCCGACTAAAGACACGTATGTTTATTTGTTTCTACTAATGTTATTTAATTTTGTTATCCTTTATTTTAGTGTTACTGTAATCTGTTATTTTTACTTATGCCTCTTTGTTTTTGTACATATTGTATTGAAATTTATTTATTTAATTTGTTTTTATTTATGCCTCAATAAATTTGAAGTTATCGGGGTCTACGAGGGCAATTTTGTGTTGCCAGCTGTGCAACATCACCCTGTCACTATGTGCGGGATGTTGTTGCACAGTTGTCATAGTACCATTAAATAAATGTCAACCTGGCGGCGAATGAGCAAGACTAGATAGGACTATATAGGAGCTTTTGCTTATAAACGGTGGGTCTGCCCTCTCAGCCATGATGGTGCAAGATCTCATAATTCTTTGTATGTCTCATTACACACACTAAACACTTATTTTTCTATATTCATAAAAACCACATCATCTTCATTCGTAACTCTATCCATCCAAATTATTTTAAGCATTCTTCTGTAGATCCACATCTCAAATTGCAATCACCTTATTGTTTATTCGGCAAATGTTCATGCTTCCATTCCATAAACTAAATTCTCATTTGTAATCTAAGGTTGAGATCATGACTACAGAGTTTCTTTTTCATGCGGATAAAAGTTGCACGAGCTTGCTCAATGCGGCATTTGATGTTAACGGAAGGATCCCATCTTTCATTTATATTGCAACCTAGGTATATGAAACTTTGTATCTTTTCCAATTTATTTCCTGAAAAATAAAGACTTTCGTTGTTCTCTGCGTTAATTAGTTACAGCTAATGAGCATATATTTTGTTTTAGTTGTATTAAATTCTAACCCAAAAATCTCACATGCGTTCATTATTTGGTTCAGCAAAAGTTGTAAATCTTCAATATTACTCCCCAAGTACCATACCGTACTATCTGCATAACGCAGATTGTTTAGAATCTTTCCATTTATAATAATTCTTTGAGTAGCTTCTTGAAGAGATTCATGAATATTTCTTCTAAATATAAGTTGAACAACGCAGGTGAGAGAATACATCCCTGTCGCATGCCTCTCTTTATTTCTACTTTGTCTGTTAGACATTGTTCTACCCTAACTGCTTCTTTCTGGTTCCAATAAATATGAGTAATTGCAGAACAACAGGGATGTTCCGAAGAAATCGTTCCTAGAAATAGTTGAAAAGATTTAACCAGCTAAAAAACTGTGTTAGAAAAGCATTGGTTGTCATCGCGTTTGGTATTGATATTCAAGATGCTGAAACTTTTTCGATTAACAACATTATTTCTGCATTTCTCCCAACGAAGCTTGCTGTTCTTTGCTGAGAGAAGGCAAGTCTTCTTTCCGCTAATGCGGCATTGTCTTTTTGCTTGAAGATTTGGGATCTGATGAGTTTTAGTTAAGTTGAAGTATAGTTTAGAAGATAGAATAAGTCAATGATAAACAAATGTATCTGGAACTCTTCAGTATTTGCACAAGGGTGGAAAAAGTGAGATTCAAAAGTCTTTCACCAGACCAACGAAAAAAAGAGAGAGAAATGTTCAACAAAAATATGGAAGCTTCCATAGCTACTCAGTTGGAATCTGACGACATAAAAGAAGCAAGCACCAAATCACAGCTTAATTTCAAAAATTGAATCCAAAATGAAATTCTTTAAAGAGAATAACGTTCGAGGAAAAATTTTAAAATCCGTATATTTATTTTTGATTTTGATTCCACCAATGAGCGTGAAGTCCGAGCGAGCGTTCTCAATTGCAGACGACTTTTGTACAAAAGTTTGATCGAGTCCTCTACTTTCTCAAAACATATTTCAGGCAATAGAACAGCAATTTAATTTAATAATATTATATTTATATAATTGAATTTCTATATTTTAATTTTTGCTCAATCATTATTTTCTATATTATTTGTATACAATAAATAATAATGCATTTATTATCTTAAATAAGCTCTTTTTATTATTAGTATTGAGCAAAAAATAATTAAACATTTTTCGAAATTCGACCGAAAAATGTAACATTCGAATATTTGTATTTCGTCAAAATTTGCAATGCCTAATTGCGATGAATTGGGATTTTATGATTCAGTGTTGGATTAAGCTTCATTTATAGATTGCGAGATCGAATCGAAGATTTTCTTAATCTTGTGTGGAGGATGATACATCTAATCTGTGGTTACTGCGGTTCGATGATGACCTGAATGATGTTGAATCTCGGAGAAAGACCTACAGGGTGATCGATGTTTTGCTATGATGAACAAATTACTACTGTAGAGACTGCAATTATTAAAAGTGTTACTTTGCTTATACATTAAATTAGTGCACAAATCTGTAGCATCTTCTAGTAAACCGGACATGATTGAAGGTGCCATTGACGCTTTCGATCAAATATGTGGAAGTAGATAAACACAAAGATGGCCACTTTCTGCCACCTCTGATAGTTAGTTCATTTAATTTGTATCATTTTGCTCGACTATTTAGGTATTGGATCATATGGGAGTGCGCATGATATCGACGCGATAGTTGCTCGACCAAAAATCATCAAACTTCATCGATCGTCTTTTGACAAAACAGTTGAACAGCGACAGCTCAAGTAAATTGTCTTATATTGGCGAGCGCACACACTCGCACGCATCCGAAGGTTGGGAGATCTGATTGACTACAGGCGCACTTTCAACAGCTAACTAGTTCAGTCGAGTAGAAATCGAGGGATTAATCGATTTCGACTCGATAGTTTAGTCGCGGTAATAATCGAGCGTGTGCGTCTAGCCTTACTCTTAAATAATTTTACCCCTGCGCAGAAACGGGTAACAGTAAGGTTAGTAAGTTAAGTTATCTAAAAAAAATATAATTGTATATATTTTTTAAATGAAATAAATATGTTTTTTTTTTTAGATATAATATTAATATTAAAATGTTATATTTAGTAAAGTTGTAAATATAGGTATCTACTGATTAATAATATTTTGTATGAGAGATTTATACTTTGTTATGTTATTTAATTTAATGAAAAACAAACGCGAATTCTCTTATTTTCGAGATCCCAAGATAAGTCACTCGTAAGGTCTCCGCGGACTCGACTTTATATTTTCTGAATGACGCCCACCCGAGTACGACTGTCGAGACGAGACGAGAGTTTCAGATATCTATTTTGATAATTATTATTGTTTTTCGAATTTCCTCCTACGTAGTCCGATATTTAAAGAAATCATCTATATTATACTTCACACATATGACTTATTTCTAAATATTTATGTAAGCGGGATAAAGACGTGATATTATATGCTGTATATATTGTACTTAGTTTATCTCATAAATTTGTTTGCTTTTTAAATATATGGTATTGAAATTCAAAATATTGTAGCATATGAATGCTTCCTTTTCACCTTTGTTCAAATAAGGGTAATAGTGATGTGCACAGTTTGTCATTAATTGTATCATCGTGTTGGCGCCGGAATTTTAAAAACGTAAAGACCGTTCAGTTCACAAATAATGTATTTTATTTTTGCATTAGATAGTACCGCGATAGACCACTCCACCAATATTGCGTTGATAATGTTTTATGGAACACTAAATTCATAATACGTACCGCAGCTGCCGCTTGTGTCCGTGTGACGGTTGGAGCTAGCCCAAGCCCAATAAAAAAAAGCTTCAAATCACACGACATGTTCAATTGAAATCTTATTTTGGTTTCTGGACTTTGTATATAGAACAAGGGATAATATATACGACGTGAGATGTTATTTCTTCTACTTTTATTCATTCCGGAAACTCTGACCATTGCCACCATACCTTAGTTTTCTGCTAGTTTAAAATATTATTTTATAAAAAGATTAACAAAATTATTTATTATTTTGATTTTCAATTTATATCTACAATTAAGCCTTCAATTATCAAAATCTCTCCGATAAGATTATAATTTCATGAAAAGGGCTAGTAAACCTGAAAATTACCGATAATTTCTCCCCCTCCTTAAATACGGCTTTCGTGAGCCCTCCCGTGGGTCATTCTGTCACGTTTCTCCCCAACCAAACTACTCCATATTCATTACCTTCCACGACATAAACTATTTACCCACTTATTCCTCACAGATTGATGTCTTCGATAGTCGGCCTTTTCAATCCATAATAAATATTCAGGCATTCATCTCTCTGTTTGCCTTAACCGGCCCTGATTGAGGTCTGAGCCCGGATTTGTCCGTAGATCGAGGATTATGAAATACCGTTAGAAACTCACTCGCGCGGGTGATTTCATTAATAAATACTCTCACTGAATGCGGAGTTTAAAATGATATACTTATAGAGTTATAGTTAGTCACGGTGTAGTCGATTCAAATAGACTTGGAGGCTGCCGTCACACGAGTTAGAAACGAGTATGTGCATCCAAAATACATCGCAAAATATTAATATATAAAAAGACTGCCTGCGTTTATCGCCGCTTATATCGTTGCGACCGTTGTGAAGTTCTCCATTCGAGTGCACGCGGTACGGTGTCACCGTTTTCTTTCTTCGCTGCATCCTTATAAATAGTGTGAATGAAATAGCGGTAACTTGGCGATCGTGTCACGATAAAAGCTCCGCGGTCTTTTGGCTCGACTGCAATACTTCCACGATAAAAGATCCGGCCGGCTAAAGCCCCAGCCGACAAATGATCCATGTGGCATTAGATCCGACGATATAACGGCCACAAACAAAATTTCAAAATTATTCGCGGAGTTTTTGTTGTGGAACCCTTGGCGATATACAAAACATACAGATTGCCATTTATGTATCATCTAAATAACAAATTATTAAAATAATCGACTTTATTCATGAAGCCCTGCATATACGGTGTTTGCAGGATATTTACATCAAGTTATTTAGTCAAGAATATCGTATTTTAGATAAGTCTATAATTTTGTTTTCACATTGTGTTACATGCATAGACTTTAAAATATTAAATACGAACCCCCTAGTAATAGTAAAAATTCGTACATTTATGTTAAAATTGAATTACGTAACTCGAAAAAATATTTTTACTATGATGACACATAAAATTTGCACGACACATGTGTTTATGTCGAATGTAGATGCTTACTTGTTAACTCAGACTCGAGTGCATCGTTAACTAAACATTCTCTACTGCACAACTATCCCCTCCAACCGACGTGAGCATCGTTTTTCTATACATAGCACATCACTTGTCGGAATCTGAGACTCATTTGGAAAAAAATAATAGGCAATCTGTTAAAACATACCTGGCATGTACCTACTTCTAATCTATAAAATTAGAGTATATTGATATTAATTTTATTACAATTTAAAACTATGCAAATGTGCATTTGGATTGCAAATAAATGGTAAAATTATGGTTTAATTAATAATACGCAGGGTCGAGGGCATGGCTCGTTTACTTTACGATTAAGAATGATTTTTTACAAATTATATAATAAATAAGACCCCAAAGTACTTTAATATCTGTTCATTAAAAATCTAAAATTAAATAGGAAGTGTAAAATTGGTTTATACCACCTTTTTTCCGGATGTTACATTTTTCAAAGTAGTAAACAAAAATATATTTTTATTTTCTCATAAATTAAAATTTTAGAATTGAAACAGCAATATTAATATACTGATATTTATTTTATTTCCATCAACGCCTTTGTGGGCTTTTACATAAGAATGAAAATTTAAATATAATTTTTAATTAACTGTTTAAATATAACATTAAAAAAATAAAAACTTGTTACCAAGCCAACTTGTTACATATTGGCGAGTTAACAGCATAATTATTTCTATGTGTACCTACAGAGAATACTCCATGTTGTCTCGTTAGAGTTTGAGTACTTTATACGAAACCATTTGTATCAACTCAGGAGAGTCCAACATGCTATTGATCATTTTATATAGTTATACTAATCCCGCATAACTGTGACTCTACTTAGTTGTATATTATTGTATATTATTAATGCTGTATTGAAAAAGAAGTTAATTTTTACTTGTATTGAAACATATTTGTTTACATTTAGGTATAGTTCGTTAGCACAGCACCACATATAAAGCAAATTTAGGTTATTTTGCAAAGTAATACAGTATAAAAAGTAAAGTAATACATAATATTAGAAATTGCTTTATATATTTTAAAATCATCTGCAAATAATAGAACATGAACTCCATTAAAATATTTAAAACGTCAACAATGTCGTGTATGAAGATTTATAATTGTGTATTTTAACGAAGTTTTAAGAATTTAGCATTCGATCCATTTTAAGGTGTTATTGCTTATTCTCAGAGCTTTTAATTTTTTTAATGGTAGTTTATGTGAAACCTTGTTGAATGCCTTGCTAAGGTCAGTATATACCGCGTCCGTCTACAAATAGTTATTCATATTTTTATTGATATACTGTTCGTACAAGAGTAATTTTGTTTGCGTCAGTTTGCCGCTTACAAATCCATGTTGCAACGGGGAAATAACTTTTTTTGTATATGTTATAAATTTCTTAAGAAACACAGATTCGAATAGTTTTGGAATCGCGGACTGTATGCATACGTGTCTATAGTTTGATGTATCATTTATATCTTATTTTTTGAAAATTAGAGATACATAATTGATTTTCCATTTATCGGGAAATACTCCGGACTGCAAAGAAAAGTTAAATATTTTTGGTAATGCATTCGTAAGTTGATTTCTACATTTAATTTAAAAAAAGTGGAGGAACATTGTCAGCGCCTGCTGATTTGTTTATGTTGAGTTGCTTGATCCTACTGTCCACATCTTGTTCTACGAAGCTATCAATTTTAATAGTTAATTGATATACTATTGGCGTATCAGTGGTAACACTATTATTATAGACTTCAGAAAAGCATTCAGTGAAAAGATCAACTACATCTTGAGGATAATTAGTCGTTTGACCATTATTCTGCATTATAGTAGGAATACCTGATCCTTTTTTGTTTAAAATTTCTGAAAAGATCGTTTGAGGTTTTATTATTACAGTTGAAACAGAGTTTTTATAAATATTTAACTCTATTTCGTAATTTGCAGAGTGCTAAGAAATCATTTACATTACGAGTTATTTTGTACTTTTTATGGGCTATCATTTTTTTGTCTTATCATTTCAATTAATTCTTTGGTAAATCATTTAGGATGCAATGTTATTGTTTTATTTGTTACTGGAACAAATAATTCAATTACTCTGTTAAGGATTTCTTAAAATTAATCAATTTATTGATTGATATCAATACATGTCTGTAAAAATTTCATATTAGCACATGATACACATGAGAAGTCTGCTTTATGGAAATTTAATACATCATTTGAACAATTAAAGTGGTTGATATTTAATAAATAAAGATGGACGATATTTATCAACCATCAAAATATTATCATGGGCTTGTAGAACTAGGACACTTTCAGAGTTTGTTTGACTACCATCTCCGTTGTTAATGTAATTTACCTGGCGAAGATTTAAAAAACAGGACATCTCAACTATTTGATGCGCACTGTTATTCATAGCACTGCTAATCCCATTCAATGTACGGTAAATTAGCATCAGGGTATTTTGTTCTTATAGCTTTCACGTCTTGAATGTGTTGTCTATATATATGTGAGTCAAAAAGTGATGGCGTATATACACATTCAATTATAATTTAATCTTTTTTAGATAGTACTAAGACAAGCAGTTGCTCTACGTTGGTATTTATACATTTTAATTTCTTCGACGGTAGCTTAGCGCTGACAGATATCAATGCTCCACCTCCTCTTAATTTGTTGTTGGTTTGTGCGTTTCTGTCACATCTATGAATATGATGTGAATAGAAAACCTATTTCCTCATTTCTAATATCCGGGTTTCACCATGTTTCAGTAAAGGAATATATATCATGTTCAAAAGTGGGTAAAATTTGTTTTAGATAATCCAATTTGGTTCTTAGACCTCTAACATTTTGATAGTAAATTTTCAGATTGGTAATTACGATTTAAAATATCATAGACTGAATAATTACAATTTCACAATAAGAATGTGTTCTTCTTAATAATTATTTTTATTTGTTATCTTTATTTTATTAACCACTTATTGAGTTTAAATACATCTACTGGTGCCGAAAAATACAATTTTCTTCATCAGGATGTCAATACTAACTAAAACATATGTTATTGTTCCTTTACCAGAATCTATTTAAAAAATAAATTTAGTACCTAACTCAAATTTACTCGAATAATTTTTAGGAAAAAATTTTAGAATGGGACTCGTAGTTAAATTTAGTTGGTTGTTATAATTTTTTGATTAGTTTACAAAGATACATGCTTTATTTATCTCCAACGATTCTAAATTATTTAATTTGTGACCAACACCGTTTATATGCAAAATTGACAATCCCAATTTTTTATCAAAACCATGACCATTTTCTATCAAATGATTAGAAAATTCTGAAAACCTACTATTGTTCAAACATCTCAAATGCTCCCTTACTCTTATATTAAAATTTCTACCCGTTTTACTAATATAAAATGCAGCACAATCCTTGCAACTAAGTTTATAGACACCAGAATTGTTAAATTTATCATTTTTGTCTTTAGAATTGATGAGTAAATTTCCTATACTATTATTTGTATAAAATGCCGGTCTAATGTTTCGTGGTAGGTGTTTAGATATTTGGTTCGAAAAGTTATTTATATATAAAATCCCACTCCAATAATCATTATTATCATTATGTTTTATCTGTGATTTATAAAAAAATTGATTATTATATTCTATAGAAACCGGTAGATGTATTTAAACTCAATTAAGTGGTTAATAAAACAAAGATAATAAGTAAGAATATAAAAATAATTAGTTAAATAAAATAAAAATGTTATAAAACATATGTTATTGTGTTTAGTTTTATTAGGAATATTTTTAAAATTTAATTTTTGATACATTTTCATCATTTTATAACATAAGGTAAATGCTACTGAGGCCATCTACATACAAAGTATAATTTGTATTAAAAAATAGTAAGAATAGTAATAGTTATTGGCGTTAATAAAGTTAAAAGTTTTTATTATAATATAATATAATAACGCCTTGCATTCAGATTTACACTTTGTATGAAAATGACGTGAGTTAAGAAACATCCACCTAAATCTAAGCTTTATTGGCAGAGTTGCCTTTTGGAATTATTACACTTGTTTTAGGTAAGGAACCATATAAAGAAAATCCTTTTTCTTTGCGATTCAGATCTTGGCGGAGCAGAGAAGTTAGGAAACTACAAGCCTTCTTAAATCTGCTGGAGTCTTATTTCATTTCAATACAGTTATTACTCTCCACGGAGAGTAGTTCTGACGAGAACCTGGTGGATGTCGTCACTGCGTACTTTTATCCACCGGGCTCTCGAGATACCCATTATTGTATAATTATTCTAACTGCTGCTTCTTAAAAGTCCAAGAAATCAGTATGTTTCATGTCAATAACATGAAAAGGCGTATGCCCAGCTTCTTCAATCGTTTTTATCAAATCTTCAGGGATCATAGAACTGCACACCCGTTTTCTTTTTTCTATAAGAGCAAAATCTCTATAAACATTTTTTTGCAGACTGGGAGTATATTTCCTGAACCGTTTGGCAAACAGTAACTTACAGTACACTGTCGTTTGCTTTCTTTAGGGTCACCGTATGTACTATTTTGCCTTCGTTTAATCCATACTATATTTATTAAGGTCATCAGATATGAAGCTTGTTTTTCATTATTCTGAAGTTTGCAGAATTCACGAAATAATCTCTGTTTTTGGTCTTCCCCTATTTCTTTATACTTTTATAGCATTTGAACAAATTAAAATCCTGGTCTACCATTAAATATATTCATCCTTCTAACTAATATTATTTTACTAGCTTTCCTACTGTATTCATTGAATGTAGCGAAATAAATAAAAAATATCTTTAAGCAAAAAGAACCATTAAAATATGAATTTATTTACATTACCGATTCATCCATTACAAATAGTAACTAATTTAACTTAACCCAAGCGAAAATGTTGATATCAATTAATAATATTGCTAAACGTGCGCCGTATTGCACATCACTAGCCCGTGACATGGCACTGGCATGAACGTTAATTCAAAAACACAAGACAAATCACAGCTCGTTAACTAGTGTATTTTTTGCTGGAATGATCTTAGCTGTTGATATATATTCCAGGCCTTGTGTTTTTCTTATTTTATTTACACTATATTCTTTTATATTCTTATATTATATTATATTATATATATTCTTATAAACTTATATTATATTTATATTCTTTTAAACACCTTTTTCTTGTCGTTTGTATGGGGAGCTCACCTGACGCACGTGCTACTTGCTTGGTCATTTTCATACAAACTGACGTTAGCAGGCAATGGCATTTAGTACCGTTTTTTAATTAACAAACCGTGACACTTTGCGAAGACGTGATATTCAAACAAGCATAAAGGCTGAATGCAGCATTGCAGAGACTTAATGCATTATTAGGGTTATTGGCGATGACACACAGAATCAAACTGCATACTTAGTTTGAAAAATGAAATATTACTATTTAGTGCCTATTTTACTTCAATCGTTCATTTGTGATGACTTTACAAGTATTACCAGATTCCCTTGGGGTTCTATTCTTCGCTTACTGTCTAATTACTTGGGTTCCAATTCCTTGTAATATAAAATACAGTAAGTATAGTATACAACAAGTATTACAGTAATTATAAATTATACACATCAGCGATAGACTAGTTCTTCCGGAGAAGCTGTGATGGAAGAGAACCGTTCCCTCAGAAACGGCCTCTAATCAAGTTTGTCCTCCACAACTCATCTACCCACTTTCATGACACACACATATTTAAAGTGATAGTTCTCACAGTATTAAATAGAATCACTGAATCTAATAAATCTCACCAGGTTGAGACACTGATTAGATCACCGTGATTCCTTACCGTGCTGAACAGATCTTATTCGCCAAAACTATACATTATCATCGTTTTATATTAAATTTTATAGAGAGCACTAATTAGTGTGCGGACCGTGTACTGCGTAAGTATTGTTAACATTTTGTAGGTAGGTGAATATTATTTATTAATTTTTTTTAGAAATTATTTAGACGATTAATAAAATCGCTTTTCAAAAAACGTAAAAACATTTTTCTCAACGTTCCAATGCGTCGGTTACCAACAGCGTTTGTATTTATTTTAATTAGGTAATAACTACAGTGTTTGTGGTGTTTAATAAAAATGGAAAAAGATCCGAATTAGAAAAGGCGACACTTGAACGACTTACCTTACCAGGACGGGTTTTAAAAACTAATCAAATCTAGAATAATAACACCATAGGCCAGTAGTTTTGACAGTATTATAAATTCCGAAAAGTACATATGCATCCTTGTTAAGAAATAGCTTCGACATAAAAGTGGACAGTGATTTATATTCTTGCATGACCTATTAAATGGAGTATTTTTACTCATTCGTCTGCATTCACGGCACAAGGTCGCGGTCTACTTCTTGTATAGTGAAGCGGTCAATGTGCAGAGCCTAATTCGTTTTGGAGGCAGTCGCACAAAGAAAAGTTCCCACCGGAGTTGTGACTCAACAGGCATTTCAGAAGGTAAATATACCACCGGCGGTATATTAATTAACCTTCTGCGCCTAATCGAGAAGCTAGCGGATATCGCAGTTTTATCAACCTGCTTGGCATGCGGCGCTGTCCTCGCGCTCAGATCAGGGATGCAGCTAAAAGCAGTTAGTCACCAGTAGATTTGGATGGCAACATAATTTATCTCAAATACATCCGATGCTGTCATTATAGCACATGGCGTATTGATTTAGCTAACTTCTTACGGTTGTAACTTGTGTAAGCACTTTGGATATGTGTAGTCAGATAAGAGTATAAGACCTGTTATAACAAATTACGATTGTAACTCGATCTTCCATAAAGTAAAATATTATCAACTTGTGAATTATAAAATTACGCACTTATAGAGCAACCTTATAAATTGTTACTGTTATTATTTATATTTAACTATTTGTTGTCATTTTGTATATCTCAGCATTTAATAAATCGGTATACGTGCCCATGTAAACATTTTCTTATTTTATTCCTTTTTGGTACTAGTCGAGAACAGTAAGACAATATATTTATACAACTAACGGACTGATCACACTAAAGGTGTCACGACCTAGATAAAAAAAATATCAGCTCTCCTGGGCAGTCGGCAATTTCAAGAAAAGATAAGTCCTAAATAATCAAGGTGTAACTATTTTACAAAATCCTCAGGTATTTGTAGTATTGATCCATGTATGCCATGATGGCGATTGCACGTACCTACTACATCAAATAATTATTTAAAATGTTACCTATATTTTTTAGATAGAGTACAGCCGTCTCTTTCAGATCTCAGTGGTCGCTCTCATTGTCCAGTCAAAAAAAAAAGATAATATTCTCTGAACAATAGTGTAGAGCTACGCTTCCATAATGAGCGTGTTATCTAGACCAGATCTCGAGTGATAATGATTTCCGATTCGTCCTCGTTCTGTGACTCCGTGGAGTAATGCAAATAGTGATAGGGACACTGTTATATTATATTTTTAAACGGGACACAAGGAAATGAACGTCAGGCATTAGGGTGCTTCGAAATGATCAAAACGTGTGTGTCATCGTTTAACAGGATATATGATAAAACGAGATGAATGCTATTCTTTAATATGATAAGAAAAGAAAGAACATAAAATGGGAAGATGTCGCCGTTTGTTTACGGTGAAATTAGTAAAATAATTTATTGCTGAAGTAGACCTACATTTTCTATTGGTGGCGTTCGTTTAACATGTAATGTTTCATTACAATGCACACCCTAAAGACTGAGAAGACAGTATCAAACCAAAACAAACCAAAAAATCACTTTCGGTACATGCCGTAAGAATCTGATAGTATGACCGACGTATGTCGCCAATCACAGTGGTGGTGATTATGGAATCGGACCGGATGGATTAGACGGAGAAAATGGGTGGATGGGTAGTTAGAAGGAGTAGGGAATGGTGAGAAAAATAGGAACTGATTACGGGATTAGGAGGTCAGCTCGACTCACCTAACGATGTCGCTGGCTTATTTTGAAGTTCACCCCGATGAACAAAACTGCTACGGCAAAACTCTGATGAATTTCACCATACATAATACACCAAAATTACAGCGGTATATGACACTTTCACTCCGATTCTCGACGAGGTTCATAAATCGAGCTGAGGGACAGATGTAGACTGAACTAGGATACTTGCACTCCAAATCTCGACGAATTTGATGAATCCAAAACAAACCAGTCGAGCTGAAGAAACAATGTGTACTGGGGAATAGGCTAAGTGACAGGACAAAAAAATTAAAAATTGGTTACAATAATACTAAATTTAACAATAATAATTTTAAATATGAATTAAATACATTAATTATAAAGATATACATATAAAATCAATTTTATCGAAAAATATTGTTGTTGCGCTACCGGGATTCGAACCTGGATCTCTTCCCTAACCGGGGGAGGTGCTTTATCCAACTAACCTACACGGGCATTATTTTTAGCGACAATTTTTCGATCCTATATATTACCTTTTTGAAATTAATACATTTAATCGTTCCATCATTTGACATTTGACATTTTCCATTATTTTTACAGAATCTCAAAATACCTTTAAGTAAATCTGATAGTAGACGCCAGAATTATCAATTCATTTTTATTAAATTTTGTCGAATCCCGGTAGCGCAACAACAATATTTTTCGATAAAATTGATTTTATATGTATATCTTACTAATTAATATATTTAATTCATATTTAAAATATCACAGACCGTCTGTTCTGAATAATTATAACTTCACAATAAGAATGTGTTCTCCTAAAAAATAATAATTTTGTTTAAGTCTTGAATATATATAGAAATTATGTATTCACCTATCAAAAAACAAAATAATTACGAATATGGAACATATACATAATTTATGTGTTAAATTTGAGGTTTTCACGGGTTGGTTATACCGTGTCTCAAAAATGATCGTGAGACACGTCGAACTGGTGGCCTAAATCGACGTGTCTCACGCCCATATTAGAGCGACATTTCACTGATAAATCACTCCGTGAAGATGGGATGTCAGATTTATTCTAAACGTTGGGAAAACTAGTAGTCCAGGACAAACAGACGCAGAATAATCAAGAAACTTTCTCTCTGACATATAAATATTGTGAGATCGAACTGGGGAGTTCTATCCTCCACCGACTAACTAGAGCAGAGCATGGAGATTTGTGAGATTTTTCGTCCCAGGACCACATACTTACACCTGTCTACTGCATTCTATCTACTATACTGATATGTTATCTTTTTTGTTTTTTGTATATTTTGATTATAATTTTTCCACATAAATATTTACAATGTTCTCGCGTATAAAGTCGTGTAGATTTAATAATGTTATGTGTGGTGAATCTCGAGGTCTCGAGGCATAATTGCAACCTCAGGATTCGATTTTGACGATTTTATCAATGCGTGTATTTTTAATTTCAGTATATAAATAGTTTCCTGAAGATGATACCATAGGTATCGAAACATGTAGAATAATTAATAAATAGTGGTTTAAACAGAGTATTTTGTATAATTATTCATTGTTTTTAAGTTTAAAAAAAATGTGTTTTTCTTAATAATCAATCACTATGTCACTAAATTCGCAACGTCACAAGATATAAACTAACACACAACTGCAGTAGATCATATTTCTATAGAATTCTACTTAAAAGAAGAGCTGCGTGATATTTTTGTATTCTTTTGCGCTGAATCGCTGATTTACTCACTGTGTTTGGTTAGCATAGGTACTGTTTGCCGATTGATTAAATATAAATGTGAAACTCTTGTTTTCTCTGGATTATTACAGATATTTAGCGGACATCAGAATTCGGCTATTATTAATATCCTAATAAACACCTGCTACACATATAACAAAAGCATCACTAGAATAAACACTTTCACTTTGCCTGGGGCATCTAAAGTGCTTGAGCTAGCCTCGGGTCTAGCTAAAGTTTGAAAATACATATGTAACCACAAGACTGATAAAAATCTGAGTAGAAATAAAGCTTTGAAACTTGAAATTCCCATTTGTATAATTAATAACTAAGTTTAGTAAAAATTGTATTAATTAAAAACTATTACTTTAGGTGTTTCATATACCTACTACAAAATTTGATGATTGTACAGAGATTGTATTTGACTTATTTAAAGATTATTAAAGTAAACTTTTAAATCAATCCAATCTCCTGTACTAGCCATTTGCCTTTACGAAAAACTTACAAGAAATTTCCCCAATACGTATATGACGGTATTTAAGAACTGTATGAAAGAGAAATGCTAAGAAAACATTTTTATTTGTAAATGGTCAATTATATCAAAACGTAAAACAAAATTTAAACTAAAAATAATAAAATGATATTTCATCATCCATATAGAACCTCTAACCTCAAGATCGATCTAGATATCAATACATGCGATGTTAAGTTTACAATTTTACCTTTAACTTTACAAGACCTAAGTCGCCGACCGAATTTAAATATCAAATCCTACTGCTACAATAACTTATATTCTAGGAAATGTATTTGGGTTGAAATAAATGCACGTTTGTTAATTATGATTCTATTTAATTTAACGTAAACTTTTCGAACATCGCCACTTTATTAGCCGTACTCACAGTTAAATTATGTTTAATATTTAAAACGATAATTTTGTGGTTAAAAATTATTATTACAAATTTTAATAAATAATTATCTTTATATTAACCAAGTTTCAAGTTCATTTCGACGTTAGTCCGTTCCGATACGACTAATCTTCGTTATGACGTACGTACATTAACTAATCCATAAAATAAAATAATGTTTCTTACCACAAAACTCGATAAAAATATGAGTATTTTGCTGTTGGCTTCTTCAGCTAAGATAGGCAACACTTTGTGGGATGTAAAATTAAACACCGATGCTGCCGAGAATGCATTTCCTGCAATACCAGAATAGGCTGGAGGTTCTTGCTTTGCTTTCTGTTACGTTTTCTTCCTGTAGTATAATTATTCGATTTCTCATAATTATTAACCCACTTTCAGTGTCGGATGCCATTCTGATCTATTTCTGAAACCATCAAGAATTCCAATCAATCTTAAAACAGACTTTATCACGATGCCTGTTTGGTATAACATTTGTGGAATACAACGGAGATGAAACAGGTAATTACTTGCGGAATGAAAGGAAATATATTTTAATAAGGATATCCGAAGTGCGGAGGGGAAACACTTATTAGGTAGAAGAAAGACTTGCTGCTGTATGAATTATGCTAAAGAAGAGATTCAATATTACTTGAATCATATAGAAATAGATAAGATAAGATAAGATAAGTACCTATACACAATAGTTTTAATTTAACAAATATAAAACAACGTTATAAAAAGATTTTCATTTTACTAGTCGTAATATAAATATCTATTATATAACACGTAGGCATATTTATTTATTTTATTTTTAAGAGAACCATTTACTATTTCCGTGATGTTAAATCATTAGCTTTTATGCGAGTAAAATATGAACAAAATGATTTGAGGTGAAGTGTAATTAACGTGGAGATTAATTATAATAATAAAAAAATTAAAGTATTTAAAATACCACGTCTTTAAATTACTTTCTGGTCATATATTATATAAAATAGAAAATAAACCACTATTCATTGATAAATCAACATGTTTCGATACCTATGGTATCTTCTTCAGGAAACAATGTATACTCTAATAAAAAATACAAGCATAGATAAAAACAAAAGTACAAGTGATGGGTAATAAATCAGGAACTACTGTGAAAACATATTTAAAAGGTGACTATTAGCAAAAAGGATTTGGTTATATATAATATTAAATTTGTTATTAACACTTTTCCTACACTTTCAAATTTATCTAACCGTAAACCCTAGTATTTGTATGTATAATTTCTAAACCCTTGTTTATGTCAAAAGAATGGCTTATTTCCAAAACCCTCATTATTTGTAGAGTAAAAGTGAATGCAATTGATTTTATATTTAAACAAATGACAGTTATTAAAATTATCTTAAAATAGGGAGGTACTCAAAAATATCATAAATAAATTTATACTTTTAAAATTAGCAATATTAACTTTGTGGTTAAAATTCATATTTTTATTTATTATCTTTATTTTATTAACCACTTAATAGAGTTTAAATACATCTACCGGTTTCTATAGAATATAATAATAAATTTTTATATAAATCACAGATAAAACATAATGATAATAATGATTATTGGCGCAGGATTTTATACACAAATAACTTTTAGAATCAAATATCTAAACACCTACCACTAAACATTAGACCGGCATTTTATACAAATAATAGTAAAGAAATTTACTCATAAATTCTAAAGACAAGGATGATAAATTTAACAATTCTGGTCTCTATAAACTTAGTTTATATTAGTAAAACGGGTAGAAATTTTAATATAAAAGTAAGGGAGCATTTGAGATATTTGAACAATAGTGGATTTTCTGAATTTCCTAATCATTTGATAGAAAATGGTCATGGTTTTGATAAAAAATTGGGATTGACAATTTTGCATATAAACGGTGTTGGTCACAAATTAAATAATTTGAAATCGTTGGAGATAAATAAAGCGTGTAAAACTAATCAAAAAATCATAAACAACCAACTAAATTTAACTACGAGTCTTTCATTTCATTCTAAAACAGATTCTGGTAAAGAAACCATAATATATGTTTTAGTTAGTTACGACATCCTGAAGAAGAAAATGGTATTTTTCGAAACCGGTAGATGTATCTAAACTCAATTAAGTGGTTAATAAAACAAAGATAATTGATAAAAATATAAATAAATTTGTATAAAAGATGTAAAATGTAAATCTCTACTAGTAATTAATAATAATTGTTTCATTGAAGAAATGTATAAGCGATGTCGCCTTAAATCTTAGTCTGAGTGCAATATTTTTACAAACATGTTTTGCACTCTTCTATCTAATAATCTAGCCTCGTATTAGTATTTAATCGAAAAGTTATCATCATATGATAAATACAATTTAAAACTTTTGATCGAAGATTTTGAATTAAGGCGCGCCATTTGAAAATGCGTGGACAATTATGTATAATGACAGCTGTCATCATAACACACAGCGAAACAAGTTTCGATAGAGGTATGAAATGGATTATATGGTTCATGTAAATATTTGACATTTGTTCCATTTTTGTAGGTAATATTCCCGACTGGGATGAGGCGAGCGGGTTATTATTTTCCAATAATTGTTATGCTCCGGGAATAAAACCGATAACGATGTTTATTATTACAAAATAAATCGAATTAAAAGTTACGCTATTTTTTCATTTGATTTCAGTTGTTCATATTAAGGTACACACGAGGATAATAAAATCCCAGAAATGTGTGTATGTCCTGTGATGCTGCAACCCGAACCTTGCTATTGAGGTTTATAGTATTATTAACTTTTGATTTATTCAATTCATTGTTTTTGCTGAATTAATAAAAATATAGATATGCAAGCGTGATAATGTATAGTGTGACATTTTTTTAATAGCACAATGCACCACTTTTAGATGGTGTCTGGGCATAATATTCCCAATATAGTACAATTTAGTGAATTTCAAACATTTTAACAAAACAAGTATTCGTAATTATCTAGTGGATTGAATGGAAGGATAATGATGAAAGAGTTTTTTTTAAATTAGTGTAAGGTTGCAAATACATGCCAATAGGTATCAATGAGGAGGACGGAGTGCAGAGTGGGAATGTGGAATATTAGAGGAGGAAAGGACAGAAAGATGAATGAGCTGTGTGATAGTATGAATGAAAAGAACCTAGATATATTGTACATTAGTAAGAGCATGAAGAAAGGAAGAGGAGATATGGAGTACAATGAAACGCTGGTTCTATGGTCCGGGGTCCCAGAGGCGGACCAGATGAGTCAGGGTGTTGCAGCGTTGCTCTCGAAAAGAATGATAGAATGTATGAGAGAATGTTAGTGCCAGGCTTATGTGGATCCGTTTTAAATATGGAATTACAAGTGTATTTTAGTCGTAGGTTATGCTCCCATAAACTCAGAAAATTATGAAGTTAAAGATGAATTTTGAACGAATGTAAGGGAAGTAATGAATGTAAAACGGAATAATGAAAGAATAATTTTCTCAGGCGATTTGAATGGATCGGTGGGGACTCGGAGGGATGGTTTCGAGTCAGCCATTGGTGTGTATGGTGACAAAAAGATGAACGGAAATAGAAAAAGTCTACTTGAGGTATGCTTGGAATGCAACCTTTTTGTCTAAAATACCTTTTTTATCACAAAGAAATCCATCAGTACACATGGGAGAGAAGAAATGAAAGGTCGAGGATTGATTTTGTGGTGGTTAGCTCTAGACTGAGATCTGCTACTATTGATACTCGAGTGTTTCAGGGCGTCGGGATGGAAACTGACCATTTCCTCATCGTCTTAAGGATACTTTTATTCCATTCATTCCAATTCAGTATCGGCGCTATCTAGAGTCAACATTGAGAATCTGCAATGTCAGAGAAAAATTTGAAAGGAAAGTGTGTGAAAAACGAGTGAGTGATATGAATGCATGGGAACACATTAAAGTTACTCTATCGGAATTAGCGAAAGAAACCTGTGGCATATCTACCCAAGGAAGGAAGAAAGGCGATGCATGGTGGGACGATGGCATAAAGGAACTTGTGAAAGAAAAGAAGAATGCGTGGCGCTATCTTTTGACAGTAAATGTAGACGAGAGCAAACTACTTGTATAATGCCTGTAAGAAAAATGTTAAATCTCGGCTGAAAAGAGAGGAAGGGGTAAAAATAACTGAGAATTTTCAGGATAATATAAAATTCTTCTGGAAGGAGGTCAAAAAATCCCAATGTGGTGTCAGTAAATAGAGAAATGTTAACGAATGAGGATGAAATAAAAGATAGATGATGAAATATTTCCAGAAAACGTATAAGAGTGTAGAAAATGCAAATGAGGAATCACCTGTGAGGCTCTCTGTTGGTGATGATTCAGTCCGGGCTTCGCCGATCGATGTCTGCCGCCCGTTGTCTGCCGCGCGGATGGTGACCGACGACGCGATCTGGGCGGGACCGTGACTTTGAGTCCGCTCTGCAAATTCGTCCTTCTGGTGGATGGCCTCGTTCATCAACTCCTCCGAGCTGCTCCCTTACACCTCGGCTCAAGTTAAACCACCGTTCCGGTTAGATTACTCTGATTCCGCGCTGTCCTCCACTCCCGCACGATATCTCAGGATCCGTCCTGGTGCCGGCCGGTCTCGACCGCTGATCGCCAACCGTCCGATGGCTGACGGTTGGCGATCTTCAACTGACTCCCCGGCTCACTCTCTTCACTGAATTTTTTTCCAACTAAAAATTCTGAGTTAAGTGCTAAGCCTAAGTGCTGAGTTTAAGTGCCGAGTTTTAGGTGCTGAGTGTCTGTTCTGAGTCTCCTTTCTTCATCGCTGCGTCCGGCCTTTTAAGCACCTTAGGGCGTGACCTCAACACGTCCCTTGGTCCATCCCTTAAACGATAATTAGGTGCTCTCTTTTACTCAGATACAGAAGCATTTTACGGTTTTGTACCCGGATTAGCTGGGAAATTCCTTATATTAATAAATATCTGGGATCTCCCGTACGAGATCCGAGATCTTTTTCGGCTGGCTAATTGCGGCCGTCGCAAATTCGTATTCTCCCGGCCATATATTATTATTTTAAAAGGTAAGTCGCCGACAGTATACATTTAAGATGGAATGCATTTATCGGGGATAGACCGTCATAAAATGTTCCCTACATCCCCCGAGAAAGCAGACACATTCACTTAATATTATTGTTACACGGCCCTGTTACCCATGCAAATCCCTTAAAAGAATGCACCGCGTTCGGATTAGCCGTTAGTACTCCTTTATTTGTTTATAATATGGGGAAATTCGCGTCACATCGATCGCCGGGCACATCACGCTCTTCAATCAACGTTTGGAGGAGAGCCACACCTCGTTAGATTGGAGGAGGGCTGTCATTATGCCTCTCTATAAAGGGTCGAAAATAGAATGTTGTAACTATAGGGCTATTAGTCTACTGAGCTCGGTTAGTAAACTGTTTGAAAGTATTTTAATAGAAAGAGCAATAACGGTGACGAAAAAAAAAGTATGGGACGTGCAAGGGGCCTTTGTAGGGGATACGTGGATCAGATCTTTTTTCTACGAGTGATGGCGGAAAAGTTTTTGGCAAAAAACCAAAAACTTTTTTGTTCCTTTGTAAATCTACAAAAGGCATATGATAGAGTAATAAGAGAAAGGTTATGGAATGGACTCTTTGATTACGGACTGAATAGTAAACTTCTAGCGTATATGAGAGGATGTATGAATGTGGATGAGGCGAGAATTGTATGTCAGAACAGACGAGTGTAGCGCTCAATTCTTCTCTGCCTATCCCCGTGGGAAACGGCGTGATGCTAAGTAAGTACGTCTACCTATTAGTTTCATTAATAAATTAAATAATTAAGAAAAGTATTTTTTATGTTATATTTATTGTGTTTTCATAGTTAAGTATTGTAATGTACTATCATTATCATTATCAATAATAACATCATAATAATAAAAGCATTTGGATAAAATCTTAAGGCCCTATAGGACACAGAAAATTACGCGAGCAACTGTCATCAGTTTTGATGGTTTTTTAACAAAATTAAATACATTTTTTTTATTCTCGTGAAGTTAAGTAATCCGAACGAAATAAAAAATTTGTAATCTATAACTCCTGACCTTCCGGTTGCATAGTATAAGGTGTGCGACCTTTTTTGGATGCACGCATATTGTACAACTTCCTTAATACATTTAACAAAACGGACGACGTCAATGGTTGTACTGGCGATAAATTAACAAATTTTACAGGAATGGGTTTATTTATTATTTAAATATTTTGAGTTGTGGTTTATGGATTTGATTCAAATTAAAATTATAATGTAATTACTCATAACAAATTAACACTAATAAAAAATTAAAGAATTATATATTAAATAACAAGAATATGGACGATGTTTAAAAAAAATTAATTTGCAATGATTGCAATTATGTATTTTTATATTGGTAAAACTAATGGAATTAAGGAGTATTTGAGATACCTAAACAATGACGATTATTCAGAATTTTCCAACTAAACAAACCATTATTTTGATATTAACAAGGGATTAGAATTTATATATACAAGTACTAGGGGTTTACAGTTAGATAAATTTGAAATTTTAGAAATAAGAAAAAGTGTTAATAGTAAGCTAAATATTATACATAACCAAATCCTCTTTGCAAATAGTCACCTTTTAAATTTGTTTTCATATTAGTTCTTACTTATTCAACACTTTATAGTTTTGTTTTTATCTATGCTTGTATTTTTAATTTCAGTATACATTGTTCCCTAAAGAAGATACCATTAAAAAAATATATATGTTATATTACGAAAGACGTCGACGAAATTTAATTATGGTCGATATTTATATCGTGTTTTGAATGTTTCAAAAAATTGTAATTTTTGACATGTTTTATTCGTTTTAAAAGTAATTTAACATTCAAACACGTAAAATTTCTGAAAGGCCATTTTAAATATAATTTAAAACTCGTTATATATTTTAATTTACTAAATTGATGAGTTAAATGAATACGACCGAGTTAATAGGGATTCGAAACCGGATTAAATTTGTTAGGCAGTGGGTAATTACAGAAGCAAAACTACGGCAAATATTGCCGTAAAACCAATTTTCAATATCGATATTATGAACGGTTTACCACAGAACGCAACACATATTTTACATACGAATTTTAAGAAAACATAAATCTCTTCCATCATGTACTAATAGTGTTATAACATTATCACATAAAGCATGCAGCATGTATATATTATATATTCACTCCGTTAACGTTAGTCGATGTTTTCTGTGCATGAATGGATTTTGAAAATATATGCCTGCAGAAAGTAAATAATATTTACGCTTTATTTTAAAAATAATTACAAAAAGTACTTTTTACATCCGGAATGATTTTGTTTAACACATTAAGTATTATTTGAAACCTATAAAATGAATAACATATGTGAAGAAATTCGGACAGCTTTTATAGGCTGCTTTTTAGTAATTATTAAAAATATATATAATAAAATATATATATAAATTTATATATATATATAAAATATATATATATAAAAATATATATATATATAAGGTATAATTTACATACAATACAATTTTATATATATTTACAAACCAATGCAAAAATATTAATCAGTGAAAGGCAATAATTTCCGTTTGAAATTTTTACAATCAATTCATGAACAAAATGTTTGGTCATTCCGGCATTGTATTTTTTTGGTGATAATTATTTTTTATTTAAAATTGAATGGATCTTTCATAATAAAATTGATTAAAAACAGGCATAGCTGTAGTTTTTGTAAATAGATTCGAAAACTTTACACTAAATTGATTCTCTAGACAATAAAAACATGAATCGTGTACTGCAGCCTGTTAAGGGGTATTTCACAATGTGTATGTCTATACCAATATAAAATACTTTTTTGAAACACCTATTTTTTATGCTTTTCTCTGTGCGATTAAGCGCTTTTTAAAAACTTTAATGATACATAAATTCTTAATACTTAAAACATATATTTTTCTTCTTATTCTTCTATTATCATATCCATCAACTTACCTGACCAGTGTGAATCAAGAGTTATAATACAACATTTGTGATATATTACATTTTTGGACAGCCTAAATAATGTCATGTCACAACTCAAGTTTAGTGGTTATTTGGAGCTTCGTGTAATGAATATGTTTAGCATACGTGTCACATATTAATTACATTTTCAGGATATTTTGTTTAGTCTATTACAAATTTTTGAATGATCTTGTGTTGTACAAGGTAACAGGATGCAACCAATATTTCTTACCAATTTGATCAATTCCAAATAAACTGGCCTCACCCACAAACACAATATGGGAACGCCGTGTTTCATGGTTACCTACACACTATCACAGACAGATGTAAGGTTGGTGGCTAGACAGTGGTTGACCCGAGATTGTGAGTCCACGAACGCCACGAATGCGTACTAACCTCCTGCTGCCGTACTCTGCTTCCACCCTTGACTGCGGAACATTAACGAAAGACGTATAGTTGTTAAATGAAACAATCTAATTGATGTCTTATAAATATAATTACAAGAACAGTTACAGAACTGAATGTTAATTAAATATATATATATATATATATATATATATATACTTGATATTTCATCCACGACGGGCGGCGGTATTTGAGCTCTAAATAATAATGTAAAATCCACGAAATAACCCCTTTAGTAATTCCCAAGTATCACAAATAACTCACAAGCAAAAGGCAAGACACCAATCCTTCACAGATTGTCTCGATAACAATGGATTTTACGTTCCATAACATGCGTTTGGATTGTTCAAATAAACTGGCGGCACGGCGTTCGCTCACAGCCGTCCCGCGTGCCTTCGCTTCGCTGACAGACACTTGTTGATGTTAACAGTAAAGATAGGAAATAATATGATACTAGGTTCAGTTATGACGTGTGTGATGCGCTTCTGCGGAATCTATCGATGCCAGTCACGATTCCAATGTTAGCAAGGTCTTCCCGCGTTAATTTAATCCGGTTGACGTCCTATACCGCAGATTCGATGGTTTACCGGTCGCGTAGGAAACATAGCCGGCGTCTCCCTTTAGGCTGCACTCACCGTGAGAAAAGGCGGCTGCCGCGACAGATCGGCGTCTGCAATTCCCACGGTAGCGGAGGAAATCGAATATTATTACCATTTATAGGAATATCACTTATATAAGGATGGTATATCATGCAAATTAATTACGAGCAATTCCACAAACAGTGCATTAGCGAATGCAAAGATTAATCATATTTACGCTTCGATTATTAACTCTGCAATACGACATGGATTCACCAATCTCTCCGCGTGACGTCTGACCGCTTCTGCGACAGGAGCGGTCCGCCCTCGGCTCCGGACCATATTCGCCACTTACCGACGTGAAATTGTCGCGAACTGACCATTGCCATGATTCGAATTCATGGCGCTATATTCAAAGCCACCCGGCCTATTTATTTACAACATGACATCCTCACTAATTCAGTAAAAAATGTAGTGGAATCAAATGGTAACGATTAATACCTTCAGCCGCGATTGCCCTGACCAATATTTTGTTTAATAATGTAATTATATCTAATAATTTATTACAATAATTTAACAGGAACTGATTAACATTATCATGGCCATCCCTTATAGTCTGAATCTACAAGCCCGTGTGGTACCTAGCTTCCTCAAAACATGCTTCTAAAGATCGTCGGTCGTCCCTGGTTTCTGATGTCAAAGTTATTATGGTAATTAATAAGGTCAAAATTGATAATCTGCAAACGGATGATGTCAGAGAAAAATTCGAAAGGAATGTCTTTGATAGGCTGAGTGAGAAAAGAGAGAGCAATAGAGAGATAGAAGATGCATGGAGCCACATTAAGATTACTCTATGCGAATGGAAACCTGTGGAATAGCTACCTAAAGAAGGAAGAAAGGCGATTCGTGGTGGGATGAAAGTATAAAAAAACTCGTGAAAGAAAATATGAATTCGTGGCTTTACCTTGACAGTAAATGAGGATAAATACTCGAAAGCAAAAGACCTGTACAATGCTTATAAGAAGAAAAAAATCGGGTGTGAAAAAAAGAAAGAGCGGCTGAAAAGAGAGAAGGGGTGAAAATGACAGAATTTCCAGGATAATATGAAATTCTTCTGGTAGGAAATCCCGATGTGGTGCTGAAAGCACTAGTGTGAAAGCTATTAAGTCAGTAAATGGAGAGATGTTAATGAATAAGGACGAAATAAAACATAGATGGATGAAATATTTCCAACGAAAAAAAAACCAGAGGCTCCCTGGGGTAAGTATGAATTACAAAAATAATATGAATGCAATAAGCATGGCCAAGATAAAGTGTGCTATTAAAGCGTATGGAGAATGGTAAGGATGTGGACTGTGATAATGTTGCTGCTGAGTTTATCAAGTAGGTGGCCCATTAGTTGTCTCGTGGCTACATACGCTTTTCAATCAATGTTCGGAAGAGAGCCATAACCCATTAGATTGGAGGAGGGCTATCATTATACCTCTCTACAAAGGCAAAGAGAAAATAGAGCAAGAACGGTGACGAAAGAAAATGTATGGAATGTACAAGGGACCTTGGCGGGTGACAGAGGTTCCATGAATCATATCAGTTTTTAGCGAAAACTTTGTTGTGCCTTTGATTTATGATAGAGTTATAAGAGAAATGTTACGGAAGGTACTCTCTGATTACAGAGTGAATAGTAAACTTATACAAGCAATTGCATCCCTATAGGAAGAAAGTTTTGGATCATTCACACCATGGTTTAACAATAAAAAGTGTGTCAATCATTGTTATGTAATGTCTCCATGGCTGTTCAATTTATATTATATATGGATATTTGTGTAAAAAAACTGTAATGTATGAATATAGGAGCGAAAATTGACAATTTGATTGTGTACTGTTTATTGTACGTCGATGATGCAGTATTAATGGCGAATAATGAACAAGAATTACAAAATATAGTGAGTAGAATGTACGATGTATGCAAGGAAAGCCAAATTTACAATTTCAAAATTTTTTTTTTTTTGTAAGTTTTTTAAAAACAATGACACTCATTTCATAAGAAAACTTATCAGAAATAATAATTAACCAACAGAATGCGATATTTTTTTACGTTTTGGGAATGACATTAAAAGTTCAAATATGTCGAAAACCGTGTGACATTCATTAGACCTATGATGAGTTATTCGGACAGAGCATAGTCTCAGCTGTCGATGGTTTTCGTTTAGACCACTACTTAAAAGACCTCTGTATATATGAGTATATAATAAATAAATAATTTAAAATTTTAATTCTAAAATTTAAAATTTCGAATAAAATAAGAGTAATGATAAGAAAAAATACTATTGGGTGTAACTGATGATTTGATGGTGTCCAGTAGACTGCCGAAGACGAAATGTTATCGCAAATATATATTCGACGTACCTATGGAAAAAATTACCACAATCATTCTATTGAATTTTCTATCGTACCTCGTACTCATAGGGTGGTGTTAGTAAAAAAGAATCTGTTGATAATGTATGAATAACACATTGGTCACGCATGTACCGTACCGACTATTCAATTGACTTACGAAAGCATTTATAATTAACGCACTGTTAGAAAAAATAATAGCATTGATAAATCTTATTTTCTGATTAAATCGCGCAAACTAAAGTTACACATAAAATTCGTATCCATCATATTCACTGAATCTCAGACATTTGGTTACCACTTATTATTCCCCGTCAGTACCTTGTGATATATATACTCCTCCACTTTTATCGGCATCCTGAGGGTTGTCACTCGCTAAATCCAACGAGTGGGAGATCTTCTTCTTCTCTCTCTGACTTTCGATATTTTACATTTCGTCGTAAGCCAATGGTTGAGAGTCCATCGCTGGCGTCTAGTTCCAGACATCTCAAATCATAAGGTGGTTCTGTTCCACCTTAGTGGTATCAAAGTTTGAAATAATTGTAATATAGTTTTCGTTAAACGGACTATTTTTCTCGATTATTAAGTTTGATCGTATTTCGCGGTTCACAATTAATCACAAAGGTCAACTAAGCGATGCGTCGGAGCCAACATTTCAATTTTATCAGAATATTTTTTATAATTGAGTTTCCGTGTAAACGTCACGTCCAGTATGAATAATTTGATCGGTGCTGGAAGTAAAAATGTCTGATACTTTTGGCAATATTAATTTATCATTTTTGCGTAGCATCATACGTAGTTACGTACATAATATGATACTTATATGTAAGTAATACATTTTGTGTTTGAAATATTTCTAGCTAATGATACTACTAAAATATAATGCTAATTGTTGTATATTTGTCAAGTGATGTGATTTATTTATAAAATATGTATGTCTTAGTTTCTTTATTCGATAAGTATTTATTATAATATTTAATAAATAATCGTTCATTTGTTTGTCTATGTACATTTTTATTATGTTAAAGTGTCTTAGGTTGTTACTGATGTCCTAATAAGAATAATAATAAAAGCATTCAATTCCCAATTTCATACATACACCGATTCGTTAGTATCGTAAATATAGTTATTGAATAAATATTTTTATATTTATTTCCAGCCTGCACAATATAGACTGTACGCTCAAAGTGAATCATAATAACACGTAATTATTTGGATTTCATTAAGGTCGGAAATTCAAGCGAAATTCAGCTGCGACGGCGATTTTTTCGCAACTTTTCTCGCATTTTATATCACATTTTTCCATGGAAAATTATCAAATTATAATTTAATTAATAAGTTCCATATATTATTAATACATGTATATTTTTAAAACAACAAAAACATAATTATTTATTTAAAAAATAAATTATCAAACCAACATTGTTTTAGAACTTAAGAAAATTTGTCCACTTTGTAGGCTCATTTAGCTGCATGAACATGTGGGATGATTTTTTTTTCATTTATATTATAAAATAAAGTAAACTATTGTTTTTATTATATATACAAATTGAATAAATCGGTTAAGCGATTTTTACAATTTATATTCTAAAAGAGACTGTTTTTAAAAATAATATACTAATTTGCATGTCATTTTTAACATATTTAGGTCAACATCAAAAAATTAAAAGAACGGACACTATTTGCTTATCCAGTGCAATACACTCAAAAAAATAATAAATAAATTGAATTAAATTATCATTACTAACTTATACTGCCTTATTAAACAAGTTTTAAAGATTTTTGTACTGATTTTTCAAATTTTCCAAAGTAGGCAGTGAATAATATTTACTCACATTTTTCCGATTAAAATGGATTTGCAAACGATTATAAATGTGATAAATGAACAATCGGAGTCATTAGGAGATCTAGGGAAGGGAGAACGTAAAGAAATCGTTAGGAATTACGTTAGATCCATTGTCTCAATTTAAATGAGTATTTCTTAATTTAAATGTAAGTAAAAATTCCATCATTATTGTTATTTTAAGTGTTTCATTTGTGATACAAAATTATTAATAAAACACCATTAAGTTAACCACTTCGTAAACCAATTTTTTATTACACCGATCCTATAAAAAGGTATGTAAAACTTATTATGAAGGACAATTACCTCGCGTGTATGGTTGTAAAATAAATGTTGATGTGAATTGATAATATTGAGAGTATTGTAGTCTTATTTTTATCTTTTCATTTTAAAATTTTAAATTAATAACTTTCTAATCATGTAGAACAAATTTATGTGATATGATTTTTTTACTACTTATAACTTAGCAAACTTGTCGGGTGATACAATTTGTGTAATGTTATTTCCTATGTGAAGATTTTCACATTTGAAAGAATCAAGTGATTTATCATACTATCACTTGTATAATCATCAATTAAATTGTATACTTGTTGATTTAGATATTCAAATGGTAGTAAAATTGTATTATTTTGATTGAAGTAAAAATTGCCAAACTAATCTTTTCATCTTATCGCATTCTAGTAATGAATTTCTTAATACTTTCTATTAAAATATTCATATATTTTCCCTGAGAATGCTGGCTAATGTGAGTGGTAGGCGATATGGTGAATTCTGTGAACCAGACCAACGCACTTCATGCTATACCCTGAGCGAGTCGGTGGACGTGTAATAAACGACGTCACAATATATATATACGAGTTCTAGGTATTCTACGTTAGATCACGTTTTCTGCAGACGGCTTCCTTGACGAAACTTAGGCAAACGTTTCGGCACGTTGATACGAGCCATTGTCCGAGCAACTATATTTATGCATTTTCTTATTAATTTGTCTTAATTTTTTGATCTATATTAAACCAATTTATAAAAATTGATTAACCTGTAGAATGTTTTACCTTTTTCAACTCTACATAAGTTTAATCTAGCAAAGCAGGAAATGAAAAATGTAATTAAATTTATAAGGATGAAATAAAAATTAGTAATATATGTACTATATTTTTGTCGTTTCCACGCATCGCCCGTTGAACGGAATTGTTCTGCCAGGCCTCTCAACCGACCGGCAGCGCCACAGATAGAAATGGAATTAAATTCCCGCGTCCCATAAAGCGTACCCTTCACCCCGCCAAAAAACTACGTAAAATTCTTCCGAAATCCAACCGATAGATGATCGCCTTAAAAGTCCATCATTGACCGGAGATTATATGTAACCCGTTGTATTCCTTGTTATCTACCGACCCTTGTGTTCGTATTACCTACAAATTCCTCATGTTCTGTGTTACTCAATAATCGCTTGTGTTCTGTATTGCCTAGAAACTCCGTGTGTTTTGTGCTAGTGTTACAACGCTGTGCTTAGAAAGAGACATTGCGCCATTATTTCTGAAATTTTGAACACACATTTTATAGTCTTCCATTTAAACATAATTCCAAAACATAACGTTTTGATCCTTGTTAGAGGCAATAATAGTTTGTTTTTGTTGAATAACAAATGACTAACGTTAATTAACCTCTTTTATAAATTAATATACATTATAAAAATGAAGTGTTATTTTAGTTGATCTGAGTTACCTGTCTTAATAACCAGGGTTGTCCATTAAGAATCGTATAACTTTGACTAATGTAATAGCTTTAAGTGTAATTTAAATAAATTGATAGAATAAATAAACCTGCAGATACGTAAATGCCAGAATGGAGAGATCGATTATTTGATTTATTTTGTATTAAACAAACCTACTTCATGGACCTCTTTCTTTAATTAAGTGAGTCCCCTTTCCTTACTTGAATTTCTTTTTGTGCCGTCTTTTTCCCCGAAAAAGAGTGTCTTTGAACGTCTCTCCTGATTTTGTAGTTACTATAATTTAATTATTATTTGTGTGATCTTATTTGTATAATGTTACTCACATGTTGTATATATTATTATAATAAAAATAAAACAAAGGTCGTGTACAATGAGAGCAAATTTGATACAGGAGGCTGCGCGGTATCGCCCTATACCGTGTGCGGGGCGCTATTGAACAGCCTCCTTTGTAGCATTAGCATAGGAGTCGTAAAAGTTTAAGAAAAACAAAGAAAATAAAGCAAAACTGTGATAAATAATAAAGAAGAAAAGTATAGAATATCTTTTGGATATTGCTCATGCTAATGTACTGAAAATGATTGCTATCGAAGAAGACAGGCTATTTATACTCGCCCAGAAATAAAATAAAAACCAATTAGGTCAGATAGGTGGCCTAGACAGAGAGCTCGACAAGAAACAAGATATAAAGTTTCAATAGTTGCGAAGTTAGAAAGCAGAAAAAGGCGAGAATTAGGAAACATAAAACGTCTCACTGAAAAGTGTGAGTTAATGTTATCATTTTTGACCTCTTTAGACAATAGTGAAGACTTTAATCAGCCGAATTCTCCAACGATATAAATCGACATCACAACAAAAACAAGGCAGGAATCTAATAATCCACGGCCGTTTGGCTGTAAGTCTTGATGTTGCTAAGTTAAGCGATCGAAAAGAAGCTGTTGTGTTGACATCTACTTTCAGAAGCGCAGATGTGGTGTTGCGAGTTACAACATAAGCTCTTCTATTCGAGGCTAACGAATTCAGCGACGAAAAAAAATTGCAAAGTCTTTAAAAAGCGAGTTTAAGCCAGAAGTCTCGCTTACTATTCACTGGAATGGTAAAATGCTAGAAGATATAACAGGAAATGACGTTATGGATCCAATACCTAATACCAGATAATAGATCAGCTTTTAACAATTCCAAAACTACCAAATGGAACAGGATCAGCTGTTTTTGAAACATCATTATCATAGGACTTGTGCGATAAAATTAAATCTATGGGTTTTGATACCACCGCATCAAACACAGGTCGAATTAATGAAGCTTGTGCGTTATTAGAGCAGAAGTTGAAGACAAAAGATGGCTTGCATGCAGACATTACATTTTGGAGATCGTGCTTTTAGCAGTTGGTGCCTCCAGTTGACCAGAAATACAGATCTTTAAAATATTTTTAAAAAAATGGCCATAAATAAAACTAGAAGACAGAGACATCAATGTATGTTTAAGATGTAACCACAATAATGATTTATTTTGCTACACATCGGTTAAAACAGTTTCAACCACGGGAAGATTACAAAGAGTCAGTGAACCTCTTTATTATATTTGCAAAAGGGTGTGTATTTTAGAGCACCTGTTGGATTACACCGAGTAAGATGGATGGCTAAAGTAATCTATACTTTAAAGATATATTTGTTTATTAGCTAAAATTGTTAAAGAGAGAAAGGCATTAAAAATATGTTTGTATTTTTACTGTTCGTATTTACGAAAGTATTGATTTCAAGCTTTTTGCGCATGGTCTGACCCAAATAATAATTTAGAGCTTTAGAAGGACTCGGTGGCATATGAAAAGATAAATCTATATAACTAAATAAAATTGCAACGAAAACCATTATGGAACATATTTGGCATCTGTCTGAAGAGCTTGCTGATTTTCATTCTAAGCAACTATAGAGATCCAGGTTCGTATCCCGGTAGCGCAAAAACAATATTTTTCGACAAAATTGATTTTATATGTATATATTTATAATTAATACATTAAATTAGTATTTAAAACATCACAGACCGTTTGTTCTGAATAATTAGAACTTCACAATAAGAATGTGTTCTCCTTAACAAGTATTTTTGATATTTTTTTCAGGAAATAAATCAAAACAACTATTATACGAAGTATCACGGAGTCACAAGAAAATTAAAGGAAAAGTTAGGATTGGATTTCGGATGAAACCTGTAAAATGATGGAGGAAAGGAATCATCTTAAGATTTCAATATTTCTTAAGAAAAATAACTGAATCGGAGAGTACAAACGAGCTGCAAACCAGACAAAACCCAAGACAATACCTTAAATGAAATCGATAAAGTCATTACTCAACAAGTAAATAGAGTCATTAAGAAACTGGAGGTTACAAACCATCCCAAAAGATGGAATCTTAGTTCAGTTTCTCAAGAATATGTCCGACGAAAACACCAAAAGAGTGCTTGTTGTCTGCTACTAAATTTAAAGAACAAAAATATTATACCTAATAGAGAAAGAATCTGTATTTATTCCAACATCTACACGAGAACAGATCGATGTAAAAATACGAAGACAATGAAACTCGTTTATTTACCTTTCACTCTACTAAAATATTGCTGCATGTATTAAAAATAAGACCAAAATACTTGTTATAATGCAAAATTACCCAAAACAATATTTTGTTCAAGGCTACAAAAGCACTTAGTCAAAGTAAGGGACGGACGGTCATAAAAACTCGGTATTGTTAGACGCAGGTGGACCGACACAGCTTGGGTACAGCGGCGGTAATCCGGCAAACGTGACTAAAGTCACGTCCGCAAAATGCATCACCAAAGGCGAGTAGTCTTCTGATATTCTCCGCCGAGATAAGTGGCTCCGCCTAAGGCGAGATTTTATTTTCAATCAGAAAATAAAATCCATATCATCTCTAAAAGTAGCAAGCAAACGCTTTATACATTGTAATTCCGGGGAAAATTTAAACTGTGCGCCTCGAGTTTAAGCTTAGACTGTGATATTCTCTGCGTTTAATAGTAAATGAAAAAGTATCAAAAAGTTGATGAATATAATCGGTGTAGCGAGAACATACTGTCGCTATAGCATCAGAATATCGCGTCCAGAGTCCCGGTTTGCCTGGATAATTGGGCATCATCTCGTCATTAACCACAAGCCTGAACTCCGTCACTCTACGCTGGCACCACAAGGAGCTGACCACACTTCACGTCCAGGATCCAGGACCATCCTAAGAGGTAATCCCTTACCTGAGGGACCTGAATAATCAACATCAGACAAGCGTCAATATAGACAATTTGGCAGAGAAATTAATGCTGGCATGATGAACGCAAATATTAAATGTTCATTTAATTGTAATTATTTTTGAATAGCCTTATTTAAAAGTATTAAAGTAAATTTCTCATTTTCCACTTTCAACACATGCAAGTATCTTAAGATATAAATTTTCTTATATAAAAATATTATTTTATTTCATAACCATTTGACTTGTCAATATTTAAAAAAGAACCAATTAGGCTAGATGCCTCCCCCCTGAACATGAAGCCGAGGCAGAAAGAAGATATTACCTAACATACTACCTTGACTTATCTATCGATCAACCTGGATTTGTGAAAGTCAAAGGCAGCCACGTAGGATCTAAATATTCGGCATAATTACGAAATGCCGAGAATACAAGTTTCTCACGGTAATACGCTTCATAAACTACTCAAAGGCTTCTGATTGTGTCAAATGGGATTGCCTGTATATGCCCCTGATAAAGGTGTGTGTACCAACAGCTGACAGATGACAGCACTGATTAAATATTC
This sequence comes from Eubasilissa splendida, assembly GCA_031772225.1. Lineage (NCBI taxonomy): Eukaryota > Metazoa > Arthropoda > Insecta > Trichoptera > Phryganeidae > Eubasilissa > Eubasilissa splendida. The sequence continues at coordinate 50,749,598 of CM062845.1, forward strand.
AAAATCTGTGAAAGTTTATGAATTCCTTTCGGAACCATTCCTAGTGTAGAAAGGCATCAAGACAAATTATCTCTTAATTTATTTAATATTCATATATGGAGAAAAAACTAGACTACACTATAAAAAAATTTCATTAATTAATATAATGGTGGACAATGATGAAATGGCGTACAGTAGAAATAGTGACCCGCCAACTGGACTAAAGTAAATAAAAACAAAACGAAAGTCCTCGTCGCCACGAGGTCTTTCATTTCATTTTTGTTGTTTTGTTTTATCTAAAAAAACGGAAAATGTGAAGTAGAAATTCGAGAACAAACTGGAATGACAAAATTAGCGATAACCAGTCTAATAAAGATCGATATATCGATGACCAGTCTGATGTAAGTAGAGAAAACGGTATTTTCTGAAAAGAACCAAAATTCGTCATGGAACATAACTACAAAGACGGATGCCGGATGTGGACCGTATGCTGAAAAATGATCTTTGAAACGGTGACATACTGTGCACCAAGATTCTGGAGTTTGGGGGACTACTAAGCTCAGCATAAGCACACGATGAGCATTAAGAAGGAAAAGGAGAAGGTTCAGAAAATAATCGTGCGATAAAAAACTTAATATAACACTGTTGAGTGCGTCTTAGTTTCACTTCTCAATTTGACTGACTTTTTGATTTATTTTTACATATATATATTGTGCTATTGTTTTTAAATTTAAAATCAATGAAATACAATAAAATAATTAAATTACGTAGGTGTAAATACAATAAATGACCTAGGTAACCTCGAACTTCATGACCGGCGTCATCATTTCATTTAGGTCCATCATGTATGCAACCTTCAGCCACGAATCCTGTCTACTGTAAAACAATTCTGCATCCTTCATCTATCTCCAAGAAGCATGCTCCGTGACGCTATCGTCAGCAATCCTATGCCCCGAGCGAGAAAGGAAAAATCTAATTTCTTGAAAGATTGTTCATCATACCGTTAAGTACAAACGAATTATATAAATATAGTGCACGAGTGATCAAAATAGACAGTTAAGTATTTACCCTTATAACATTTTTGATTTCGCCATACCGGCTCGCGCGTCCACAGGCGGCAGCCTAAGCGCGTGCCACACACAACTGTTCAGACAGGTCTACCGGCTTCGATCGCCAAGCAAAATATCGCGAATACACCATAGAAAATTACCGATCCAATTCCTGTTAAGATCGCGCTATTACAGTATATTATTATTGGCATAAAAAAATACCTAACGGGGTGATTTAAAACATGTCATTAATTTTGCATTGTCATAACGAAACATAATTGCTATAACAGCAAATAGCGAACAGTAAATATTTATATAAATGTAAATCTTAAAGAATTTTTTGAATAGAATAAATATTTTAATATTAATGTAAATTTTCTAATTAATATCTCCATTCTGACGGGACAGAACACAGCTCATTTAAATTTGTTTCTTACTTTTTCGTTCTTGAATGCTAAAAATAGATAAATAAACTAGAGTTATTATTTTTTGTTTGTTTTTAATTAAATAACTTTCTGAATGCGTTAAAATATTCAATGAATGCCAAGAATTTTATATATTATAATATAGCAAAACTACAACATTTTAAACTTGTCTTCAAGTTCTAAAATTAATGAGAATAGTTAGACTGCATTGTAAAATGTAATTCGTAAAATAGCCTAAAACGTCAGTTATGATAAAAGCCGATTCACAACATAATATCCCAGAAGAGTTTTTCAATTAACCCTTACCGCCCAATTATTCTCTCTTACTCAGCGGGAGGCACTCGCCTGAGTAGTACCTACTAATTTGATAGGTACTATCTTATTAAACGTAATGTTAGGAATTAAAAGGAAAAATATTTAATTTCATTACGTACATGTTGTTATGTATGTACCTATACTTCAAAGTCAACCTTTACTGATTTGAAGAGCGTTATGAGATGGAACCATTATTTTAATACTTTTGTCTAATCTTATTATTTATGCTTTCTGTAAGCGGATGTGGATTTAAACGATTATTTCATATAATCTAATTTATTACTTTGTTTATTCAGTACAGAACCTGGATTTAAAAAATATCTTCACAATTATCTTTGTAAACTATAATACAACCCTTGAGAGATCCGATCGTATCTAACATCCAAACGAGAAAGAACTGAAAGTCTATTCGTTTCAATACATCTCCATGAATTGGTTATTTGTATACATAAAACTCAATAAACGTAATTAATTCAAACCGCCAAGTCTTCATATTCAAAATCTTCCTTGATAGTAGATAACAATATATTGATTATTTGGGATTAATTTAAAATCTTGTATAATTCAAAACCTTAGTATTGGGAAAGATAGCGGATACTCTTTTATTTTGAACAATATTTCTATCAACCTTGAAATTTAAAAAAAAATCTCACCAAGCCAGCAAGATTGTAAGCTGTAAAACCGACTGCAAGAAAATTCACTTCGGCAGCCACAGTATAACCCTCTCTTACTGCTCACAACACTTACTGTATCTTACACTTTCTGTTCGTGTTCTTCTGTGTATTTGTTTGTTGCTTGTCTCTTTCGGAAACGCGCGATCGTTATGATCTTGAATATTATTATTATGTTTTTTAAACATGTGATTAAACTGAAACATTCACATTAATTGAACCTCTATACCGTAAATAGTAAATAATTGGTTAACTCCGGTAGTGTACTAGTCCAGGACGCCGCCCAGGTATTTCTTTTGACATGGAACTAACTTTTTAAGTATATTTAAAAATATTTTTATACGTCATATTCCACATTAAATTTTGTATATCAAATATCGTGCAGCTGACGGATATAACGAGAATACAAAAAAATACATAGCATTTCATATACAGGGCTTAACAGACTTAGTACACAATACTTTAGGAGGTTATATCTTATACAAATATGAGTCGAAAATGTTGAAGCTACCATGTCATATTCTTAACCATTTCAGGGATATAAACATTTTAATAGGTCATAGTTACTGGAGGGTTTTGATTGATCGAAATTAATATTTTATTAATTTCAAACGATATTTTGAATTCCAAAAATAAAATGTTATTGAACTTCTAACAGCTGGACTATTTTTTCTAAGATGGTTTATGACTTCGAAATATTTTATTGCTCCCAAGTAAAGACGGGTTCAGGATAATAATGAGTAAATTTTGCAAATGTTGTTTTAAAGCACGTATATTTAAAGATTGTAATGATTTTGTAAAATCCTTGCACGATAATATTGTTCAAACAGATTTTAATAATTACTTTATTCTCATTTTCTATTTTTTGGTTGTCTTGCGTTTTCGACCTGAGGTAAATCGGCATCAAAAAGAAGAAAATAACTTTTTAAAAATATTTATACATGGCGTTTTAATGTTTATCCAGTGAGACGCATTGCTTTCATTAATAATTTTTTAAATAATTCACATTTATACAAATAATAGTTAAATTTTAAAATTAATGGAAGGAACGTGCTCTTCTTCTATTTGAAATAACTCGTAGCTAAGTTTGATAAACTTCATTGATTGTATTACATTTATATTAATGAAATAGGATGGATGGAATTTTTGTTATAGCGCTATATCGAATCTTTTATTTAAATGATGCCTTAAGTTTTATTCTGAAAATCTAGTTTAAATTAATATTTACCGCTTCTTCAAAAATACTTAATATTTGACTTGTATCAGTATACTCTTGACAAGATGTTTATGATGGATGTTGTAAGTCATAATTTTTGGGACGTAATATTGACGTGGTTCTTAATCTGTGACCAATAATAATATTTATTTGGAATACTATTATTTCTTTTCATTTAAGTATGTAAAATAAACTCCAATTCTCTGCACAAGTATATGCTTTCAAGAGTATTTTTATTTTTATTGTATTGTATCATTGTACTTACAATAGATTAAAAATTAAACAAATAAATATAAAAGAAAACATAAAAATGTGATTAATGAAATTACTAAATATGAATTAAATATATTAATTAGAAATATATACATATAAAATCAATTTTATCTTAAAATATTGTTGTTGCGCCACCGGGATTCGAACCTGGATCTCTTTCCTAACCGGGGAAGGTGCATTATCCAACTATGCTACAGCGACAATATCTTTAGCGACAATTTTCGAACCTATATGTTACCTTTCTGATATTAATACATTTAATCGTTCCATTATTTGAAAGAGCCATCTACCTTATTTTTACAGAATCTCAAATACCTTTGAGCAAACTGATAGCAGACGCCAGAATTATCAATTCATTTTTATTAAATTTTGACCTATGTTCTGAATTTACAACTTCACAATAAGAATGTGTTCTCTTAAATGAAATTACTATTGAGAATTGAATAAATAAATACACAGAGATAGTGATTAAGTAAATTAAACTGAAGTGTTTAAAATTAATATTGAAATAATTATACAATATTGCAATTTGATTATTTTATACAATGTGTATTGTGTCTGTAAGCTCCACCGTATACGATTTTTTTCCCATCATTATAACGAAAAAATGTATCATATCATTTTCTGTTGAGAAATGTCTATTATACCTTAGATATGTTTGAAAACATAAAAATTGTTTTTCAAATACAAATTGTTTAAGAAATCCATTTTAAAGTATTGCTAATATAAAAACATGTTGACCCTGAAAAAAAATCGATACACTGAGAACGACATTTTTAAATTACCGGCCCTTAAAAATGTTTACGATGGAATAAATATATTTTAAAACTTCAAATGCAAATAAGACTAATTTTTTGCAATGAGTTGTAAAGTTCTATAAACATAAACGTGTGTAATAATATATTAAAGTTAAAGATAAACTACTAGTAGTATTAGAATCATATTAAAACTAACAATAACTCAGAACCGTACAAGTTTTTGAATGCTATTGAATATTTATGATAAAATGAATATTTTAACGAAATACGTATGTTCAAGGTACAAAGATGTAAGAATTTCGATATATTATGTACGTGCTCATTTACTAAAAACCCTCTTTTATAAAATCTAACACAAGCGGGATTCGTATCAACTTGAATGCCTATTGGGTTGCCTTGTAGACTTATGAAATGTCCGCTGGGGCAGCACGCTACAGTGGCCATTGTTTGAGGAGCTCCGCATTAGACTCCTTTAGGCCCTGCGGGCGGCTATCGAGGTCGCTGCGTGGTCAGGGTCTTAGTAGAATCTATGTTTCAATGCGGAAACCCCTTACTATATTGCTTTAACAATAGTGCACTGTGCACCTTTATTATATTGCTTTAGATAAAATATAGATCCTACGGAAGCCCTGGCCGCACGTGGGTCGCTTCGTGGCCACAATAGTCCAAAATCCATCGACGATAGCCAATGCTGCTTTTCTGTCAGTGCATTCTGTATTGCTCTCCCTGGAAGTCACTTAGCCATTCTTTAAAAATACCAACAAAACATTCATGTCATATTCGACAATGACATAGATAAGGAAAGAAATTACGGAGTGCGACGCGATGTGACCATGAGACACAGATGAGATGACAGGATGCTTTTCTTATCTATAATAAAAAATCGAATTGAATTTCGATTATCTCTGAAATGGTTGAGAATAGGTCATGGCAGATTGACCATTTTAACCCCTAAAGTATTGTGGACTAGGTCTGTTACACCTGTATAATCGGAGAATTTTACAAAACATAAAAATAATTAAGAGGAAATTTATAGTTTTTTTTTTGTTAAGAATTGGATCATGTAAATACATGGCGGTATCCCATTTTTACAACTATTGACCGCGTGCATTTGGAGACAGGTGATATATGTGAACTCACCATAAATAAAGTCGTCCCTAAATTTACATGTAATATCTCGATAGTTCTTTTGACATGGTTTTAGCGTTTACAAAAGCTAATTTATTATTGGCTTAAATTATTTTTTAATGACGAAAAATAAGGTAGTAGGGGTGAGGGGGGTTTAAATTTAATTCCGCCCTGCTACTTTTTTATTTAGCACTACACCACTGGTCAACCAACTGTTTCTCCAACTACTTAAAGCAATTTAGTGAGATTGTAACGTTTTTTCTATCCATATTACGCCATTTTTAAACTGTTTAACCTTAAAATGTTTTAATTATAAAAAAATAATTAACCTTGTTTTTAACCACCGTGAGTTAAGTAAATTCACCAACCGGTTTCGAAAAATATATTTTTCTTCATATTATTGATAACAGACTAACTAAACCGCATGTAAAATTGTTTTTAAATATTAGTATATCACAAAAAAATTTAGAACCTAACTAAAATTGTTATAATAATGAAAGATGTGAAAAATGACTTATATTGTATGGTATTTTGATTAATTTAACATGCTTTTTTTATTTCTAACGATTTAAAATTATTCAATTTATCAACAAAAAAGAATAATAATAAATAACCACAAAGTGTAAGCATTAAATATTCAGTTTGTCGCCTGTCTTCTGTCTTCTTAAGATCTGGAGAATTCATCAACGTAGGTGTAAATATTGCGAATCTTTTATGAAAATTCGCTCTCTGTCGTAAATATTCCCAATTCCCAACTCGAGATGTCCAGTTCGGGTTTCGATAGAAAAACGCCAGTGCTGGTTGCAGTACTCGCTCGTACTAGCACATTGTTGAGTAATCACTCGAACAATATATTGAATCACAAATGTTGCCAAAAATACAAGACAAGAAGCAATGATTTTCAAAAACGCGGTTTACAAGATCGCACAAACTGCCCAAATAACTAAAACCTTCGAGCTTTGCATACTGAAATGAAATCGGAAATGGGTATATTTATTTATACTATATTCTAAATATGAATTAAATATATTAATTAGAAAGATATACATATAAAATCAATTTTATCGAAAAATATTGTTGTTGCGCCACTGGAATTCGTACCTGGAATTTGGAATTTAAAATATCACAGACCTATGTTCTGAATAATTACAACTTCACAATAAGAATGTGTTCTCCTAATATACTACATGCTTTATTAGGTTTCATATTTAAAAAAAATTAATGTTATCTAAAAACCTATCAGTTCGACACTTGATTCCTGATTCAGAGTCATGGGTTTGACCCTCTACGAAAAATATCCGTTTATTTTGATTGAAACATTTAATATATTATATATGTATTTCGGTCTGAGCATTACTATACTACTCCTCCTTAAACTCACAAATAAATACTAACTTTACTTTTTTCTTCTAATAATACACGGAATCGTACAAAAAACATCACTTTTTGGGTCTATTGCTAGTCAATATAGTAAAACACACATTTATTAACCATAAAATGTGAAAAAACATGTAAACCATCAAATAAATAAGAGGGCGAAAATTGTATGGTGAATTAATGGTGTCGTAAAACATAAATTTCCCCCATTTACCGTAGTTCTGATGATTGTGCGAACACTCGAAAAAGAGACGAAATTTTCTGGTGAATACAAAATAAATAAATTGCAATCAGAAGGAAATTATATTACCAAATGTTTATATCATTATCTTGAATTATATTTTAAACATAATAATTCGATAAGAAATATGTTTTAAGATTGTAATTTTACAATAAAAAAGTGATTTCATTTTTAAAAATGTATATATCACATTGTAGAGAATACCAATATTTTTGCCATTTATTTATTGATATAAAATTCTTTAGGAGAACACATTCTTATTGTGAAGTTGTAATTATTCAGAACATAGGTCTGTGATATTTTAAATATGAATTAAATATATTAATTAGAAAGATATACATATAAAATCAATGGCGCAACAATAATATTTTTCGATTAAATTGATTTTATATGTATATCTTTCTAATTAATATATTTAATTCATATTTAAAATATCACAGACCTATGTTCTGAATAATTACAACTTCACAATAAGAATGTGTTCTCCTAAATAATAAAGTTGTATCAATGTGTCCAAAATTTAATAATAAAAATGAATTGATAATTCTGGCGTCTGCTATCAGTTTACTCAAAGGTATTTGGGATTCTGTAAAAATAAGGTAGATGGCTCTGTCAAATGATGGAACGATTAAATGTATTAATATCAAAAAGGTAACATATAGGGTCGAAAATTGTCGCTAAAAATATTGTCGCTGTAGCTTAGTTGGATAAAGCACCTTCCCCGGTTAGGAAAGAGATCCAGGTTCGAATCCCGGTGGCGCAATAATAATATTTTTCGATAAAATTGATTTTATACGTATATCTTTTTAATTAATATATTTAATTCATATTTAAGATATAAAATTCAGTCAAAATACACTAAACCATTTTCCGCCCCACGCTCATTCAGCGCGAGCACATTTATTTATTGAAACCTTTGATCACCAGATCCTAAATTACCAAACCGATATTAATTTTTCAAAGAAACTATTTTGAAACTATTAACATTGTTTGTGTTATTAGCTTTAAATACTAACTGGACCTAGAATACTCAAATTCTATTGAGTTATAACGGAACCATTATTCTTATATTTACGCCAAATCTTAGAGCCCAATGTAATTTTTTGCGTATTTATTGTACTTATTTAAGTAAATAAATATTTTTTCGATAAATAAACATTTTCTTCTGTGTACCTTTCTAATTTATCAATTTACTTGTACTTATTTAAGCGCAACTTAATTGACTTATACGAAATATGATATAAAATGTGTAATGTCTGTGGATGGATGATCGAGTGACAGGCGCATGCGCGTTCGGGTCAAACGTGTTTGTCAGGGGAGCATGCATAAAAGTAGGGCTGGCGTTCGCTCAGCGTCACTCTCCGTAGATACTTGTATATAATATATATGGATATTTAGAGGGAGCGTACACTGAGGACAAAACAGTCGAACGAAAGTTTGTTACCAACTAATATATCGTTTGTAGTTGTCAGTGTGCGCACTGCCATATACTCTCGTAGCCCTCGCCATCACGACAGAACTGTCATACAAAAGAAAGTCGTCAGTGTGCGCACTGCCATACACTCTCATAGCCCTCGTAGTCAAAGTCGTCAGTGAGCACAAAACAGTCATACTGAGCACAAAATAGGCGTACGATAATCCGCCACCAACTGTTCTATTATTTTTAAATTTAGTCGTCAGTGTGCACACTGCCATACACTCTCACAGCATTAAAATGCGCAGCGTATTTAGGTAGGAATTTATTTATTATTAAAACATATCACCCCGGCCGAACTCTTTTAGGTGTCAATGTTTGTTACTATGGATCTTTTTTTACACTGACCTCCCTCCAAACATATAACAATTTGGTATAATCATCGCAGGCTAGCAAAAAATCAATCGGCTATCGTAGATAGATGGACCAGAGGATGGCTCATTGACTGCAGAGTAGCTACCGATACAATAATAGCTGTGACTGAAATTTATTATTTATATTTTGTTTATGTGCATGTGTTAACTTCTTGATCTTTTTTGCTTTTCTTTTTATAACATAAATATTATTTGTATGGCGAATTGGGTAATAGCCGTTCGCAGGCTTAGCAGCTATAGTCGATTGCTTTTCTAAAAGAACATCGTGTTCATTGCTAGTAAGAAAAAACACCATAGTTGCGAAATCGCATATCATATATAAGAATATTAAACGTGTTTAATTATCTCTAGCATAAAATTAATTAAATGGTTTATTTTTTATATATTTAAATGAAAATGAATTTGATTTACATTGTAGTAGTACAATAATATGATACTATCGAAATTCAGCTTTTCACTATTATATAGTAGTTAGTTGTAAGGCGCCTGAGACACCCGCGGAAAAATGATGAATATAACAAACATTTTAATGTATTTATTAAACACGAAATATTTATTAAAAATTCCATTTTTTATTTTAATATTGTGCAAATGAAAATTAATTCTGGCATATATATAAATATGAAATGATAAAAAACATTTGACAAAAAAATGTTTTTAATGTTTGTTTTTACCATCAATCAAGTTCCTATTCATTTCCAATGTTTGCGCATTTGTTGGCGCGACAATGACTCGTTTTGAAAGTTTTTGCTTTCACATTTGCCGCAAATCAATCAAGTCTCCAGTCGATATCGTTTCCGTGGGAATTTCAATAATGTCTTCTTCATACATTCCTGCTACCGGAGGCAATTTTGCTGATCCTAATTTGAGAAGTCAATTATTGCGCTCATTTTGACTCTCACTCCGCATGTTTGTTGAAAGAGTTAGCTGTTTAGAATCATTCCATAGTGGACTGGATTGAATGCAGCATTCAATGATCTATGTACGTGTGCCTCCGGGAACGACCGTCTGTTGAAAATCTCCACCGACAACTATTGTTTTGCCTCCAAAACTCGCTTCGCTTTTCGTAATTTCTTTCAAAAACTTGTCGATGCAAAGTAATCCGTTTTTCGGTAACATCGTGATTTCATTAATTAAAATGTATCAAATGATGGACCTGGAAGTTTGAAACCGCTGTGAACTGTCCTTCCACCCTTGAGTAATGTTGATGCAATTCCAGTGCTATTTCTCCTCGATCTCGAATGAATGCTAAAAGTGTCTCGTAGAGAAAAGTTTTTCTAGGGCAACCTGGACCGTCGAGATAAAAACATCGAGTTCTTAAATTTGGATTGTGAATTGCTCTGATGCTTCGATTAAATGCGTCAAATTGTTTCTCATTGTGTTTTGCCATTCTTTCATCAGCATCGCGTTCCTCTTCCGAAATGTCAAAAGCCTGATCATCGTCGACACGAGCATTTCTTATTGAGACTGGTCTATAATCCATGTTGCTTAAGAATATAGTTAATGTCATGGAGAGCTTTGTTGGTCGCAACATTTTCTGAATCATTTTTCAAGTAGTCAAATGTAAAATCAGCGACATGATTCTCCCATAACGTGATGCGTTACGACTAACACCATGCGCGGCTAATTGCTCGGCTGTCATCTGATTGATGCGTTCTTGATAAGAGGCAGCATCATCATCTAAGGCACGAATTTTGGCACGCGATTCCTGACTTTGATTTACCCGTCACCTCTTCTGTCTTTCATAAGCCAAGCGACGCTTTCTAGAAGCAGGATCTTCGTCTTTATTCATTATAACTGTGAAAAAAAAATTGCATATAAATGTCATACCAACCAAAAAGGAAAGACCATTCAAACACGGAATCTGTCAAATTTTTAATGTGTCAAATTATAGTAATGAAAATCGCTCTTTTATTTGATGCTAATGAATTTTTTTTTTAATTGATTTTCAGCGATAAACTGAATATTTACTTACTTTGCAAAGTTAATTAACGATTGTAAGCTTTTCTTTAACTTCTAGCGCCACCTTTTGGTGAAAAATTTAAATGCACTTCACAACACATATTTTATGAAAGTATGTGTGCATGTAAAATGTATGCGATGCTACAGCGGCACAGAGTCAGTGATCAGCGTCACTAGTAAAAGTTGTCACTAACATAATAAGAAGAATAACAAATCTATCATCCGATGAGTTTCTCTCGCCGAAGTTAGTAATGTATGACTACTTATCTTCAGGAAACAAATTAAATATATTATGTTGTCTTGCGTTATCTACAGTTTCATTTATCTCTTCTTATTTCATTTATTAATTTTATAAAATATCGATGGCGGCGTCGTGTCATTTTTTAAACATTTTATTCCGGACATATCATTTATTGAAGTGCACTTATCGGGCGCATTTGTCCGGGGCGCAATTGTCGGGTAACCAACCAAAACATTTAAAATTATATATTTTTATAAATTAAATTAATCAAATAGAAAGACGTACAGAAAAAATCTATCTATCGAAACAATATTCGAACGTGGATCTCTTCCTATCCTGGGAAGCGCGTTCACCATTTAGCTACAGCAATCGAATATATTTTATATAAATTTTGAACTTATATTATGTAATATTTCCAATTGATACATCTATTATTCAAAGTTGCCGGGAAACTATTAAATTCAGTGTCTGATGTGCAAAATAACAGGCGTAAGATTGCATCAAATTGTAACTTTTATTGCACTTATGGGATATAATAGTGTCGGTCTACATGGTGAATGTTTGGAATAGGAACGTTTTGAAGTTCTCTTATTATTGTTGTCAATATAACTACAATTATTGACGATGTGCTGAAAACAATGGTGTCATTTTGGGTTGTTTCACATACCATGAGGTGGCGATCTTAATAATGGATGAAGGAGGGATGATAGAATAATCAGAATCGGTGATGCTAGGCACCTAGAAAATTTTATTGTCAGTCACATCATGATGGATACCCAAAAATTACGTTGATATTTGCATTGTATATTGTTCTCCGTACCCAAACTGAAGCCATGACACATTCCTTCGGACACTCATTTTTACTGGTAGAAATTATTTAAAAGGCACGTTTAAATCGCGGGGAATGCCTCATAATATAAATTGTTTGTTTTAAGAATAATTTTCTGTTTGCTTAACTGAATCTGTCAATTACGCAATCTATGGTATGATGATTTCTTATTACCAATATTATTATGCACGGTTGCTTTCAAGATTGTTGCTGATGTGCAACAACAATATATTTTTAAATTCTTATAATCGGGAATCATGTTTATTTGAAACTTTACTGAAATTAATTTTTCTTCTCTAGTTACAATTATAAATTGTACCGCTGTATTTTTAAATATAAAATCTTTGTAAAATGAAAACTTCTTTCATCGTTCTCCAAGTGTTGATCACCTATAAATTTTACGCAAGTTAAGGAGACAATGGAATCTAATATTTTATGTAAGTATGCAATCCTGGTATTGAGAACTTGTTGACTGATGCAGCCGGTGTAGGGCTGGGCATCTCCTTCTATCTCCCACAATTGGAGAGATGAAACTCTACCTCCAACAATATTTAAAGACGTATTAATATCTTAAGCAACTTAAATATTAGTAAAATAATATATATATGTATATAGGTATACCTAAAGTTATCTCGTCTGGCCTACGTGCAACTCAAGATTATTCTTCTTCAACAGATTCCTTCAACCTTTTGTATTGAAGAGCCTATGGGCTTACATGACGGATGCCATTATCGATGGTATCCATTATATTTTGTTGACATTTAACATTGCAAGGATGACTCATACGTATTCTAATTGCTTCATCTGCATCAGCTTCATAATATACTTCTCCGTCAATTTGAAAACTTCTAGAAGTTCTATGATACACTTGACCAGAACATTTTAAACAGTATTGCTTGATCCTGGTATGTCAGTAATTTGTGCTACAAAATATGCAAAAGCGTTCGCACAGTTATGAGGAATAAATTCTTTACATTTTTGTTGATTCATTGCAGATTCTTAGTAATAATCTCCGCAGTTCTTTCACATGCCGTGCTAGTACTTGAGGGGATACTTTACCACTATGGCAACAGCTGTGAAGTTATTTACCCTTTTCAGAACTAAAATGAACCGCCCTGTAGTGCTTCACTATGCACCGCTTCTCCGTGGCACCCAAATCGTGTTGATCTGGACCTAATAAATATGCGAATTATCAATGGTACTTTTAAAATAAGACGGTCGCAAACGTAACTAAAAATTATATTGTCACTACTAATGTACCACCGTTAAAATTCAATAAGAAATTGCCAGTAGTAAAAATTCATAAACTCGTTGATGAAAATATTTGGTTTCAATTATGTGTATATATTTGCTTACTTTTAAAATGATTTTTAATAATATAAAATATAAAAAAAGTAATCTTAACCTAGAGATATTAAAAATACGTTCGACATATTTGCTATTTTGGTATGTATTCTTACTGGAAATGGACACTAAATGGGTAGCGATTAGCAACAGTGATGAAAGATGCGACGTAGAGCAATAATATAATTATATAATGTCTAAAAAAATTAGATACAATTAAAAAGCGTTAGATAATTTGTTTTTATGTTTTTAAAACTTATTTTCTTAAACTAGAATTTTTGTAAACTATTTATTTGTGATGAGGTACAACATTCCTTTATGAAAATTTTGATTCTACTTCGGTTTTTTAATCTGGACAATGCGACATAAGCTGCCCATTAGAAAAGACTAGCTCAATCAAACGGACACCCACATGGTCGTATGTTTTGCCTCGAGCTTCATTGATGATTTTGGCAAATGCTGGAATGATGGATAATTGTCTTCACTTTAAGATAAAAGGAAAGTTACTATCAATTGGTGCAACATCAACACGTAGAATAGTAACAAAATTACCTCTGCGCTATTGATTAATTATTTCTCTGAGAGTTTTTATAATTTTAATTTAAAATTCTTTCGATAGGTGGCATGTTTCCGATACCAATATCGAGCGGCCGTCATACGATCAGTATGGCCATCACTTCTGATGCTCGTCACTAAAGACAGCCGATGGCGCTCGATACCGAACACGCCTCGATGATATCTGCTCGCTGTACTCTTGGTACAACTGGCAATTTTTATCTCCAATAGCCTTCAATCACAATTGATTTTCCATCAGATGGCATGTTTGTCATGTTTCGCAAGGAAGCACATCGATGAATAGAATATTATATTTTGGCAACATCATCACTTTAGCCATAATGGTGAATGATGTGATGTATTTTTCAGAGTTTCGGCTTACGACGATGCTTGTTTAAGTTACATGTGTCAAACAAAGGAACCGGTAACATGAAGCCACTGTGAATAGTGTGTCCTCTTTTGATCAAATTTGTAATGATTCATGTTGTTGCAAATGCAAGTAGACTTTCAGGACTATTGAAGTAAGGCAGCTTCTGACGATCTTCGTGAAGGTTTTAGATATAGGGTGTTCAGCGGAAAAATTTCTAGAATAGATTATAATTGCTCGTAAACCATCAGAATGAGGTAAGTAGGAGGGGTATTGTTCGACGTGCGTGATTTGCGGGTTTGCCAGTCGTAATGAGTCACCGGTCGGGAGCGCACTGCGCGTTCGCGGTTAAGCAATATTTAAAGTGCGGTGATTCATTGGTTCGTGCGCGTCGCACTTTTTGTACTCACTTTAATATTCGACGAGTAAATGATGGGACAAGTACGCAACTTATCTGATGTTGGGTTCAAAATTTCAGACAAGAAGAGACAACGGTTAACCAAACTCCTTCGGGACCATCAACGTCAACAACGACGGCAGAATATGTGGTTCAAGTTCGACGTGAAATTATGCGCAATCCGCGTAAATCGATAAGGAAGATTGCAGCCTGTACTGGAATAAAAAAATCAATAGTGCACATTATTTTGAAAAAGAACTGCAAATCATGCAGTTTCTCAACGAAAATTACTATTTTTTACGTGAAATCTTAGTGAGAATGATACTGGAATGTTTTGGAATAGCACGAATGCTTAGAAACATATTGTTTACTGACGAAGCATATTTTTATATCGATGGCTATGTTAATAAACAGAATATGAGATAAAAAAAAACGGTTTTCAGTTATTTTTTCGAATCAAAAACCGGTTAAACAGTTTTAACCGGTCTCGGAAAATTAAGATATTTTGTGTTATAAATTTTATTAAAAAAAAAAATATGTAATTATGGAAAAAAAAATCTAATTTCATTGCTTATAAATATAATTCGTGTTTATTGTAAAATAATCAGAAATATACAAAAAAAGTATGTATTATATTTGAGAACGCACTTAGATGTACAAAATAAATTATATTTAGATTGTGAAAAATTTGAAAAAAAACCAACAAACAACAAAACAAATAATTGACAAAAATAAAATAATTGAAAGGATACTTGACGGCTGTAGAGGCTTGACGGTTGAGATTAAACTGACAACAGATTTTGTTCACTTAACCCTGCCACGCATCATGGACAGCCTTCAATACATACATTTTGGGCGGAAATGAGGAAATTATTCTAATAGCATTGTTGGACCGAGTGAGAAGTGCTCGGCATGGAGCTCCTCCCACCACTTCAACATATAGAAATATCTCAATTAAGGTTGGCTTGAACACATTTCAAAGAAACGACTATCTTGGATATATCTTGGCAATTTATTTGTGTATGCAGTTTGATGAATCCTTGAATTTTTAATAACTCTATTCGTAGTTTTTGACCGAGATTCTTTCTGATGTTAGAGTGAAAGTATTTTTTATTATATTTTACACGAGTATTGACTATTTATAACTATTGTATAAATAATATTAAACTATTCGATGAAAAATATAACATTCTCTGATCCAACGCGAGTTACTTAGATAGATTAATTAACTTATCAGGTTTGGATTAGGTAGGTTCTGCTATCGGTTATCCGATTGAGTCCGGGACCATTAAATGGCTTAGCTTATTAGTTGAACCGGTTCCTGTTACAAATTCACGCCTAACACTCGCTAAGCATGTGAGTTGCTCCATAATGAAGTGCGGATCCCGCCCTCGCCCCAGACTCCAACCTAGCGACCCTCTTCCCGCTGCGGTTGAAGGAAGTGTTGCCGTTATCTACGTAAGGAAATTATTTGAGGCAACCGTCTGGCTAAATATAAGACATGTTACTTTTGGGGATGCACTTTTTTAAAATTATATTTACAGAGAGAATTTTTAATATTAAGTTTTTATTAAAGTAAAGATTATTTCCTGAAATAAATTTAAATTAAGTCTGAAAATGTTCATGGATAATTTTTTTGAAATATTGAGTTTTGAAAATAAAGAAAAGATTTGTTTTCTAATTAAACAATTAATAAAGATAGCGTTTATGTAGGTAAATTATATATTGGCTACTCAAAAAATATACTCATTTTGCCGCAATAAATGCAACAATTTAAAATACTTGACTTCGTTTATCGTCAATAAACCGTTGATGAAATGTAGAAACTGAAATATAGGAAATGTTTTACTTCTATGAGAAATACTCGAACACGCTATTCCAGTGTGGTCTTCCGTGTGTAAAAATCAGTACATATACTATAGGCGCACAATAACTTTTTGACTTTGATATCTTTTCATACAGAGTACCGGGTCCAATTGGACCCCTCGCTCTTCCATCATAAAGTATGCTTTGTTGGGGTGTCAAAAAACTGGGGTGCAATTATTATTATTAATTGTTAATATGACTGCAGTGATGCAGGCACTGCTGGCTGGGGCATGAGTTTACCTGTAAAGGAGGACGGTTTTCGGACGTTTGATACGTGATGGGACTGTTGTGCCTTAGTTTGATAAAACGTTAATCGTAGAGTTTTGGTGCTGGGGGAGGTCAGAAAATATTCAGCAGGGTATTCCCCCCATAAAAATGTTTGGAGAGGTGTTTTATGGGGGGAATACCAGAGTCGTGGTGTAGTCGTGTGATCCTGGTCCATTTAGGTGCACCCAGTGCTAGCCGGATGACCTGGTTTTGAAAGATCAGACGGGCGCTGCTTAGAGGAGTAAGACGGCCTTGTATGAGAAGAGCTGGAGCTAGTAATGGGTATATTTTGTAGTGTATGTGATGCAGCGTTTCATTTATTTTGGAGTATAAATTGAAGAGAAAGGGTGACATTATGGAATCTTCGATCACTTCGGGGAGATCGAGGCGTTTCGCGTCCACTGGGATTGTGGTTTAATGTTAATGTTTTATTTATGTTTATTTATTTATGTGAAGAATGCTCAAGGAACTTCTAAATAATGAAAGCGCATTAAAAGTTTCAGGTACATGTATCATCTTCGCATAGACCAAATTTTTCTGGTTAGAAAAATATTTATAAATTTAGTTAAACCAATGAAATAAAAATAACAATCTTGCTGATGGTTCTCCAAGCCTCGGTCTCCTTTGTGGCTGGTGGTAATATTAACCACAACAATAACATAATCAAAAGAGGTGTTAAAATAGCTGTTTTTAAATACTTAAACTTTTCATTAATTTTAATAAAGATCTCACTAATATTGCACTTTCAAAACTAGATTTTGTTTTATTATTAGGTAAAAATAAAACACAATTAAAAGTGAAAGTACATAAAAGATTACAAACATTATCTAACGCGGCGAAAAATTTTCCCACGGAGTTCTGCTTAATAAACATATTCTGTGATAAAATACAAATCTTAATTCAGATCCAACTATCACTTCAATGTCTGGACATGGTTAGTTAAATTAGTGATGCTATCTATGTAACTTAAATAAATGTTGCTATCCATATAACTAATATGCACATTCACATCTTGTATTATAGTTCTGACCCGTTTCATTAGAGCGTCGATCTGTTTTATTTAATTAGACTAAAAAATGAATGAAAGAACCATTTAACAGGGTATACAAATGTTTTTATACAGAATTTAGTACTGCTGTTCTTATGATTAAACAGTTACCGTCACCGCTCCAAATACGCGTACCAACGATACTCAATATTTTTATAATATCGTTTTTTAATGTAATTGAATATAACTGTTTGATTAACGAATTGTAGTGATATTTTGTAAAACAATGGGTGAGTGTGCTAACAACTCGTGCTACCTAGATCTAATGTATTGGATCATATCTGTCAGTAAATCTTATCGATATACTTTATATTAATAAAACATAACAATATCTCAGTGTTTTGGTTATGAAAAATAAATAACTATTATATCAATGGAAATCGGAATACCGGATGTAGACGTTATATATAAGCAAATATCAGCAGAGGGTTGATTTTAAAGTTGTCATACAGACACCATAAACAATTGTCTGAGGCGTGTTTTTAGACTATTAAATATAATAAAAGTAAAATATAAAGTAAATTATATATTTAGAGCCGAACGGTAGATCACAGTGAAATTAAATCACATGTAATTTGTGTAATTACGAGTTTTTCAGAATATATCTAGTCCCGTGATAATTTAAACAAATTTTAGATAAATCACTCGGAAAAATATACGGAAAAGAATTATCCATCTAAAAAACAAAGTACTCAAGAATTTTAGGGAAACATTGCAATTAAAAAGATAGTCACTTTCAAGAGGAAAAAATAAACATCTTAGAAACGTACGTAGATGAAATTTGTTGTATACGTTAAAATTTTTTTTTCAAAAAACTTAAATCAAACCACAATTTCGACTTGGAAGTGATCTTTCATTTCTAAAATATTAAATCCTAAGACAATAAATGATAAGAGACGTACTAAACATCAAACTAGCTGAATGAGCTAAATTTTGAAGTTCTTTATAAAGAAGAAAATTGCGAGAAACCTAAACAAACAGCGCAGACTACAAAATATACTCGTACTGGTTTGATTTGATGATTTGACACCAATTTAACTTTAGAACAGGATGAGTTTGTAGAGAAATAAATTATGTATAAAATATATCTAACTGGACATCGAACATATCCGATGATAAAGTTCAAAATAGCAAAAAAAAAATTAATAATTTATAATATAATTGATAAATAAAAAATAAATCATTATATATGCGCGACGCATAGCCAACCATTTGAGGAATATTCCACTTTAATGTATACTGATATATTACGGTAGCCTGTTTATGTTTTTTTATCGACATGTTCAGTTTTACTAGCCGTGTCGGCCGCCGCGCAGTTATATATCGAATCGTAAAGAGCGAACTTTTCAATACAATTTCATAATTTTACACTTGCCCCGGCTAATCGAGAATACGTTATATAAGCTTGTTATAATCGAAACACAGATTTCCTTAATGAATTAGTTCATGTTATTACACGAGTATAATTAGTTCAAAGAAAATGTATCTGCTGCCATAATGAAGACATGTACCTACAAGTAAAGCCTATGTTAATGTTACGTAAATATAAAAACATTGCGTTAACCGAAAGAATACACATGTAAATATCTTTAATGAGGTTAATTATAATTGTTTTCATATATTAATTTACAGGATTAAATGATTCACTTCATATTTAATTAATTAATTATTGAACAAACCCTTGTTCTAATATAATTTAAAAAATAGTACTTGTTGTTATTATTTTCAATGATCCAGGGTGCCATCTAGTTATGAGACTTGTTGGAAACAATTGTCGTCGTACGATAGACATAATTACACGAATAGCCCGGGCGGACATTGTCACGCTGTCGTTACAGGGGCGCGGCGGGCGCGGCGGGACAGCGGGGGCGGCGGGACAGCGGGGGCTGCGTAGGCGCCGGTAGTTACCCGGCCGTTATCACACTTTGATGGAGAAACACTCTCACTCTGTATACAGAGAGGGTTGCGGACGCAGCTACGGGGATGATAAATGGCCGCGTGACGTACTGGACAATTTGGGTGTCAAATATCTTCAGGAGGGCGGCACGCGACGCCCTTTACTTAACCCTCGAGGGATCCAGCCGGGCACATTCGGAGCGAGGGTCGCGAGGGTTGAACGAGACCTTATTATCTGTCACGCGTCTTACATATTGTGCACTTAATGGAAATTTGCCCTTATTTAAGTAAATTCATGGCCCGTGTGATGCTGAAATATATTTAACCATAGAAGTTTCCTCGAAAGATTTAGCGGCATCTACTCACTCCCACGAAGAACAATTTTGTATCTATCTACCTGTACAACTCGGCAAATAATCATATCTCATGTTATATTTATTTTTAATGCGATAATCCCGTGTAATAATAATCTCATGAACACGGTTTATTAACTCATATTTACAGCGAGTGTGGATCAATTCAAATAAACCAATCTAAATATTAATTTAACGCAAGATTCTCTCCCTCGTGTCTGGAGGTAATTAATAAGTATTTATTTATTTTGACTTAGAATTATTTCTATTGGAAATTAAATGTGTTGTGTCACTCATGAGCGGTAACATTCTTTGTTTACCTCAATTATCTATATTCGTATTACATACAGCAACTTTTTCATATAATGTACAACAGTCGTCAACAATATTTGTGTATAAGCGACGAATGAATTAATTACTTTTTTAAAGCTTGGCAAGACGATTGTTTATTAAAAGTTACAATAGTAATAACTCTCGTAATAAGCCGTCCGGGAAGTGCGATGTTGCAGTACCTGGCACAATTATTAATAAATACACATAAATCTTTAAGGAAATCTTAGACGATGGGTTACAATGCAAAATTGTTCTCAACTTTAACTAAACGCGATTCACCGAAAATAAATATATGATGAGAAATAAGTTTTTTACAACCGTATTTTGCCAAAATTACTGGCCAGAACTATTTGTTGTGTTTTTTCTATGGAAATGTATTTTAAAGCAAATTTATGTGTTATGTAATATATTATCGTCTAATAAACATAAAATATAATAAATATAATTAAAAAAAAATATTAAAAAATAAAATCTAAATATAATTACGAAAAAGCTCAATCAGATTATTTCAATTGGCATTCATCTTGTGTCTCGTCGTCTTCATCACTGTTTTCTTCACATCCTAGGCTGCAGCTTGAATATTTATCGTTTCACTCGAGAATGCTATACTTTGTTTCAAATATAATTTTAAATCTTTTAGGTTAAAATTTAGACCAGTAATTTGGGAAACTATTTTGGGATCCGCGAAGAAACTTTTTTCTGTGTTTCCGATTCCTGGCTTTGGAATGTCTACAAGAAGACCCATCTCTTCCTCAAATCTTTGCTGCATCGTTTTTTTGTTATCGTTTACTACATTTTTGTCTAGAATTATTTTAGCTTGTCACTTCTATAAGAGAATTTCATAAGCTAAATGTAGTGACTCGAAGAACCAAATTTTTGCATTAAGGATTGAGAGCCCAAACCGCAGTGCTTCTAGATTCTCTTTATTTTTATTGTTAAAGTCTTTAGATGTTAATTGAAAATGTAGCCTGATCGTTGATGAGATATTAGTGGCAGCATTCATTGCACTTCACCACCCACCATTGTCGGCAATGAAGTGTGCTTTGTGGAAGCAATTCCACTGGGTGCTTCAATTTTAGTTTTCTTTAAGATTTGATTTTCAATACATTGAATTTCTTTTTTTGTCATGTCGTTAGTTTCGCGAATAAATCAAACACGTATGGGCCTGCAGTATCTAGTTTATGAAGGCACTAGATTATGCCATATTATTTTTTCTTGACTGCCGATATATGTTCGCAGTCTTAACGGAACAGGGGAACGGTATACTGGCGTAACTGTCAGTGTTGTTTTGGAACTTTCTTTTAAATTATGACTGCCAGATCCATTATAGTCTAATTTAATTATAAGTTACAATTTATTTATTTCTTCTTGAGAACAAATTTCTATTACTTCTTTCTAATACTTATGTAGTAGTGAAGAGGTATGGTCAATATTTTATAGTTTAACCTCAGCCCATGTTTCAGTTTCTCGCATCGACTCTTCTTCGCATGTTTTATTGGAGAATAACAGCAGTAAATGCTTTTGTTAGCACTGTGAATTATTTGTAAATATGAATTAAATATATTAATTATAAAGATACACATATAAAATCAATTTTATCGAAAAATATTGTTGTTGCGCTACCGGGATTCGAACCTGGATCTCTTCCCTGACCGGGGGAGGTGCTTTATGGAGCCCTTGAACCGTTTCTGCCCATTTCTGTTGAAATTCAGACTTAAAATGTCGTAAGACACGTTTTAATGAATAGCGTTTTCACTATCTGGGCATTCAGTGATATCAAACAGTTTGTCTTCCATGAATGCGAACTTTTCTTCTATATTCTTATCTGAACAGCAACAAATAAGTTCATATAGTGTGTTTACGATCATTTCCTTACTTGAAGATTCAGGAAAATAAAATAATATTCAACAAAGTTATTTTTTGTGATGTTTAAATAACAATTTATAATGTGACCTTTTAAAAAATGACGCGGATACACGCCATATTTTTATTTGGGAATATTCTAAGGAAAGTTTAAAATTAATAATGGTTAAAAGAAGAATGCTTGATAAGGTCCGACAGACAAACTTAAACTCGATTGATTTATTTTTATGCAAAAAATAGGACTTTTTATGCACTCTAAATAATATATAAATATACAATAATGTAAGAACTTATTACAAATAAAAAATATATGTCATTAAAATACATACCCCCCCCCTTTTCTACTTCCATTTTTAAATACCACGTAAGACTAACTCAAATCACCAAATATAATTTTATTGCAAACAAAAGCGCCGAGAACAACGACGAGTGAAGTATGAAATGCCAGTTATCTCGAATGCAATACATTTTTTATTCTTCAACAAATTCAAAAATATTCCCAAAACTGGCGATACTAAAAAGAAGATTTAATTATGGTAATAGTAAATTCAAGGCCCACCTGCAAATTGCAAATTGCTTTTTGAGAAGTATGAATAGCCGGTATGAAGAAGTATAATGGTTATGTTTAGCGATTATGAATGAATATAATTGTACGTGTGTGAGTTAACAAATGTCGATGTGAACGTATGTCGGCTCGAATCAAAAGGATTTGAAGAACGAGATGATGTGGTTAGTATGAGAGTGGTGAATACCCCAAAACACATTGTGTTCGTTTGATGTCGCGGAGTATTTGTGTATATGTCAGTGATAGGTGGCAGGTTGCGACAACCACTAACTGTTTGAATAGTTATGTATTTACTAACTTTGTTTTTAAACCACTGTGAGTTATTCATATTCACCCACCGGTTTAGGAAAATGTCTTTTCATGATGACAAAAAAACTAACTAAAATCATATGTTAAATTGTTTTTATGTTTACAAATTCAATTAAAAATTTATGTGTTATTTAAATAAATAATTTTAAAAATTAATGTATGTTATAATGTGACAGAAATATTGACAAAACGATGTATCATTGAATGTAAAGCTGAAGATTGATCTGATAAGGAATGATTAGATTAGACTATGGACGATAGTGTCAGTTAAGGTATGTTTTAGATCAGTTTTAAAATCAATTTTATTATTGTTTTTAATTAGTATTAGATCCAAAAGCTTAGAATTGATTTTTGAAATATTTCTAGTGTAAATTGTATTTTATTATTAAATTAATTAATAATATTTATAAATGTTGTTAATTGACATTCCGAAACTATCCAAATACATAATATATCATCAACATATCTCTACTACAATAAAATATTTTTCAATAAGAGAGAATCACAATTAAAAATAATACAGACACATAAAAACAATTTATCGAAAAAATATTTTCTTAACACCGGGATTCGAACTGAGAGCATTTCCTATCCGGTCAAATGCGCTGACCATTACTGCATTTCAACATAGTATGTTAAGGACAATTTTTCGAACCTATATGTCGCACTTTTAAATTGATACATCTTTTGTTGTATTTTTAAAAGCAATCCACTTCACATTACGGAGAATCTCAAATACCTTTGAGTAAAACCCAATAGGAGACACCAGAATTAAAATGAATTAATACTAAATTCATTAAATTCATTAATTAATTAGAGAACACATTATTATTGTGAAGTTGCAGTTATTCAGAACATAATGTAGTTCTGTGATATTTTTAATACAAATTAAATTATCAGTTGGGAAGATATATAGATAAAATTTGTCAAAAAAAAATTTTATCCCCATCGGGGTTCGGACCAGAAACTTTACCTATGTGAGGAAATGCGCTGACCATTACACCATGTCAACACAGTAAGTAAATGACAAATTTTCGAACCTAAATGCTGCACTTTCAAACTGATACATCTGTAATTCCATGTCCAGTTGAAGCGTTATAATATGAAACTACCGATCTTATTGGATTATTAATGATTGTTAATGTGATTTATTAATAGGGAATACAGAAATGTAGGTTTATTAGGTGTATAATATAAATGGAGGTTTATTAGGTGTATGATATAAATTGAGGTATATAAAAGAAAGACTTGTAGCACTTTATTATCAGTAAATATATCACTTGAAAAATCTTTTAATGTTATTTCGCAATTTGAAAATTATAATATCCAAATCATAATTTACCTACAAAATAACTTTAAATCAAAGTTAATATATTTTTTAATATAAACATGAATAACCACAACGTGTTTCCATTAGATGCTAAAAATATACTTACTGTTTGCACTAAATTTATTTGAATTTAAAGTTTACAAATGTAGGAGTTTAACCGTACAAAGGTGTTACTGCGCGAATTGTTATCGGAATCGGTTTCAGCAGCTGTTGTCTAGAAGTCATCCATAGGAAGAGTGAAGCTCGTGAGTCGGCCTTCCCAAGAGCTGCTGGCCGCGTTGGTGCTGTTTCATGCCGCGTCGGTACTCACAATTTTTAAGGCTGATGGGAGTTGCATTTTACGTAGTGGTACTTGCTGGGTACGTTAATCATCGCTGGGCGGTAATGATGAGAGTTGATGGCGGAAAATAATTTCGGAAAAATAAACAAACAAAATATAAGCAAGTTGATGTCATCCGTGTAAAATAATACAATAACATCTAGCAATGAACACAAAAACTCTAATAGTACTGGAATAGTGACATCAGGCGACAAAACAAAGTTCTTCAAAATAAAGTGCCCACACACAAAGCATATATTTGAACATTAAAATTAATAATAAAAAATTGATATCTGATGAACCTAAATATGAAATAACTAATAACTAATTGAATGTATCAAATAAAGGTATCAATAAAACTGCAGTATATTAAGTAAAAACTATCAACTATGGAGGGTATTCAAAAATCTCTAAACTTTTTCGTCGAAAGTTATGATAAACTTATAAAGGAAGTGAAGGAAAATGCTATCTTAATAATGAATAATAAACTAAATAATCTAGAGCAAATGAACCGTGAAGGTATCAAAGGCAGTAAAACAATATTTCTTTAACTCTTCTCTTCAATGCAATATCCGGTTACGGAAGAATAAATCATGTCCTGCCACCGTACATATGGACATTTGATATTTTAAATATCACACTAACATATATACAAAAGTGGCAATAAAAATGATGTTAATAATTATAGGCCGATTAGTATACACTCTTGGCAAAATATTTAAATTTATATTCATATTTTTATTAAGTTCCCTCATATTTTAAGTTCCTGCCAACATGGTTTAGTACACATGAGATCAAATTTAATAGAGCACGAGTACATTGATTTTACTTATAGTTACTTTGACTCCCGAACTCGGGTAGGTGCAGATTTTTGTAAGGATTTTGATAAAGTTTGCCACCCTATATTACTACACAAACTACGATAACTTCCCGAGATAACGGTAGCCCTACATAAGCAACAAATAATATTATAACCATTAGTGGCTACAGCTCGACTCTATTCTTGCCACCTCAGGTGCACCCCCGGGCTCACGTCTGGGCCCACTTTCGTGTATAATATTTATCAACGGGAATCTCTTCTGTAGATGACCTTTATGTTTCGTGCCATAAGTACTCAGAACTGCTACAAATTACAAAACCATCTTCAAATAGTAAGCCGGTGGTGCATAAAAAATTTAATAAATACTAAATACCAAATAATTTTACTAGGAATATAATAAAAACATAAATACAGTTTTTTGCTAAGTGGTGAATTCTTACCACAATCAGTGAAAGTCAGAGACCTAGTAATAAACTTAGATTCTCAATTGATATATCGTCCACATATTGAAGTTAACAAATCCAAAATAAACCTGATAACTTGAGTCTCAAAACTATTTTTAAATGTTGAAAATTATATATTGCTTTAGTTCGTAGCATATTTAATTGTGCACACAATTATTAATAGTCTAGTCGACAGCAACTGATGTCCGGTGTGAGTGAAGCTTCACGCATGCACCAGACCATTAAGGAACCGAAACGTTCGATATCGCGTACTTTAATCTCATTTCACGATTGTGTACATTCAATTGTATGACATTAACACATTTAATAAATTAAACATATTCTTAATTCACAACTTTTTTAAACGACATTTTTTCTTGAAACTATTTTGTACATGTCGGTATTCTGCTTTCATGTATAATTTTATTTTATATTGCAATAAGTTCAGACATAACCTGTACAGATAATTAACAGTATTGATATGCTTGTTGGTCATACGGTTAGACACTCGCCCAGTGATCCAGTGGTCGGGGGTTTGAGCCTCATTCCAGGAGACTAGCAAGTTAGACGTATTTTCATAATACATAATTGATGTGATACTTATTCCGTATGCATGCATCTCTATATTTAAACAAAATTGAGTAGGTAACCGCTTTATATAAACATTCAGAATTTATATATTTTTTGTGTTTCTTGGATGAAAACACTTATTTTTACTTCTTTTATCTGTATAATACGTTTATACAATAACCTTTTCAACAGAGTATAATAAGTATCGCGTAGGTATTCGTTGAATATTGCTACAAAAATACAAATAATTTGGTATTTAATTCTAGGGGTTGGCCCTTCCAAAGACTTCATACCTATGTATAATTTCTTCCACACTCTTTCATTCCAGGTCTGAATAATACATGCCCAACTTTATGATAATTGGCTCGCGCCAAATTTAACTTGTTTACATACGCGCTAAATGACGTCATTTTAGACCCACCTCCAGTTTTAAGTTTTTCCACCGTTTTGTGGGAGATTTTTTATAGATATTTCATTTTAAATATGATTTAATGAAATGGCATTATGTGCCGTAATGTTTTTGATAAAAAAAAATAAAAAAATATTACGCATAATTAACATATTCTCACCCATCAACAGACGCCCCCTACACGGCCAAAATAAAAACATCCACTGAGCATGTGATCTTCTCGTCGGAACCCGAGCAGGTAGTGTCATATACTTACTGGTAGGCGCAACGCCCCTCAAATAATTATATTACTGGCATTGTCTAGGGGCCGCTAGACGAAAATAAGTGAAAACAAATACATGGACGCTACCTGGTATCCTTTATCTACCCGCTCAAAATATGTTGTGGCGTAAGCGCTGAGATTTAATCCGACTGTTTTAGGTCAGTTTTTGAGCGTTTTTTCACATTTTTATCAATAACTCATTTGAATCTCGTCCGATAACATTTATTTGTACCTCAAATTATTTAAAATATTTAATAAAAGATTAGCTAGAAGTAAAACAGCATTAAACGAATATTTGTAGCGTAATTCATATTTTTACAAACACAATATAGGGGCAACGCGTCCTACAGCCGTATCGAAATAATTTAATAAAATACTGCCTAACAATTATATGTATCGTCTTGGACAAATATAGGAAATTAGAACATAGAAATTTAAGGAAACATTATACCAGAAAGTAAAATAATAATGAGTAATTTCTGATTATAAATTGACTAGTGCCCGTATTAGGATGGCTGCAAAAGATGTATATTTTACATAATATAAATAATGAATACCTGCAGTATATGAGATAATTAAATGGTTCAATTACCTAAATGAGACGAAAAAGAAAATATATAATGCTTGACAATTGCTGCATAGCAAAAGACAAAAGAGGAATGCAGGTAGATTTTATGTTGCACTTGCCCGCCGACTGAAGTGTCACTTACTCGATTAATAATTATTGTTAAATTCTAACATAGTACAACAGAATTACATATTTTTTACATTAAGAAGTTGATAAGACCTCAATGTTTTCTGTTTGAAAAATGTACCTTTAGGGCAAAAATATAGCTTATCTTCCTATTTTGTATATTTCAAAGAAAATTGCGATACACACGTGGTGTATCAATTTTACATTCAAATTTCCATGCGTGTAACGCATAAAAGGGCATTGGGATATTATATACAATTTTTAAGGAGAAAACATTTTTGTTGTGAAGTTGCATTTTCAGAACATAGTTTGTGCTATTTTTTCGAAAAGAAGATTTTTTTAATATATCTTTCTAGTACAATTTAATAAATATTATACGTGAACTTGGTTTACTCTACTATTTTGATTTAACACAATATTATGCTGGAGGCATCTTCACATGCACAATCTGTAAGATATGTATATTGCTACCGTCTGCAGAAAATAAATAAATATTATTACGTGAATAAATAATAAATTACTTTATAAAATTTAGTTTAGTTTCCATCACAAACAAAAGTGAAATGGATTGAGACAGTATTAATAACCTGATGAGACCTTTCCTAGTCCATTTCGACACAATTCTCTCTTCTTCTTCTCACCTCTTGAACTTGGTTCTATCAAATGTTTCAAAATGATGTACAGTCATATCTAATGGTCCGTGTCGCCAGTAGACAGCCTTCCCGCCCACCCTTCATATTTCCCAATGACACTCACAACCCCCCACCCACACCACCCACTTCACATCAATGTAAAAGTAAACGCTTCTCCCTCTAAACATCGAGAATCCTTTCTTAACTTGAACAGAACAGATTCGGTAATTAACGCTATTTAACCTTCTTCCAAAAATGTATTATTCTTCAGGTCGATGATATTGATGTGTTTACGAGGAAATATATTATATTAGGATATATTTTTTAAAAAGAATACTCAAAAACAAATTATTTTCTATGAAATTATTAATAGAATTTAGTAGAATTAACTATTCGTCAGAGATCTGGGTGTATTATTCATTTAGTTCAGTTTAATAAATTATCTCCTCATCAGACAACCGAACCGTGGTCTTTCACGTAATGAGCATGAATACTAACCATCACACTGCCGAGAAATCAAGCAAGACTTGAAAATAGCAGTCTAAAAATATATGTATTTCTCTCTATTAATACCGACTTGTTACAAAATTCGACAAAGGTAACTCTCTTTTAAAAATAAATTTATATATAATTATATATAAATTTGAACGAATGCATTAATCAGAAAGGCTATCAAAATTAGGTATATATTCATTAAATTCTAATACCATACTTATATGACGATTTGATACCACCGTCTATTTGGGGAATAGCTAAGATGATAGAGTACCGGCTTAATATGTGAGTGGGAACTAGATAAATACAATCGTATTTTATAATTAATTATTTTTAAAATATGAATTATATAAGACTTGATTACTTACGAGAAATTGAACTATGGTGTAATATGTAATATTGTTACGTAATATCATATATAATATGTGAGACCTTAATGTCTTTCTATGTGTCACATATAATTCATGGAGGAAGTGTCAATTTAATTTGAAATATGGATATGTGACCTATTCTGCAGATACATTTTTAAAAATAGTAAACAAACCATTATCAACATTAGAACATTGCAGTGCTGATGTACTATAGGTAGGTAATTATTATTTTTCACAGAAATCGCCTTACGTATACGCCTTTCACGCCCGTGCTAAGACGGGTTGTAGAAATTAGTGAATATATTAATACATTTATTATACCTTAATTAAATTAATTGATTAACCTTCTATGTAAATTTCCTTTCTTAGGTTAGTTTGTATTATACTATCTTGTCCTTAAGTAGGTTGGATTCAACCGAAACTAGTTGACATTTGTAAAATATGTATATTAATAAACTGGTTCAAAACTAAATATCGTATTATTTAATTAAAACTAATAATTTTAGGAGTGCTATTTTACGCATTAAGATAAAAAAATATTTGATACCCGTATGAGTAAAAATGTATCGTTTTAAAATACCACGTAAAAATGATAAAAATGACAATAATATTTAATAAATTATACAGTTAGTTGGTATTTAACCACCGTGAGTTCAATATATTGTAACATTGCGATATAATGTGATCCCAACCCTGTGGAGTGCTAGCGATCGCGCACGAAGCAAAAGGCTGATTGAAACTCATTAAAATGTAACGTGTCATTATCAAGAAGGAATAAATATAATCATAAGGGAAATTTCTGCTACTTTTGGTTACTATGCGAGTGTGTCGTCCTAATCTTTTAAATGACAGGACAGGTAGAGGAGATTATTGTTACCGGGTCAGGAGGAATGTCCTGATGCCATTATTCACTGTTATGTATCCATCCAATCTGCCACGAGAACTTAGGCACACTCTCGCAATGCTGCAAGTAATTAATTTATTCTTAATATAATTTGACTGATCCGGAGACGCCAGGTTGCAGTTGGATCTTGTGACTATGGATCCGCGATGGATCCAAAGTGGTGGAGAAACTCCGGCATAACCTCAATCATCAAGATGTGTCAGCGTAATTCGAGCATGTCTTCGTTTCTCTATAACCGGAATGTAAATTTCAAGATGTAGTCTGAAATCACTATTTGGAGCCAGCTTGGGTTTGTGCAACGAGTTTTCTACGCTAAGATGCTCAATAGATTCTATGTTCTCATGTTTTATTGCAACCGCATCGATTTAATTAATTTCTGTTAAAAGAATTATAATGTATTGAACCATTTTTCAAAGTTTTTATTTATTTATTTTCCCTAGAATAACAATTGCAAACAGGTGATGAAGAAGCAATCAATTCTGTCATGATACTCATGAAAAACTCATGTAATACCTGAAGCTACCCGGTGGACGTACCGACATAGGTCGCGTACGTCACAATATACACCATCCGGTTTAAAATAAACATTTTTCTTCACAAGGGTGATAAAAAACTTAACTTAAATCATGTCAAATCATTTTTAATTATTAAAATATCAGGAAATTAAGTTTAAAAATAAATTAATTTTGACTAAAATTGTTACAATTATAAAAGACGTTGAAAATGATCTAATGTTCCAAAATTATTAGAATTTTTTTTAGGATAGGATTTGTGGTTTAATTTAGTTGATTATTTATGATGTTTTGGTTAATTTTACTTACTTTTCTTATTTCTAACAATTCTAAAATTAAATTTAGAATAAAATATAATTACTCTTTAAAGACCCGCATGTACACGAGGAGTAATAATAATACATGTATTTAAAAAAATGATGAACCATGCATTTTGTTGTACAAAATGATTAAATTTAGAGCAATATTTCATAGTAAAATATAATATAAATTCAATTATTTATTAACTTTGTTTTTAAACCATTTTTATGAGTTAATTATACAACAACCGATTTATAAATATACATTTTTCGTCATCAGGTTGTCAAAAAATTAATTAAATCCAAAAAATCTAATTGTTCTAATATTTTCAAATTAAATTAATAAAAAAATTAATTAATAATATCTTTTTTTTAAATCTAGAAAAATGTGGAATTGACATAATGATCCAAAATTTGAAATTTTTTTGTAGGATAGGACTTATGGTTAAATTTTGTTGGTTATTTATATTTTGGTTAAGTTTACATACTACACTTATTTATAACAACAGTGTTTATATATAAAATAGACAATCTCAATTTTTTATGATCTTTATATTTAGATATTAGATTTTTTCATATTTAGTTATAATGTAACTGACTTTTAAAGGGATATATGTTTATATATATTATACATTAGATGAGAGGATACAACAGTACACTGAATGCTTCATTAGTCTCAGCTGGTTTATTTAAATATCGAATATTGTAAAATCGTTTAGAAATTTCAATCATATTTATTACAATATTATTACAGTTTTCAGTATTTAATTAAAATAATGAAGTAGCTTGAGCCGAGATATTTCTCCAATAAATCATTTCTGAATACAATAGGATGAGCACAGTGTGCGGGATAACAGTATAATTAAATATCGTATTTTAAAAGGTTTTCTAAATAAAATAAATAAAAGATAGACCTTAATGTTATTAAAAATACGCAGTAGAAAGTCGCCCTCTGAAAACAAACAATCAGTAGTACATCACTAATTCTGTAGAAGATTAACTAGAAGACACATCGGTAATAATACAAATACTATAATACAAAATAAACACAGATATTAGCCCGGTAGAGATCACCGCAGATCATCAGACGTGACATATTTTGTGCGGAAGTCCTGTTACTTAAAATGATCAAGTTCCTAAAAGACAAACACTTCAATCAACAGGCTGTTTTCTATACAATTATTAAAATATATCATAGAATGGCAAGCGCTTACACAATTATACATGTTGTATAAGACGGTCGGTATGTATGGTTAAAGAATTGGCTGGCTTATTGAATAAGAGACAGCAATTGGATAGCAGCCAGCTGGCCGGACCTCGCTGTGCTCAGCGATAATTACGTGCAATATCGAATAATGTTGCGAGTACTACTACATCAATATTTATTTATTTGTGTTCTTACAAAATTAAATAACACCATTTAACAATATAATAAAATAATGTTGATTAAATACGGTCCAGCAGAGTGGCAATGTACTATAATACATACTATTACAGTAGACATTTATGATTTTAACGTATACTGTTAGAATCTGCATTGTAATTTTCATGGCTAACAGGTAATACGGCGTGTCGACTAGGTTCATCATTTTTCAATTATGACAGCAACTGCAATGCGGCTCAAAAAACAGACTAGCACAAACCTACAAATGACAGCAAAGTCTAAAGGAAATATTAACTGTATACGTATAAAACTGCATGTCTATCTGTCCCCGTGTTCTGTGTAAAATCCTATATAATTTAACCGATCTCAAATAAATTTTGCATAAGTAGTTTCTCTTTAAAATCTTGCATAAAACATGGACACCGTCTTCCTTCCTCTTGGTCAACCCACAACCTTCTTAATATATAAGCGTGTTTTATATTAAATGTCACCCACTTCAAATTTTGAAATGATTCTCCCCCTCTTTTAGACTACCACATTTTATCTCCTCGAAATAAATTTGTATTATATTATATTGAATGCCAATTTTCTATAGTTACGTTTAAGAAGCCTTCGCAAAACATAGGTATGGCTCGTTCTCCTCTAACCACCCCATCCCCTTGAGCCACGTATTGTAAATGTGTACTATCTTATTTTGAAAGCCGTGCGTTCCACCTTTCACACATTTACTTTTCAGGATCCTGAAAGAAACAGACACCATTCTCTAGTACCACACTAACACCCCGATATAAATGTCATTAATTCAATATTTAAAAAAGTTACTACTCATCTAATCAAAAATCTGACAAATAAATAGAATACACTAGGTATTCATTGGTAGTTTTGTAACAGTGTAATTTAATATGCTTTAATATTAATAAACAGTGCAGTTAATAAATAAAAACATAGATTATCAAAGATGCACATTTTTGACATAGTATGAAAGCCACGTTATGACAAACGAAATCTGCTCTTCTCATCGACGCGAACGGTTATTGTTCCCTCTCTCGGGAAAGCGCAGTGAGATGCAGCCTGCAAAGTGTCCGAGGCGCATGCGCGCGGCGCCGGTACAGCCTCCTCAGTAAGACGCCGGCGGGCAAACGGCGCGGACGCCCGACTGGAAAGTTCTGGAAAGAGTCAGAGCCGCGCTTGCGACGTCCCGACGACGATTAATTGAGAGTGCGCCGATAATTAACGTCAAGCATCTGTTGCACGCGGCCCTCGAACTTTGGAGTCTTTAGGATACGGTTTGGATGAAATAAATCTTACATATATATATATATATATATAAATATGTGTATATATATTTTTTTAGAAACCAAATTTCAAAAAAGTTTTGCTCTTGGAAGTTTTCTGATTCGAAATTAAAATTCAAACAATCACCAAGTATATCATATTTTTAACATTCTGATAATATTTAAAAAATGTATATTTAGTTTTTATCATTTATCTGTCCATTTATATTATAATAATGTTGCAAACCGAATTTATCAGAAAAAACTTTTATACGCAGCGATTACTTCGGATAGTATTAAAAACACAAAAATTAAGAAGAAATCCTTTGCATAAAAAATAATAATTTTCGTAAATGGATCTGTCGTTGAATTTAGGTTGCCGAGTCCTTTGTTGTTGAACGATAATCCTCCGGTTCTCTGACCGGCGGCTACTGATGCAGTCAAATATACGGCAAATGCGCATTGGTAATGTTCTAAAACTATTTAAATGATGAATGAAAATTTTCAAAATGTTTATTAACTTTGATTTATTTAACATATTTTAAATTATTTTATTAAAAAATATCTATAATTATACCCTATAAAGTGAAAAATTTTCATATTTAAATATATTTATTTGAATTTTCATCATAATATTTGATACACAAAAAAATTAAAATACATATAAAAAATAGTCGAAAGATAAAGTTTGACTATTAATCATCCGTTATCAAATACAATGGGACGATAAACAAGGAAATGCAGGGGTATAGAAATGCTCCGAAGTTTAGAGCTGGAAAATAAAAGTTTTCGTTAAAATATGTATCGTTACCGAGGAGCGTATATTTTACTTATGATCAACAGCTCGCTAATTTTATTTATGGCCTATTTCGCAACTTTTTTGAATAATGGACACAAGTTTTAATGTTCATTTTACTTTTCCCTGTAACTCTCCGTAACAACCTTTACAGCGGAAAATTCTTCATTTTTGTTCAATATTTATGGTTCAAACATTAACGACTGTTTATGGAATTTAAAACAGCGGGGATAAAAATAAACCGTAATACTTTAAATATAATTAATTATTTATTCACAAAATTAAAATTATTATATTTTTTATGACAATTTCATTTAGTAAATACAAGTCCATGTTTCAAGCAGACACCTCTTATTTGGCCATTTTGTAATAAAATGCTGGAGATATGTTATATATAATAATAATACGTTACTTTAGCGAATATTTGAAAAATTAATTGTTTGTTTAAAATTATGTTTTTGGTTTAGTTTTTACGACCATAAATTATTTTAACCTTCTGAATTCAATAACATACTTCAAGATTTAGCTTATAAATATATATTATAGTGTATTAATTTAACAGATTATTTGAATTATTTTCACATCAAATAATATTGCCGAAATGTCGTAAATTGTGTATAGGTATTAATATATTATACTGTATTACACAATTAATCTGCCAGATGTAACACACTTAGTGCATAATATTTTAGGGATACACACATATTAAAAATATGAGACGAGACTAATAAAGCTGGATATTATGCCTAATCTCAACTACGTCAGAGATATAATCATTTTAAAAAAGTTATTATTTATCGTTATTATTTATTTATTACGAATAATTTAAATAAATCCAAAAAAGAAAATGGTTAACGAATTTTGAGCTGTTAAATTATTTTTTGTTAGATGATTTAGAAAAATATAGAATAAAAATTGGTTTATTTTGCTAATATTTATTTTGAAGTGCTTACGGACATGTTTTCAAAAATAATTTCGCATTTTTACGAAAATGTGGTTTTTTATTATTCATTAATATCAGAAGTTGTTCACTGAGATTTTACTTTTTTTACACTAATGCAAAACTAAAAAACTGAATGTTATTTGGCATAATTAAGAAAATACAAGCATTATAAGAAAGACCACAAACATTAAAATTATTTTCAGCGTGCCACAAAATTGCCTTTATATAGAAAATTCTTGCATATACGAAACATATTTTCTTATAATCTCAAAGACAAGATGACGAAGACAAATCCGCATTGAACCAAAATAGCAAATTTTTTAAAATTATAGAGTTATAAGTAGAGTTTGCAGTAAATATGATCAATTATTGACTTTTTTAAAACACTTTGTGTTAGTTTTAACTAACGTTTTAAATAATATATTATATTTACTTACATGCTATGAGGCTTCAGCTACTATTTAAAATCAAGTTTTATATAAAAAATACAACAATTTCTTACTAAAAAATATTTATATCGCTCCTATTAATGTGTGTCTTTATTGTTTTTTTTTTGTTTCAAAACGCAGATTATAAAACAATGAGTTTTATAATAAAAAGTTAAATGTTTTGTAGCTAAAAAAAACAAAAATGGGTGCCCATTTTAAGAAAATTACTATAATGTAAATGTAAAAATATCATTGAAATCTGCCCAAGAATGGGAAAATACCAGTTTTATAGACATAAACAAACCATTTATATGATTTATTGTCGTTGCTGTTGTCGCTGAGCCGCTCGCCACTGACACTCGGCTTCGAGATTTTTCTCTTTCTCCATCATGAGTTTTTCGGAGAGAAGATTTGTGAAGCACATATCCTCCTGTAGACTTCACGTGTCACTAGCCGAGTTGGCCGGCCTCGAGCCATCCACACCTGTCCTCTGCGACGTCGGATCCGAGGTTGCTTCAGTGGATCCGCAGAACATTATCCGACTCCTAACTTGTATCCTGTGAAATGGCCAAGCCTCACACCCGTACGGAAGTATGTGTCGTATGTAACCTTTACAAACTGATATTTTAGCGCGCTGTTTTATGACATGATTGTATTTGCACTTATTATATGCATAGATATGGGCATATGTTAAATTAATTTAACAATTTCAAATACAACAATTTATTCTAGTTTAATAATACCTTATGGTAAAATTCTGTTTATTTTCGGAAAAAGTAACGTCGCTTTTCTCACTGTCATATCTACATTTAGTAAACTATCAAAGAACAAAACGTGTCTGCAAAATCGCAACAGACAAAAGTTGATACAAATTTAATGTATCAATTAGAAAGGTATACAGGAAAATTTAATATATCGAAAAAATATTTTTGTCGCTACCGGGATTATTCAAATATATTTATTATTTTTAATTTATTGCGTATCCCATGTGTACCTGTAAAGATATTACCGTTTAACATTTACACTATCTTCTTTATTATTAGATTAATAATAATAATAATGTCCTTACATATGTTCAGATTATTAAAAATAACAAGAATATCCAATATATTTATAAATAAATTCTTAAAGATAGGAAAGTATTTAAAAAAATTAGTATTAAACAGTAAATAAACAGTTTTATTTATAAATACTTTGAAATGTTACATAAACAATTTTTTTTTTGATTATATGATAAGTTGTATAGAATTTAAATTATCTAAAAGAAAAAAATATGTATAATAAATATAAATAATATTAAAAATAAACACGGTATTGGTTTCGGCATTAAATAATTTTCAATTAGAAATAAAATTATTAATTTCTTAAACTCGACTGCAGGTTTCCTTAAAAAATAATTTTAAATACGGATTTTTAAGGAAATTAAAATAATCTCAATTAATCCAACGGTGTAATTTTCCGTTTTTTTAATTTAAAGGTTGCGATTACATGAACCCATGTGAATCTATATAAATATTTTATACCATTTCAGATGAGAAAAATATGTTAAATTTGGAACGATTTGTGTTTTGTTATAGACAATGAAACTTATATAAAGCGAGCGATGTATACTAGCTCGAAGACTGTTGCGACTTAATGATACCGTTCCGCGAGGCTAGAGGATGACGATGGGGCGAGGAAACCCTTCCAGAGGGCGCCACCTGCCCATGACCCTGCTGCAGGTGTTCACCATCATCTGTCAAGGTATTATTTAGAGAATTTACTTATTTATTTAAAATATGTTTTAGTCTTTTAACAGACATCTGGTATTCTATTTTGCGCAAAGCGATAAACCAAAAACAACATAATTGATGTTAATTTAAGATAAGGTATTTGATAAAAAGGAATATGCCTATTAATAATAAATATTTTGTTCATTATGTAAAAGTGAATATAACAAGTATTATAATTTATAATATAAAATAACTCCAGGCAGCTTCTTATATCTTGAATTTTATTTAAAACTTATGCGCAGAATAATTAGGTGACGTTTGATATTAAAATTCTTAAAATAAATTCACCGCATATAATCTAAATAATCTTCACTGAGTCAACATCGTGAATCGCAAGTTATCTAACTTGCGATCGTGATTTTTCAATCAAAATAGAAACATCTTCAGACCTACCAGATTATATATCGACAAGAGTGAAACTATTGCAAGGTAAATTGTTCTTCTTTTAAATAGGCAATCCACCCTTCAAGAGTGATTTGTGTCATTAATCAAGTTAAAACTTTATTTTAAAGAAAAAAGTACAATAATATTATAGAATAGGAAATATTATATTACAAGTCGATACCACTGTCGTTTAAAAAAAATTATATTATATAGATTAAATGTGGCGGGTTAAGGGAAAGAAGATGACACGAGTTAACCGGGAGTTGAAAATTGCCATTGACATGATAACTAAAAAAAACCTGTGATCCGCAATGGACAGGCAAAAAATATATTTTCCTCCTCATCACCACACTCACACATTGGGGAATCTATTAATTTCAATCTGAATAAATGTGAGGCTACCCGGCAATCTTCAATTCTTATTCTAGAGATATTTGATACTGTTCTTTTGGAGACTTTCCTTTTAGAGAACCAGGGGGTGCGGGGAATAGATCTTTTAATTATTTTAAGCCTATTACCCTAATGATTATTAAGATCTATCCATTGTACAGTCCAAATAGAATTCGTACGTTTTTTTACCATATTAAGTCTGTCATACATCGGGATATGGAATTTATGAGGGAAAACTTCAGAAAGAGCCTGGACAGTTTATCAGCACATTCATTTAAAGTAAATTGTTCTTAATATGAAAAAATGAATATTATGATTATTTTAATAATTTTTAAGTACTTTATTTTTTTAATTACTTTAAACTAATTTTTGTATTGCTTTATATATTTTACAATATACATTTTATAACTAGAGAATTTATATTATATTCATTTCTTCAATTTTTTCCAATTACTTTTTGGCACCATTTTATTAATAAAATAATAAAAATCTTTGTATTTACATTTTATTTATATATAAAATTCTTTGATTAACCGAAAACAAAATCATACCTCACAATTTGTTTACATCTCCCGAACAAAAAATTTTGATAATGATTTCTAGCATTTCATAGCACAAAAAAAATTAAAGGATATAGAAGATGGAAGTAACTTCATTTTATCTTTATAATAAAAATGCACTCTTTATTTTCAAGTAGTGAAGAAAAGCTATTTTTTACCTACCCGTTTTTATATTTATTTAACACAATGTTGCATGTGTTTATTTTTCCACGCTCTCCTACAAGATCAGATCATGGCGATTCAATGTTGTGTTTTACAGCTTATTGCATCTAAAAATGTATTATATAAATATGCATAGGTTAAATCTTAATTATACAACATGGGTAGTAAGTTATAAATGTCCACTTATAAATAGTTAATTTATAGAAAAAAAATATTTTTCTGTGTTTATTTCAAAGCTTTAAAAATATTTTATCTGACTAAACTGACTAATCAATAATGACAAATAATAATATTATCAAAAGTATAGTTAAAACTTTGGTACCGTGATCTGGATTAGGCATAGTACGCCAAAGAAAAACAATTGCTACGAATTTTATTACACATTCTAAAAAAATTTAAATTGTTCTAAAGTTATTTTTTTTATAGAAAAACGACCAATAAGTACAGGAAAATTATAAATGATATGTTAATTGAACGCAATGTATATTTTACCGACGGTAAGTAATGCTGCCAATAATTCCTGAAATACGACGTCATACTTCTAATGGCTGCTTTAAATTCGCGTACATAAAATATTGTAATTATAAATTTATCTTTTGTAAATATTGTTATAATAATTAAGTGTTGCAAATAATAAAGCAAATGTTGTGTTGTCAGCTGAGCGAAATATTTTAAATGTTATATTTGATCGCAAAACGTGCGGGTACATAAATATCTGTTCGCCTTTAAAATAATGTAATAACCGATGAAGACATCGCGTCTATTGAAATTAGTGATAGTAAAACGTTATTTAAGCCTCTGTTATTATTGTAGACTATGTTCGATTGTAATGATGATTAGTAACTGAGAAGTAACTTGCCTGTTGGAAGCTCAGTTTCTAAAATAGCATTATTTGCTACAATTACAAATAATCAGTTACCGATCGTTATAACAATCAACTACTATCTCAGCTACAATAATGTTTTGTATTTTATGTAAGTATTATACCTATACTAAATTATTGCACACTTCAAATGTAGAAATACTTCTTCTTCTAAACGTTTATTTTACATATTCGGATTTTTAACATTGTTACAGTATAGGTTACGTTAAGTATTTATTACATTTTTTGTTGTTTTTATAATTTATAGTTCATGAATTTATCTACATTTTATATAGATATCTATAGTCTCAAGAATAAGAGCAATATAAAGAGTAGAACAGATAAATTATATATTTATATGGACTATATACATTTATTTAATGACAATGTTCAAAGAAAAATGCTCTCGTCAGCAAATTTTATACCTTGCCGTGCATTATTTGCTTTTACTCTCAAGTTTAGTATTTAAATCTCGTGTTCGGTATGGATGAACATAGATTTTCATCCCAAATTACCACTGTTGGGTTTGCTTAGAATAATTATAAATCTTTATAAAACGTGTTAATTTATTTTATGTATTAACATTTAAGCTATATATGCATTAACCATTTATAATAATCATAATTAGCTCTCAATATTGTGATCCAATGTGATATAATTTCCACGCACGCACAGCACACTATTTTTACTAGCGCACATAATCTTAATAGTTCGAACCATTCAATATTATAAATAAAGTTCAACAACAAAAACCAGCAATCAATTGGTATTGTATTTGGAGACGGAAGCGCGATTGTAACAATATTTTAGACAATAAAGAATAATAAAAACAAGCTTAAGTAATTTGTTATTAAAATATTTTAACGTAAACAAATTCCATTTCTTTCACTTCAAGGTAGAAAATAATTTTTATATAACCCCTCTTTATACTTTACCACAAATTTTTATTTTATTTTTAATTAGTTTCAACCGACCAAACATAAATTGCTACCATACCAATTAAATGTAGATTGCTGAAAATATTCTAAATACAAACATTCATGTAATGTAGTAATACTTCAAAAAATTTCGAATACGGTATGGACCGCTTTCAGTTCTATTAATGAATCTAAATCTAAGCGTACCGGTACCGAGAAAAAAATATTAAATGTAAACCGCACCCTAAATACCCACCTAGAATTATCTGAGAGTTCGAGCATTACTTAAGTTAGCGTGTGGTGGACCTCGGTCAGCAGATATAACGCAACGTCAATAGGACGTCAGGAATTTTCCGGGGCTGCGACTCCCAAATATTCCGCGCAGCAACAGTAGCTTACTTCATAGCGAATACAGCATTTCAGTTTTGGCTTATAGCGCACTTGTCAACTTGTAGTATAATTAGCGGGAAACTGAAGTCTACATCGCTGTCGTGGCTCTCAGTACTAACCCACTTCGGTCCGCCTCTACAATAATATCATTGCACCCCCTCAAAACACTTTGCTGATATTTGCAGTACGAGTATAAAGAGAAAGAACCGCCAGATTCATTACAAATAAAGAGTTATCCAACAAGTGTGATAGATATCAATGATTTTTTTATATTTTAAAGATCATTCAATGTTATTAACAAGGGAACATAATTTAATTCAAATGCGCACGTTTGACAAATATTGAAACACTTTCACATACATCTGGTGCAATATCACCAACCAATAACACGAGTTATGTAGTTTTTGGTTAATCAGCATAAAGAAGTGACTTTACATGTTCCCACAGAAAATGCCAATCGGCAGGTCCATGTCTGAAAATGGTTGAATCGTTGAGTGCTGCCATCAATAACCGGTCACCGTTGGTGCGACATGGCACGTGCAATCTTGTTGTAATCACATTTCACCGAGATCAATGTAATCATCAGCGATGAACGATCATGTTAATGTTTATGTCGATCATAAAATTCACGGAGTGCACGGTGAGCTTGCCGAATCGTTGAGTGCTGCCATCAATAACCGGTCACCGTAGGTGCGACATAGCACGTGCAATCTTGTTGGAACCACATTTCACCGAGATCAATGTTATCATCAGAGATGAACGATCACGTGAATGTTTATGTCGACCATAAAATTCACGGAGTGCACGGTGAGCTTGCCGAATCGTTGAGTGCTGCCATCGATAACCGGTCACCGTAGGTGCGACATGGCACGTGCAATCTTGTTGGAACCACATTTCAATGTTATCATCAGAGATGAACGTTTATGTCGACCATAAAATTCACGGAGTGCACGGTGGGCTTGCCGAATCGAAGACTGATTTCCATAAAAAGTTTAATAACTTGTAAACGTTGTTCCAATGTGAAACGCTCCGTGACACAACGATAGACTGTTCTGAATACAAATAACAATGACAGCTGGAAAAATATTAATAAACATGGTTACAATTCTTATTTGAAATTCTATCACATTTATTGTATAACCCTGTATATGTTGTCATTTTTACGTGTATAAAGGTTGCTCACGTATTTTCAAAGTCAATACTCCGGTACTGATATTTTACACAGTTTAATTACAAAACAAGTTGAAACTCGAACCATAATTATGATACGAAGATATCGCAGCATCTGTAATATGAGAAGTCGTCGAGTGCATACTGTTCCGTATCCTACTTAGCTGGGGATATCTTAACTGGAAGCTGTATCTATATCCGCTGGTGTAGTGAAGTTAGCAGACAAGGATCTTTTATAATTAATGTCCAATCGGCAAATGCTCGGTACCGTTTTGCGGAAGTACTAATGTACTTACTGCTCCAAACGGAGTTTAAGCCGAAGATAAAATATCTCTGTAAAGTTATACTCGCAACGAATTTAAAATGATTTGATATATAACTTTTTGGAGCAGAACGAATAAAACATTAAATATTATGTTGAATACTCATTTCTGATGTTACATATAATAGTATATTAGCTGAAAATCTACGGTAACATAAAATAACGTGAAAAATTGTTTAGTTAGTAATTAATGGCTTCAATTTTTGTCTGTTCGTATCTCCTAATTTGGCATTTCAGCTCTTACGTCGTTCGTTAAAATAAATAAAATTATCATCCGTCAGCAGTTATGAATGCGTGTCGTCAAAATGACTACACA
This sequence comes from Eubasilissa splendida, assembly GCA_031772225.1. Taxonomy (NCBI): domain Eukaryota; kingdom Metazoa; phylum Arthropoda; class Insecta; order Trichoptera; family Phryganeidae; genus Eubasilissa; species Eubasilissa splendida. The sequence continues at coordinate 50,793,203 of CM062845.1, forward strand.
CGCGATTATAAATATATAAATAAATAAAAAAATCAATAATTTTTGTTAAAAGTATTGAGATTTAAGAGAAATTAATCTCAGATACTCTACTAATTTGTAATTTTAGTTTTTTTGTAAATTTACTTGAAAATAATTACGCAAAGGTTGATTTATCCAAATAGGAGCCAATATGTCAAATTCGATGTCGATATTGAAGGTCGTATGTTCGCAACACATTTCACTCTGTGGATGCTTCCATGTAGATCCACAAACAGAAGCAATAAATCATCTGGCCGTGTATTACACGAAAAACAATCGAATGGGCGTTTTCGGAAAATGAAAGACCCGTCTAATTTATTATTTTCAATCCCACCGAAGTCAGATCGATTTATGTGTTTTATTCGTCATCCAGTATTCGTCGGCCGTTGGAGACCGAGCAAAAGTCATAAAAGTGACATTATCGCTATCGAATAAATCAGTTAGAGCTCCTCCACTGATAAGGGTAATTTATGTGACAATATCCCAACAAATGGCTGCGGACTGCGCACCCCCGACACTGAGTGATGTAGAGCCTCCATTGTCAGGATTACATCGTCATCAGCGAACATTAACAAATCAGCACTTTTATTTTAGTGAAATTGCGAATAGTTTTAATGCAGTTTGTTTTAATATCGACTCTGTTTTTACTCCGGCCATCTGGCGATACTCAAAAATTGCATCGATTTTATACGCAGCATTTTTCTTCTTTGAATTTCGCAAACGGCGGGTTTCTGCATCAGGTACATAAATACCTACTTCAATATTCAATACATACTAGTATAATTCAAAAATATGGACACAAGAAATATTAGTTAGAGTACGTACTTATAACGTTTATATAATAAAATCGTGCTTAAAAGTATCCAAATAAGGTCTAGAAATAATAGTGAATTAGACATTATATATGTAAGTGCCTATGATTCATACAGCTCGTGGTTTATATTTTGATTATATTGATTTATAGTTAGGTATTTCGAGTCAAAACCAAAACCACGGTAAACATGAAAATGTCATTACTTTATGTATTTTGGAATGTTTTATTATGAATCTAGGCACAAAAATCTTCTGTTATATATAGTTTTTGTTTTATCAAAATCTAAAATATTCTTTAATCTTCATTTTTTTTATCATCATCATCGTTTTTGTCCACATGTCTGGGAAGGGTTGGGGGCGCAGTCTCGATCAGGCGTTTCCATCTTCCCCCGCTTGTGCTGCTTCAGTACTTGCTGATCAATGTTTTTACACTATTTGCAGCTGTTCAGCCCAGCTTAATCTGTGATGACTCTTTACAACTTGGGAATCGTCTCTCTGACGCATCAAGCCACCGTAATTGAGATTATTCTCTATGGAGAAGTGTGGGGCTCCATTTTGATGATATCCCTTATATTGATTGGTACTTCTCACTCGGTCCAATAATGATCTTTTCGCGAGGATCCACATTTGGTAACCGTATATTAAACTGGACCTAAACGCACCTCTCATAACTGTCAATTTAGTTTTGACATTTCTTACAAATTGTTATATATGCGAGCGCGCATTGTTCAGGACGATAGCATCTCAAATATTATCTATTATTTACATTAGTAAAATTATATTGAATTTAAACATTTCAATCAATGAAACAAAATTATTTTTAACAAATACAAAATTCATAACATAAACAAATTGGTGTTGAAAAAACTGAACACGAGGATTATTATTTTTCTGAATTCACTTTGCTTAGCGGGCAGTAGTACTTCTGGTGTACAGGGAATGTTGCCCACTCTTCCAATTATATTAGTTCCGATTCTATTAATTGTTTCATATTTTTGTCTCCTGTCGCTAGAGAATTCCACTCTGCGAGCTGCGTTCTTAGATCCTGTCTGCGATTGTACATGGTGTCTTCCTACCACCGTTACCTCATGACGAATCTACAAAAAATTAGTCACTTTTGTATCTCTTCTTGTGTGAGCTCCGTCTTCGCCACGTTACTCGCGAAGAGTGAGAAATCAACTTCCAACTCTCACGGCCCTCACTGTAATGTTTCGTATAGGGGATCAGATTGCTCTGAAAAAGTCACTCTCTATTCGGTACTCGTCTAGTACTTTCCACAAGATGTCGCGCCCCGAGTCGTATGCTTTCTCTAGGTCTATGAGCCATTTTCCACATTCCCCTCTTTTCTGAATAGTTTTTTGTAGTGCAAAAAAATTATTGGTCTATTTTGGGTCTAAAACTGCATTTCCCTGTCTGACTTAATAAGGTTCTCTATAATTGCCACATTACTGTCACCCTTTTTTTAAATAGGGTCTATTACTCCATACGCCAAACTTTAAAACTTTTAACCCGTCTTGCATGCGATTTAAAATATGCTAGTTGACCAACTCGGTCCCAACATACTTGAAGTTTTCAGCATCTTAGGACTTATTTCAACTCCGTCAGCTACATTTTCACTTTTCAAAGACTCGCTAATAATTGGTGGGGTGCACTGTTTTCAATATCATGGGCGACGTACTAAAAAGATTTTTGAAGTATTTTTTCCATCTCTTTAAATATTTTATTCATTCCTGATGATGTTTTTCAATTCATATATGATGCCTTTTATTTATAGTTGAACCACCCTTTACGCAGGTGCTGTAATGTGGTATTTCTCTTCCAAATTAGTTTCCCGTGTTTGGTGTTTGGCCTCTTTTATCACCCTGCTGGCCTCCAATCTTTTCTTTATGCACCACCAAAGTGCTATTTGGCCGTTATTTCCACCCGAACTTGTTTAATCTCACATGCATCCCCAACTAACTAAATCTACAATACTGCACTCTGGAACAGACACCATTCGCTCTTTTTTGGTGGGACTTTTCCATATGTTTGGAAAAAAATGATGATATTTGCGTTTAGCACCTCCTTTCTATATTCTAGTACCAGTCATCTAATGACCCTCGACGCTTCATCATAAGGGACTCAGACTTCACTTTACATAGAAGAATACAATGACCGCTGTCCAGTTGTGCTCCTAACTCACTTCACGCGCAAATTCTTAACCTGAATGATGCACCCTTTAACCAGTGGTGTAGTGCTAAATAAAAAAGTACCTGGGCGGTTTTTGATTTTAATCCCTCCCCTACTTTTTTTGCTTCCATGTATTCCCACGGAAATTTGAAATTGAATATGTATGCGGTTAACGAGAAATAATTTCTCTAACAATAAATAACTTTTGCAAACGCTAAAAGCATGCATATTTCAAATAAACTACCGAGTTGGACGTGTAAATTTAGGGATGAGTATTTATTAAAGTTGAATTCGCATATTATTTCATCTGTTTCCAAGTGCATGCGGTCAATGGTTGAAGTAATGAGATACCGCCGTGCAATTATTAACAAAAAACCTATTATTTTCCTCGTAATGACTTTCACGTTTTGAAAATGCTCCGGTCCGATATATTTTTTTGCATTCTCATAATATCCATCCGTTGCACGATATTTGATGTACAAAATTCTATGCGGAATGTCTCGTATCAAAATATTTTTTATATGTACTTGAAAAGTAAGTTCCGTGTTAAAAAAAAATGACAGCTCGGCCTGACACTTCTTTTTGAGGCGGAGCGCCGCCCTTGCCCGACTACACCACAACAGCTTTAACACAATCTTTAACCCGGATGACGCAACGCCGAAGTCGATTTGCGACTGTCTCGTTTAGATATGACTTTGGCATCCTTCTGGTTAATTCAATTTATATTCCGATCTTCAACATCGGTTTAGACATGTTACACCGTACCTTTCTCCAGACTGTTTTGTGACCCGCGCTGCGGCAGGTAGCTCGTTATCTATTTACATCCGCACGCACGTCTTGATGCAACGACATATTGACGCGTGATTTACTACGTCTTTTTTATTTCTAAATACTTATTTCAAAATTATGATACAATTCTTAAATTTCTTCGTTATTATTGATTAGCTACTAATTCGTGTTATTAAAATGTAGGAACCTCACGTCAATACAGTTACAGCGCATCTGGCGTGATTATGTTCAAGTTCATGTCGAACTGAAGAGCCACAGCTGATAAATTAGTCTAAATTAAATAATATGTGACTTGGACCATCTAAAAATAAAATCAGATAATTTTTATGGGAAAACTTTTTAAAATGTAGTGAATATATCGCATTACAGAAGCAGGGTGTCAGTAAATTTAAATTAATTTTCAATTGACAATTATATTGTTTTTTTGCAAAACATGGCATATTTATTAAAATAAGTTAAGCTTTCAGAAAATCCAGTATAGTATACACTCTTTTTTGACTCGCTAATGTTCAATTTAATTTGCATATATAGCACATATACAAGAAACATTTTTTTTTAATCTTGATGCTTCCTGTGTGAATTTGACAGCCGAGCAGCCAAAAATTCTATTATACATATCTAAGTATATGCATATATTTGCAAATTCAACTTTATGGTTTATTGTGTTCATTTTTTTGAAGATTATTTAACTTTATTATTATTATTGTTATTATAAGTAGTTTACTTAATAAGATGTTTTTAAATTATAATAAATTAAAAATAGTATTAAACCCTCCAAAATGAGTAATGGGACACCTATGCGTTTAGATTCAGTTTCAGTATCCTTAAAACTTTAAAATTCAGATACAATTTCTGAAACGATCGAAAATATATTTTTTTGAACAGCGTACCTAATCGTTAATAGTACACCAAAATTTAATAAAATAATTTTTGTCATAATATTAGCTGTAAAATCTATTGTCGAGTTTTATGATTCGGTAAAATAACAAATATATTCAATGTGAACTGATATATTGTCACCAAAATAATTTTTTTATGATAAATTGAAAAGCATTTAAAAATATATTCACTGTCTGAAATTCCACTAAGACGTTTGATAGAGCATTTGAATGGAAGCACACAATAAAAGTAAAATTGTTTACAATAAGAAGACAGTCGTCGGACAGATACCAGTATGTATTTTAAGGTAGTGTTATATATTCAGAAATGTTTTCTTATAATCTGAGCACACACTGGTGAGAAGCGTGAAGAGACATTTTTAAAATCAAAAAGATTTTTGAGACCTCTCACGTGCTAAGCGATTGCGCGATCTTCTCGCTATTCCTTTAGTCAGCTAGACGGTGGTGGTAAATTGTCAAATAAGTACATATACTCATTTTTGTGTTGGAATTAAATGCATTGATACATATTTTTGAAAAACTTTATTATTTATACCCGAAAACATAGCTCGGTTTTTTTATTTAATTTATTTAACTAAATTTATCTTTTCGAACCTAAAAACATATCGTATATAGGAGTAGTATGATATATAAGACTAAAATTTATTAAAATATTTATTAGATATATCAGAGGAATATATCTAATAAAAAACATCAGGTTGTTAGGTATTACCAAATTTTTTTCAAAATAGTAAGAAATGTAATTACGGTCCATAATATATATTGCTTTCATTCAGAACTTAAACTAAATGATCGCAATCATTAAGCATATTAAAATTCTCGAGAATCCTGAATAGGTGACGCAAAGAAAAATATTTAAAAACCACATTCAGGCAACATTGACAGGAGAAAACTATGACTAAAACACCTTTACCTATATTCAACTGCAAAGAAGTGATGTGAAGTAAATTTAAAACGAAATAAAATATATTTTATACCAAGGCATAATTGCAATAAGTCAGTTAATTTTATTTCAAAATGTTTTTACGTTTTTTCGTTCGAGGTTCTAAAGCGTAAATATGCAAAATTTGGTTCAGATCGGTTGAGAAGTGTAGGACAAGAGAACAGACAAATATTAAATTTTATATATAAACTTTATAAATTGCCCGTTGCTCGGGATTCAGATTTAGATATAATTGAAAATAAGCATTTAGGGGGTAGGGATGCTTTTGTTTTGCGCAGGCCCTGAATATCTAATAAATATTCATCCACCCATAGAGGAGTGGGGTGTGGCGGTTATGTTTTCTTCATTATTCTTTGGAAAGAGGTGCAGTTGATAGGAAGATGCCTATGTTAAGCGCAGGGTCCCAAAGACTAACTACGCAAAATTTGAAATGGATGGAATGAAATATAATACATTAAGAATAACACTTTTTTGCTGTAAAATTGCATTTTCAGAACGTAGTTCTGTTGTATTTTAATACCAATTAAATAAATCAATTAAAAAGATATACAGAAAAAATTTGCTACCCGGATTCGAACTTAAACCTCTTCCTATCAATACATACATTTTCAACAAATTTTGAACTTATGTATATTCCCTAATATTTCAAATGAATATATCTACTATTCCATTTTTAAAAGCAATCCACTTTAGATGGATAAAAACAATAGATATAAGAAAATACAATAATAATTTTTTCAATTCACGAAATTATGGTTCACCTGAGAACATTATTTTAATAGTCTTATTGCATGCACTCGATCTACATCTGTCTACATCTTGTAATGTAATTTAAAAAAGAATTACTTATGTACCTAGATATTTTTAAATGAAATTACAAATAATTCTTACGTCAATAATGACATGACGGGTTACATAAACTGTCATATCTATAAAAAGTTATCCCAGTGATAAGACGGTTCAACATTATCCGATGAAACAATCAAATAAAGTTGATTTTGCTCTAAAAGTTGTCATTAGGCGGCCGAGATCGATACTAGACCCACCGCGCGACATCTCGGCCAAGAAAAATATTATATTTTACATTTGCGAACAATGCCAGAGCATCCCTGGTTACATTATGTCGTTGATCGTTAATATAGAATACCTTTTGTGTTGTGATTCCATTTGTACGTTCGCTGCCATATTACACGGCGAATGGATGAGCTTTCAAAATCAAGGACAAAAAGAAGACCTTTTGATTGAATATCCATTAGGAAGTCATTTACAACAATCAAAAGTCGTGGAAAAGGGAACTAAATTATAATACTAAAGTAAGTTAAAGATGGATGAAATCAACTACTAGGGTCGATTGAAAAGTTTCTGGAATCGTCGCTAGGGAATTGTTTTTTTCCTAATATTTTTATGTCGTTGTATTGGCAACCCTTTCATATGAATTAACTGCAAGTACATGAATGGTTTTATTAGACATTTCAAACAAACTTTGTGCGTTTTCAATTAAGAATAAAAAATAAATTCTGTGTTAGGTGCTATTCTTGGGGATTAATCATCTTCATTTTCTATCGTGAGTTTTTGGGTTTCGGAATTCAAACGCGGATGCACACATTGACGCGATGAAACACGTCCAGGATGTCAATAAACGACTATCATACAAATACGTGACATGGTTTTGGCAGATCACCGAATAAAAGTTTTTGAAACACTTTTGGACACGCTAAAAGCAGCTATTTAAGAAAACGCGCGAAAATGGATAAGAAACAAGAATTCTTTAACCGCGACAATGCACTCTCTCAAATTAAATCGCTCTGCTAAAATTTATAAATTTAAAGTTCAAAATTTAATTAGTCTTTTTCGTACTTCTATCTATTCCTAAAATTTAAAAATTCCTGGTTGGAAAGAGATATGGATCGAATAAATAAGTGATCAAGGCCGAAAACGGTTATTTTGAAGAAAGTTGCTCCCAGGAGAGAATCGATAAGCTGGAGAAACGTTGGACGAAGTGCGTTAAGCTCCGACAGGTTTGTTAAAAAATACAAAACAACTTGAATAAGATTTTTTTGTCATTCCGATCCACCCTTGTATTTATACTTTTATTTGAATTAAATAATTATACCTAATATTAATTCGGTATTTTTAATTATGTCAGGTGAATACATATATATATACTGTAACGTATGCGACATATGTCAGCGCGTTCATCGGCTTCACCCAGAGTAGAGCATAAGACTGATGTATGCTATGTATAGAATTAGCTATTCAATCTCCAATCAGCCTTCAACAGTCACTTTTAAGGGAAAATAAAGAAAAAAATTAACATTATTTACGACGCGAATGAGTCATTTGAGATTTTGTCAATATTACCAGTAGGCGCAAAATAAACTAATGTTCGTTGAGCAACTATAATAAAATTAAATTTTTGTGTATTTTAGACCACTAGGACGAGTTCAATTTGATGACTCGGCCACACGATGAGAAGGAATTAGGTTGCTTGTGTCCCGTCGACTTCATCCACGGCATCGTGTCGAAGTAATTTTTATAGTTCCATGCAGAGATAATGTTTGAGCGAGTGAGGTCCAAATCGTAATCTGGCGTACCGCCATAGTCCTCGGAAAATCCTCCAGACATCATGTTGAGAGACGGAGAAATTCCTCCGTGTTCCAGAGTGGTGATAAACGTCACAAAAATGGCATCTCAATAATCAGTAATCAATATCAGATCAGACGTTAATAGTGCTTCTTCATCACGTCAGAAAATGGAAATGCATATAAATATTTCCTTAGTATTGCTAATTCTATGATCGCGTCAAGCGTATAGATTAATATTGATGAGCTATATGCCCAGGTAGGAAAGTAAAGTAAAGCAGGACTAAATACAGAGAGTTTGTTTATCTAGGATCAATCTTAAGCAATAAATGAGATGGGGAAATAAAAATCATAGAGAGGATATGGTCCAATCTGCGTTACTTCACTATGGATTGACTCAGAAACTTCAGAAAGTAACATCACCTTTCTGATAAATATATCAGTTGCTATTCAACTTTTTTTAAATATTGAAAATTTTCTCGTACACCTTATAAACAGATTTTATCGGCGCAAAGGCATATTGGAGCATACTGATGGCTTGATATTACTATCGTTTTGATCTGAGTCATCATAAGGCTGCATCCTTTTGCAATAGCGAGAGAAGTCGATTCAATTCGATCTGGTCTACGATATTTTCTACAGTTTTAAACATATTTATGTTCAATTTAAATACTTACAGTGGGTCCTTACACTCATTTATTTTATTTCAGTAAGGCAGGTACAAATATCAAGGACACAATTGCTGCTAAGTTGATAGATAAATATACTCGTACACATTATTTCCTTGTTCCACTCAGGCTAGGTCCATTGTTCTCGACTGGGCTATTCTCATCCCGTCTGGTATAGTTCTCGAGATAACTTACTGTTGAAGGGTCGGTGCGTAGGCATCTATCTTCTTGATGTTACTGGTGCAACCCTGGGCTTCATTGCTTAGTACCAGCAGGACTAGATCCTTAGTACCAGGCGGATCATTTTTCTCTTATCACTACTGGCGCAACTCTAGGCTCCACTGTGGTCATATCACTGACCTGTGATCACCGAATATTACTGATCGTCCGAAGATAACAGATCACGTATGGTTTTTGATTATTCGAAATATATATGGGAAAAAAAGAAACTTGCTCGAATGTGCCTTCAAGATGTGGAATTGGTATTTCATGCTGCATATACCATGGACTGTAAAACGAACGAATGTTCTTCAGGAATTCCACACTAAAGAAAGGCTCTCTATAACATGTAGGAGAACAACGATATTTTATTAGGGTATTGGTTCCCAGATGAGGGATGCTAAGATGGACGATGCCGGGAAGAGTGGTAGCCAGGGAGATCTATCGGAGCATTCTATTGACTCTCCTTCGCACCCCCTTATGACCTGAACAGGGTGAAAATCTGTCGGACTGTATCTGAGTTCAACACATAAATGTGACGTAACCTCCCCTTTTGGGGATGCATGACTTCCATAGCTTTTATCTGGCTGCCTTCTGGAATCAATATAAAAAAGAGTCTCACGTCAAATTGATTCCGTGCGGACGAGTATTGTACGGGTATGTCTCTGGTACGATGACACCGAAGCCAATCAAAATCAGTAAACGACAAAACGTAATAAAGATTTATTTTCTAATTGTTCCATAATATAATAGAGAAGAAAAAAAAGTTAAATATGGAGAAACGTCACAAGTTATTAGTCAACTGACTGCAGGAACTTAACTTGTGAATATATAGTCTAAAAAGCTTTGTAGATCCTGTTAATTATTGCACGCTTTGCTTTGAGTAAAATCGAAGCGATAGTCCACAACTCTCATATCGATTCCGGGATAGGGTGGAACCTTTTGGGGTTTCCTTCATTCATAAAATAACAGGCAGAAAAATATTACTTTCATACCTTGGGCATGTTACTAGGTAAATTGGTGATCATAGATAAAGTTCAAAGACGAAGGGCGATCTTCATCGAGATGGTTTGCCTAAGTCCGAGACGAGACCGGAATCTTGCTACACGTCGCACTAAACAATAATAGTACATTTTATTTTAATAATACCTTTATTCGCTTAAATTGTAATTTTAATCAAATAAAAGTAAAAATATAAATCAAATCATTTAAATTTATTACAAAGTAATTTTTTAAGAAAAATATAAGTATTCGTTGCGTCGATTTTATTTATATTTCCATATACTTTGTTTTTATATCAACATAAAACATCACTGTTTTGAAGTTTTAAAGAAATAAATTACAAAATATAATATGAATAATATTCTATATTTATTAACCAACAAAATACCAGCGGCTTTCTCTTAACATTTTCTCTATCTTTCCCATTTAATTTCCAGCCGCCTGCGCCGCGCGCGTCAGTGGGCCCGTCACCGTTACCGATTTGCAAATTAATCATAAATCTCACATATTGAACAATTATTTCATAAGATAGCTATTCTTATTGTGATTTCACTGTAATGCTGTGTACAATAAATATGATAATATTCCTTCAGGCAGATAATCACGAGTCAAAATATGTAATTTAAATGTTTTATATACATAACAATTATTTTTAATTTAGATTTGTTTTTACTAGTATTAATACAGTACTTTACAGTTTACAGATTTACAGTTTTACTTGTATTAAAATTAGTTACACAAGTTGAAACAATCAAATTCTATTAAGGCGATTGGTCCGAAATGTAAACGAAATTCAGCGGAGACGTCATTTTTTCTGGCAACTTCTCTTGCATTTTACATCACATTTTTCTATGGAAAATGATAAAATTATAATTAGTTCCATATATTTTGAATACATATATATTTGTAAAATTATCCGGACTAAATTATTTATTCACTCACATTGTTTTAGAACTGTACAACATTGCTCCACTTTGTAGGCTTTATTTATTAACATTAATATTATATAGTAAACTATTGTCTTTAAAGACTATAAAATATTTTTTAATCGATAGTGTGGTTTTCCTACAGTTTATATTCTAAAAGGGATTATTATAAAAAAATAATATTCTTTTTTGCATGTCATTTTCAACACTTTTTACGTCGTTAACAACTTTTTAACATCAAATTATAGATTGAACACTATTTAAAAAAAAAACACAAAAAAGTCTAAAAATTATTCCGATCTCTTAATTTCAGCTATTTAAACTCAACACAGTAAAAATATCTAACTAGCTGAGCAATGAGGTCCTCTCTTTGCGACCCTCTTGTGGATTTTTAATTTAATGATTTTTTTGGTTATTCAGTGCAGTAGGAGAAGAGTGTCCTATTGTCTCAAATGAAATTGCCATTAAACGGAATATATTTGAACCTACGTGAGATCGCTAATATGATCACCGCACCGAGGCGAACCCCAGAAACTTTCAGCCTCATTATTCGAGGTGTGTTGAAGCTGTCATCCAAAGTGGAAAAATTATTATTAATAATTAAGACCTATGTTCTGAATAATTACAACTTCACAATGAGAATGTGTTCTCTTTAATAATTATTGTTTTGAGTAAAAAATAATAATCTTACAATTTATTTACTATCTTAGTTTAGCTTAACGCATTTGTTATTTTTTGGTACCAATAAGTGTATTGAATTTGATTTAAACTACTTAAATTGTTTGTGACTGTTATATTTCACGCCATTTTGATTATTTTACTTTATTTCGTTTCTGTGTCAGTTGTCTCTACATTTTGGGTGTCAGTTGCCACATGAGACAACTAGCCCCATCAATATTAAAGTTTTGTAGGAGTTTTTTTAAAAATAATACAAAGATATTATTATGACTATTATCAGACTATTATGCCTAGAGATAGAAAAAGGCTCACTTAGAGTGGTGATGTTACGATGCATGCCATCAAATAAGTTAGTCCAGGAAAGTAAGTGCGCGGTGTTGGCGAGGATTTTAATATAAATCATAGAACGCCGTCTCGTTATTCCAAGAAAGTGAATTCTCAAATACGAACAGTGATCTGTCAATACTATTGAAAGTTGGATATATTAAAGTTCGGCAGTGTTTGAAGATGAACATTCAATTAAATTAGTGTAACATATGGAAAAATGTTGGATTCGAACCTGGATCTCTTTCCTAACCGGGGAAGGTGCTTTATCCAACTGAGCTACAGCGACATTATTTTTAGCGACAATTTTCGACCCTATATGTTACCTTTTTGATATTAATACATTTAATCGTTCCATCATTTGATAGAGCCATCTACCTTATTTTTACAGAATCTCAAATACCTTTGAGTAAACTGATAGCAGACGCAGGTTCGAATCCCGGTGGCGCAACAACAATATTTCTCGATAAAATTGATTTTATATGTATATCTTTATAATTAATATATTTAATTCATATTTAAAATATCACAGACCGTCTGTTCTGAATAATTACAACTTCACAATAAGAATGTGTTCTCCTAAATAATAAAGTTGTATCAATGTGTCCAAAATTTAATAAAAATGAATTGATAATTCTGGCGTCTACTATCAGTTTACTCAAAGGTATTTGAGATTCTGTAAAAATAAGGTAGATGGCTCTGTCAAATGATGGAACGATTAAATGTATTAATATCAAAAAGGTAACATATAGGGTCGAAAATTGTCGCTAAAAATGATGTCGCTGTAGCTTAGTTGGATAAAGCACCTTCCCCGGTTAAGAAAGAGATCCAGGTTCGAATCCCGGTGGTGCAACAACAATATTTTTCGATAAAATTGATTTTATATGTATATCTTTATAATTAATATATTTAATTCATATTTGAAAAATTGTCGTTTTCTTATTTTTTTGTTTACGTATCCCTGTAAATTTTGTTTTTGTAAAATTGTCTTTTTTGTTTTACATAGAAAGTTGAGTTTGTTAATTTGTTTAATAATTATTAAAAATATATAAATAAGTTATTTGTTCGTAATTTGTAAATAAAAGCTTTTATTACGTGGGCCAAAATATCTATTAATCCTTTGTGACAACGTTCTCCAACAACTAGACGACTAACCCCTTTAAATTCAATTCTATTTTCTGTTTTCTTTGTTTGACCATTTGATTATATTTTTTTATTAAAGGTTTAATTATATAAAAAGTAAAAAAAATATTTAAAAAATAATTTAGTTTGTAACAACTAGTACACTTCTCCCCTATCCTCTACAAAGTAATAAATAAATTGCATTATATTATTATTACTAACTTATGTTATCTTATTGAACACGTTTTAAAGATTTTTGTACTGATACTTTAAATTTTCCAAAGAAGTAGACAGCATAAGAGCCACCATTATTCTCGTCATATTTCAATATTATATTTTAACTAAAAATAATTATATTTTTTTAATTGTTCTATACAAATATTGATATCGTAATCGGTACCAATGGCAAATTTCGTACAAAAAGACAGTTAGTTTCATTTATATGGATAGATATTATATATATATTTGTATTTGTTGATATGTAGTTTTATTTATATAAATATAATATTACTTACAAAATTGATTTTTTACATTTGATTTACATTATTTGTCAAGATTCATACGATCAACGAAGAAATATTTGTTTTAAATTATGATCTCTTCCACTAAATATCTAAACAGCATTTTATGAAAATCAACTTATATTATGCAGAAAAACGTTTTTTTTTTGTGTTAAAAGTGGATTTTGAATTTAATTTTCATGTTTTTATTCAGTTATTTTTAAATAATAACTTCGAAGTTTAAAGTTTGTTTTATATATTTTTTTAAATGCTATGGTGGAAGAAACTGGCGTTCTATCCTCCACCGGTAATTTAAAAAGAAAGGTAAAAGAAAGTGGGTAGTCTAGAATCGGTTTCACTTACTTACCAATATGCAGGAAAATCTTACTCTTTCATTCGTGGAATAAATTTATGAATGAATGAATAAATATGATATTAATAAAAGAGGATACTTTGTCTTGGTTTGTTTAATATAAAAAAATAATAATTTAAATTAAATTATATTAACCTCCCGATTAGGGTTACAATTACAACAAAGTTGGTAAAAAATAAAATCAAATTATATTAAAAGTATAATAAACCGCACCCCGATGCGGGCACGTCAAGGACAAAATAGGGCACAACAATAATAAATAATTATAACAATAAGTTCATCAGCGATTCTTAGTGTACACGGGCCGCATATAATCCTACGTGAAATCCCATAATTAACCACTTCCACGGGTCGACCATTCGACATTTGAAAAAGGAATAAAATAAAAATTAACGTGTTCTTGGACTCGGACGCATTTTTTCTGGCACTATGTCACCGCGTTATGAGAGCATATAGCAGATGACTAACGAATCATTTTATTCCGCATACGACATCGTGACAAAATTGGCTCGGTTCATTTATCCCGTGTCCAAGTTTCAGTTCCAAGTATCAAGTTTCATATGCATTGTAACGTTAGGATTGTTCATTATTCTATATTTTTTTTAAATTTCGGTATCATTATTTTTTAAATTTCACTACGTACATAAAAAAATACATTGATATTTTATTTATTATTTATATACGAGCCGAAAATTTGAGTAAGACATATATAAAATACTATATATATTATAAAAAAGTTTTACATGTATATTTTGCGTAACATGCACTATGACAGTTTTTGTTTTCATAGTTTAAATAAAAATACTATGCATTCTTAGTTTCTGGTTTTAGGTATTTTAAAGGTAGAAAATAATCATAAAACACTAAACTATTTTTCTAATTCGATGTACCTCAATTTTTATATGTTTATAGGTTTTCGTTTATATGTCTATGTCATTTGGAGGTAGCTCAATTGATTTAATTATCTGTTTAATGTAACAATTATTACTATGTTAAATGATATTAATAGTTTATCCTGGATAAATGTTTACCAAATGAATTTCTAAAAAACAATATAGTCACAAACTTTTGTCTTACTGTATTGTCAAAATATTGTCATCACACGCTGCCCGGGTGATCCCAGCACTTGAGATGTGCCGGCCGACTCATCCCCCCGTCCCTTTCCACAATCTCCATACTTCGCGAATGCTTTACGTAGATTCACACCAAAATTCAATCGTCTGCGCTCGAGACGATCGCCTTAAGATGTAGTTGAATCGCGTTAAGCGTAATATCCAATTATTAGATATCTCCAAATTTTGAACCCAAGATAATTTTTTTTTAAATAATGCATGAATTGAGTATTATTTTTGAATTAATTTACGCCCAAATTAATTGGCTTATACGAAACACAATGTGTATTTAGTAATGTTTGTTCTTGAAGCTTGTTAACCGACTAGATACAGCTTAGCGTAACATGAAATTTGTATATCTTGAAGGCTTTCCAGACGGTGTGAGGGGTGGGGTATTCGGGGAACACAAACCCAATAATAGCTCGCTTCAAACAGCAGCCTCGATGGCGCGAACTATTATTTTTTTAACTACGATTCTGATAGTCTTGTGCCATTGCAAGTCTATGCTTATCCAAGTTTTCCAAAAGCACGATTGGCGCTGCTACTTTAAACGATTGAAAACATTTTAGTTTCATCTCCACCTCTCTCGGTGTACCTTCTTCTTTCACATATCTTTCAGTGTACGATTGATCTTTACCTGATAACAATCAATTGCAGTGTGTTTATTTATATAGAGCTTGCGGAATCTTACATATGTCACCGCAGTAGTATCGTAATTTAATGCATGACAATTATTTTTCTTTTTATTGTATGAGTTAAGGCCTTCTAGTTCCTGTGAAATATTATAATTAACGATCGGTTGAATAACGGAAACCTACGAGCTAACGACTATGATGAATGGTAAATGACTATGGTAAATCTGGGTATTTGTCTGCAGTGCACTGAGAAACTTTGTATTTAATGTGTGAAAGAATGATGACATGGAAGAGTGCAAGTTATTTTATGTCTATTTTTAAGTTTGCATCAAAACCGTTTTATTATTATTAAGTACCTATAATTTACCTATTATTTGTATTAAGTACCTATAATTTACGATTTATGATCCATATCTTTTTTTATAAAAAATGCATTAAAATTAATATTTTTAAAACATAAATAGTCTAAAAGGTTAAGAGAATTATATTAATTAATATTTTATTAAATTTAATATAGATTATTTAAAAAATGTTTAAACCACTTAATAAGTTACAATTAATACACCAATCAGTTTCGAAAAATACAATTTCCTTCATCAGAATGTCAAATAAACTAAAACCATGTACTCGTATGTCAAATTGTTTATATAATTCTGTTATTGTAATAATTAATTAAGAAATAATTATTATTTAAAAAATAAATCTAGTATATACCTAACCTAAATTAGTATCTTTATAATATTGTTTTAATAAAAAAGTTCGTTTTATTATAAAAAAAGACATGGTATCATTAATAGTAAATTATAATACTTTTTTTATAATTACTAATATAACGATATTGTTTGCAAACTTAAACTGATTGGTCCACTGGATTTACTCTTATATAAATTGTGTTTTTTTAGAGGTATAGAACTTTAAAATGAAATAAAACACATAAAAATCGTAGTAAGGGTCATGGTATTGGTTTTATTGGAAAGATAATTTTATGCCATTAGTGTTTAAAGATGATTTAGCCCACATGGGCGCCGCAGATAGCTCGAATTAAGCGCAATCTGAATGTACATTTTTTGAAGCAGCTGGGGACATATATCGACAATGACGCGTCGAATGTTGGCTTCCGAGTCGTCTATTGTCTAGTTTATTGACGTTGACTTCACATATCCCCACAGAAAATAATCCAAAAGTGTTAAAACGCACGATCTTGGAGGCCAGTTCACAGATCTGTTACGCGAAATTAAGCGCTCATCGAACGTTTCCTTCAATAAATTGACTGTGGTAAACGCTGTGTGGCATGTTGTGCCGTTTTGTTGAAACTGCAGCTCTCCCACATTAATGCCATTCAATTGAGGAATGAAAAAGTCTAAAAATTGCTGTGCACGATGGCGAATCGACTCATTTGGGTCCTCCTGAATACTACGCTCCACTGCAGCAATATCTTTTTCGGTGCGCACTGTACGACGTATCTGCGGATGCGTATTATCAATTAGAGTATGCGTGGTGTGAAAACGATCCATGCTTATTTGAATTATTTGCTCGGATGGACGATTATGTCGACCGTAAAATGGACTAAGCGCACGATAATTTTACCGAACTGAACCACGGTTTACGAAATAAATTTGTAAGCGTTGCTCTGACGTAAGTCTACTCACCGTGAAATGGTAAACCGAACTGAGCACAAATCAGCTGTCAAATTGGCTATCGGTTGAAAAAGTGTTGCCAATTCGAAAAACAACCTTTATTTATAATAAAGTCTATAGTGAAAATAAGTGTGTGGTGGAATATGAGGTAATAGATTATGAGAGCTTTTCAGCCTCATAGTTAACCCTACCGTCGTGCGCGAGTGTACCGTGTAGTGTGTCTCGGATATATCGTATGCGCAGTGCTTAGATAGGTAGCATGGGGTGATAGAGACATGTGCTACTTACAATTCGCGCCGAGTTTATTCTCCGCGGGGGACAGGTACCGCATCGCCAGACGCATATAACATGGCGGCAGGTGTCCGCCACAAGTACTTACATCGATTTAACATGACGTCATAAAGTAGACGATTTAAGGCAAGCTTGAATCCCCTCTGCTTTTATTTCCTTTGGAGCGCCTGGTAGAGTTTGCTAAAAGTCACCGGAATAGTATCAATGCAATTCTGAGTATTATAAACGAATTTAAATTATGAACAGTGAGTCAATCACTTACGTTAAGTATCTGAAAAGAACGTAATTCACGATTCTTATCTGAAAATATTGTCAATATTTAATTAAAGAATTTAATGCTTTAGTGGGCTATATCTTGTTCATATTTTCTCACTTGTGCTAGCAATTTGTGAATATAATATTTATGCTTTTTACGCACGGAGAGTTTTTAACATTTACGAAGGGAAGGGAAGGAATAGTATAAATTAATACTATTTAGGTGCTAACTTTTTGTTAATTTATTTCATTTGTCATCACAGTCTGACATTAATTATTTTATATATTATTTCTTCACTACTCTGAATTCCACAATTTTCAATTACGTCACCGAGATATTTCTCTAGATTATAGACTAATAAAAGATTTACCTTTATTTTATGAATACTTGATTTAAGTTTATTATTTAATTCAAATTAAAATCTTTAAAAATAATAATGATTTATAGGAATAATAATACAAACAGGATTTATTTATCAGTAACAATCTTCCCTCAAAACCAGAGATAGCCTTCACAAATTCAATCCATTACCATTTTAAAACGCTGAGCAAACAGCTAGAATATTTTATTAGCCAGGCATGAAAATGAGAAAGATCATCCATTTAAAACCACATCTTAAATGGAGATTTGTCGCGAAGAGGGGGAGGAGGGTTGTTTAAAATTCAATTCGCTACCCCTATAAAATATTTATTGGCCCCGCATGACGATCCATCGGTACACAATTCATTACTATACAGATTAGCATAACAATCCGGCGCGCGAGATGATGGATGGGCTTCAGTCACGCAGGGGCGGCGGGCGCCGGGGCCGGGGCTGGCCGGGGCCCGACCCCACAATCGCCGATGTATTTTTAAGGCATTCCTATTAAAAATAATAAAACGAAGGAGCGTCGGGAATTTCAAGCAGTAGAAAATTCTTGACTTATTTTGATAACGCTGACGTATTCTCGAACGTTCAATACTCGTATATTCTCGCAAATACAGCTTTGATGTTATTTATTACCACAAACAAGATATTTACAAAAATAAGCAATAATACGTTGAGAATAATTTCACATCCTCAGTAGGTAGGAATTATTAGGCCGCAACATTTACACTCATTTGACCATAAAGAGAATGAGTAATTCTTCTTCTTCGAGTGCTATTGTAAGCTCTTCGGTCAGTTTCCTTATTTTTGGTACTCTCATAAGTAGATACGGTGTCGTTTCTTACTCTATCGGTCCAGCTTAGCCAATCTCGCCATTGGTCAAATAACGACGTGATAGTTACGCATATCTTGGGTATTATTTTACTATTAGTTTATTAATAGAATTCGCGCACAATATAAAATATCCCTACAAGAAAAAATGAGGCGCTTGAATAAAAGTGGAAAAGAATTTGTGGAATGCTTTATGAATAGGATATTGATTCCTCACTTTAACGCTAAGACCCGATGATATTCAATTTGAGAAAAGCACTTATTTGATGATACTCTGAATAAAAATTGCTCCATAAAATTGAAAAATTTCTCAGTGAATGAAAGAAATCACTGAAGAAAAATTTATTAAATATTTTCTCTATTACTATCTCATTGACATATCTTATAGACAAACGGTAAAATACTCATATATTGATCAAGTGGTCGTGGGTTCGAGCCTTTTCCCAGGAGACCAGCAAGATTTATTTATTTTATTATTATTATTATTATTTATTTAAGTATTTTTTAACATAAGTGCATAGGGTGGTTTGAAAATAATAATAATAATCATGTGACACATATTCAGTGTACGCGATCCAGTCACATTTAAGTCAATCCGCAGTATATATGAAATATTATAGCAAAAATAATAATAAGAATGCGTTAAACCCAGCGTGATCCGGATTTTTTTATGAAGACACGATTCGCCATAACGATAAAACAGAAAAAAAAAGTTTACATTAATATATGTACAGATATAAACTAAATATAAATACTGCTTTCAAGTCACGGCTATTATTGTATCTATGGCTATTCTGTAGGCGTTGCCATTCTCTGGTCAGGAAGTCAGCTTTCCATGAGAGCGCCGATTGCACTACTACAGTTGGTGAAGAGCTGCTCCAGCCGCAGCACGGAGACTGTTGTACGTCACTTTCTTGCATTTCGATCAGAGCTCGCGGGTATATATGCTAATGAAGAATGATTTAAACAGGATCCTCTTCACCTCCTTATTACACCGGTAGAAATGCTGTAACAGCATATTCGCACGTAAAAAAAGTGACATTTTTTAGAAATTATAAAATTTTTCAGCAAAAATCACAGCGTGGATGAAGTCACGGGTTTATATTTTAGAAAACACTTGGTAAACAATTTATAAAAAGTAAGCCAATACTGTGGTTACAAACATTGAATTGAGACAACATATCGCACACATTTATCAAAACTAAGACGACTCAAAAAATCATTTTTCAGTAGACAAAATAATAAATTATACATTTTTGTTACTAAAGTTATGAAACTAAATAACATTTTAGGTCAAAAATGAATTCTAAAATTACATTATTTGAGAACTGTGGCTAAGTTTGTTGCACATGTGATACTGAATACAATAGTAACTAAAAAAAAATGTTTTTTTGAGTTGTTTAGTTTTGATCTAGGTATGCAATATGATAGTTATATATTGGGTAGAATCTTACTAAGAAAATATAGCTAATATGATCACTACAAAATATGTCAAGTACGACGGTTAACTGCATGTAAAACATACAAATAAGTTTATTAAATATTAATTAGATAAAATATTTTTTATCGAAAAATATTGTTATTGCGCCACCGGGATTCGAACTTGGATCTCTTTCTAATTAATATATTTAATATTCTGAATAATTACAACTTTCCAATAAGAATGTGTTCTCCTGATAAAACTTATTATTATTATTCGCGCAAATATACTTCTTAGCACTTCTTTCTAAAGAAACACAAACATTTATTTTGTTTAAGTATCTTTTATGTAGCTCATTTGATAATGGCAAACATTGCAAAATAAATTAAATTAAGATATTGCTAAATTTTTCCTATATAAATCCACAGCTACAACTCTCCCCCGTCAACTCCTTGCATTGTATTTACAATGCTTATACAGGGGAAGGAGTTGATACAATACAATACAATACACATACAAAATCATTTTCAATCGGCCACCTTTCAGAAAAACATTATATTTCCCCCAAGTGTCACGAAAAGCCGTCACGTGACACCCACTGTACCTCATTAGGTACAATCATTACCTGAAGTAGGAAGCCTGTCATTAGTTTACTACAATCATGCTGAAGGTTTTGATCATTATTGATTATGTAAATTAATAAATAAAGAACAACATCTGGGTTAAATATATGAAAACAGTTTGATCAGAAAGATCTCTGCGACCTCTGCCATGCATTTTTATAACTCATCTTACATTTTCGTACCCAGAGTACTGCGTTCATGAATTTGTAGAATCTGATCTGATTTCATTCATACATTTTCGTGGAGTTTTATTCACCTATCCTAAACTTGTCATCGAAAATTTACATGCCTACTTTTTCTATAATCGGAAAAAACATTACAGCAAAGTGAGACATGTATTTAGGTTCCCTGCCTGCTACACTAGTACTTTACTGTATTATAGCAGACAGTGCTTTTTCGGTATAGTAGTAAACAAAATGTAATGTTCAATGTATAAAAAATATAATATATGTAGAGTAAAACGAGATGCAATTAGATACAACGAAAAACTTAAAGTAAATGTATTGTTCAATTTATAAAAATGAAAAAGAGTAAATAAGTAAATAATATACAAATATGAAGTAAATTTATGTCAAATTGTAATGTTCAATGAAAAGTTGGTGAAAAAAGTTCAGTTAAATAACATACTAACACGACTACAGAGAAGAGTAAAAAATGCAATATTCAATATATAGGTACACAGGTACTGTTGTAGCAGTTTTAATCACAAGTTTAATACAGTTATAATAAAAGCCCATGGCCGTAATTTCTCCCCTTTTCGTGAAGCCAGAAAGCTGCATTATTCTTGAAAGACTATGGGTGCAATTTTTTACGTTTTCATTTACTGTTATATATTTTTGGTGCTAGATACAAATGGAATCTCTGTACAAGAGTTTTGTTTAATTTTGACACGAGATGGTAACAGGTGGCCTGTCTCCTTATTGAGTGAGCTTGCGTTATTTGCTGGTGATATTATTTATGTCGGTAGAATTTTTTTTAGTGTACCGAGTACATACATCTGACGGATATCCAGGACGTGACATTCTTTGAAGAGTTCATTTGAAAGATAGCGAAAGGGCTTCTTATGAATAACTTTACTTACGGAATCTGATATGCTAATAGCTGCACCACCCCAACTGAAAATCGCGCGATTTAGTATCGAGTGAAAATAGACAAGCTTTCTTATTCGGCTCGTGAGATACTGAATATGAACGAAAACAAACACCGCGACATTTCTCTATGATCTTTCTCTTTCATTCTTATATTTGACTATAGTAACTATCACTTTCCCTCTCATTTCCTATTACAGACGAAATTCGATAAACAACATTTTGACAAACAATAGTAAAATAAGTCGTTTAATTTCCCTCCATCCCGTACTATTGTATAGCATTGTCACCTTCCCACATATACTGCCCCCCGCGCGTCACCTCGTATAGAAATTATGAATCATCGCTGATTAGGAAGCTTTGAATGTGACATGCCAGCTACGTGGCGACGTATCCTCATAGAATTGTTCAGAAAAAATTGTCAAAATGTTCTATAATAATCGTTATACCTATAAATTAACGGGTTTTCTTTATATGGAGTATTGCAATTACATCGCCACCGACATAATATTCATAATAATTTCTTCGCCAATTGGAGCTTGCAGAAAATATCTACCCATTAATTGGAATAACGGCACGGGACCCTTCTCGAGGATATTGATATTGATATAAGGAAGTCTACTACACGGTAATCGGATACCCCGTATCTTGACCACGACACATTTCCTACATTGAATACATTTCCACCATCAATCTGACAATATAGGAAGAAAGTCCAACGCCGTGGCTTCTCGCAGACTATAGTTATTTATTGAACACGCCTTATTCAGGCATTACATTTTTTTATAAATAAAAATGAATCACATCAGAAGCGCAATACAAAGATTTTTTTAAATAATATCTGCACGTTTTTCATATTCAAAATTATAAATAAAAAAAGTGAGGCAAAACATATTTGAAATTATAGAAAATAAATAAATAGTTGAAAGAAGTGTCATAGTTTGCAAATTACACATAACTAGTCGACAAATATAACATAATAATCATCAGTTGCCTCTCTCTCTTGAGCTTAAATCAGTGATTCCCAAAGTGGTCTATATTGACCCCCAGGGGTCTATGATAACCTGCAAGGGGTCTACGTTAGCGAAAAAAAAATTTGGGGGTCCATGAAATGAAAATGGGGGTCCACGATAGTGGATCTCAACATTCACTGATAGTACCTATTTACTTACATTATAATCTTATAATATAAAGACATATACATTATTTATAAAAGTACCTATGAAGTAAAAAAATTATTATATATGTTTATAAAATTGTGTAAGTTGTAGGATGTAGGCATTCGCTTTGTGGTTTAAGTTTTTAACACTAAACTTCACTACAATTAGAAATTTACAAAAAATCAATATCAGGTAAGTAGTGGGTCTACCAAAAACCGAAAAACATGGCAAGGGGTCTACGACACAAAAAAGTTTGGGAACCTCTGGCTTAGACAACAGTAAAGCCACTTATCCGTCACCATTGAGTTGAGGCACAAAAAGTTGTAACAATTTAGTTCTATAGACAGTTAAAACTAACAGCAAAAATGTCGACTACCTCCGCATATTCATTCCTCAAAGAATGCAATCTAGGGACTGCGGAGTTAGCTAATGCATTTGTTCTAACATTACTTCTGTTATAGAACAACGAATTGTATCTCGATGACCATGAAAGTCAAGCAGACCAACGATCTGGGGGCAGATTATCATACAATTTATGATCCTGTATAGAAATATGAGGTCGGTCACCATACGTCTCACTGTTAATTTTAACATTTTCAGACGGCTAAGGAGATAATTGTAATTGATATACTCAGAGCGTACCAATATTTAATTTATAATTAATGAATCTTAAAAACTTTCTCTGTTTTCTTTCAACAACCAACGAGTGAACAATGTAGTGAGGCTACCATATTAAAGAATTATATTCTACCTGAGGTCTGACTAGAGAAGTGTAGAAGACTTTATAAGTGTTCAGGTTTGAAAAGTTTTTTGCAGTCCGCAAAACAAATCACAAAATTTTGAGTCCTTTATTAGTTATCGAATCAATCTGGAGAATGAATGATAATTTACTGTCAAATATTAAACCCAGATCATTGATCTCCCTAACTGATACCTAGTCAACATTGCTGATAGAGTACGAAAATTTCACAGGATATATATTTTTTTTTAAATTAATAGATTGCCACTTGGAGATATTAAAATGTAGGTGTTTATTAAAACACTATTTAATAGGGAATTCAAATTGCTTTGTAGTATCATGCAATCAGACACACTATTCACCGATCTGAATATCTTCAAGTCGTCAGCAAAAATTAGAATATGCACATCATCACATTAATAAAAAGAGTAAACAATATAGGTCCAAGATGGGAACCCTGTTGGACTCCACTCAAAGTAATGAATTCATCAGATAATGAGGACTTAATCTTTACCAAAAGTCTTCTATTGAAAAGATAGATAGCAAACCATTACAATAAATTTCCTTGACCAACATTTGGAGTTTATCTATTAAAATATAATGTAATACCTTGTCAAACGCTTTAGAAAATGCCTTGCAAATATCATCCTGTTTATCTGCATTCCGAATTTGTGCATCGTATTATAAGGTACTATTTAATCTAATTAAATTTCTCATCGCTGAGCATAATCGACGACAATCATTTTAAATTCAATCTGAACTTTTCCATCATCTTTGAGATATCAGTGCAATCTATACCATTCTTATTACCGTCGAGAAGAAATCTATTGTAACTTTATTATTTTATAATAAATATTTGTAATATTCAGTGAATTATTTATTATGAAAATTTGTTTAATTATTAACCTGTTTTTCTATGAAACAGTAGTCTCAAATAGTCTACCATATTATTTATTAAATTATCTCATATGCTATTCTTCATGTAAAAATAAATCTTTTTCTGTAATATATATTATTAGATTGTTAAAGGAGCTGAGCCCCTTTGTCTCCGATATATGAGGTAACAACAATGGCATAAGATTTTTTTGTTGGGACTATTGAACGGGGATCATTGTGAAATATATTTTTTTAATTTCAAGTAATTTTAACATTATATCCAATTGTATAAAGTAGTAGCAAAAATAGGTAATGAGTGACATTTTTATAAATTTTATTCAATAGGGTTAATGACAAGGTAAAGAAGTGAAATGGGACGAAGATGATGGGGATCGGATGAGGGATCATATAGGCCGAGGGAGTTTATGGAAGGTTTGGAATGGAAAATGATTTAGAATAAAATTTAGAAGATAAATCGTGAATGTGTCGTTTGAGAGAGGGTATGTTTGAGTTTCTGTGAATGATTGTGTTTCTGACAAACCAGGGTAAGTTTGTAATATTCCAAAGGATGTATTTTTGTATGGATTCTAAAATTTTTATGTTACTTGAATCCCAGATGGGGCTCGCGTGTGTGAGTATAGGACGAATTATTGCTTTGTACAAGAGTGATTTGTTTTTTAGAGATAGTGAACTGTAAGAGTTTAGGAGGGGGCATAGTCTGTTGTAGGAGATTTGGACTCTGTCGCAAATGCTGTTAATGTATTGTGTCCAGCGAAGTTTTTTGAGAAAAGTAGGTCCAAGATATTTTACAGTATCAACTCATGGAATAGAAACCCCCTGCATAAAAACTACGGTATGAAGTACTCTTTTTTTCCTTCTAGAGAAAAATATAGCTGCAGATTTGCTGAGGTTCACGTCCATGCGTCAACTGTCGAAATAATCTTGGAGATTATCAATGTTTTTCTGTAGATGGGTGGTAATCATGCCTGTTGAGTGGTATTGGACTAATATGGTTGTATCGTCGGCGTATAGAGCTTTGTGAGAATTTATAAGTACTTTACAATTTACAAGTATAAGTATTTACAAGAATTCGTAAGTAGGGCGTAGATTCATACTTTGTTGAATGCTTTGGCGATATCCAGTAAAACACCGTCTGTGGACATGTTAGAAAAATCTTCTGAGATTATCTCCATCGCTCTGAGGAGTTGGTGGAGGGTAGAGTGATTTTCTCTAAAGCCGTGTTCGTTGGAGAGGAGACAGACATCTTTGATGTGCTTTGTTAGTCTCGTGAGTAATATTTTTTCTGAGGTGAGACCAGTGTATTTTTTGACGAGGAAAATGTATTGGGGGTGCTTTAAATACAGGATTATGATCGAAGTTTAGTTCGGCGGAGGTAAATATAGGGTATGACTTGAAGAAATTTTTGAGTATACATATGTCCAGGACATCTAGAGAATAATAGAGACGAGTAGGAAAATCGGTGAGATCAGTGAGATCAATATCTGTAATGGAATTTAATAATTTCAGTGCTAATAAATCGGTGTTTATTTTCAAAACAACATCTTTAAAGCTTGCATCAATATAAAAATTCTTAAAGTAACCGATACACCAGCAAGTACAAGTATTAATACTACATTCCATTCCGTTGGCTGCTTCCTACCTTGCTAGGTATATTTAAAGTACCTGTTCTGAGGTAGGTAGCCATTAGGTTGGAATTACTTAAAGTATTCTCTTTTATATGTTCAATAACAGTTATATACAGGTGTAATAATTTTAATTATATCTATATTTTGTTTACGTATAGTTCTTATGGGGAAAGCTCAATCATCAAAATATAGATTATATTGAGACCCTACTACGTATCGATCACCAGCATGGAGCTATGAATGTCCGGTATATAAAAGAAAATTAGAAATAGAGAAATCAAAAATTTCTTTTTTTTGAATAAGAACGAAATTGACGACAATCTACATGAATAAACAGAGTATATTAGCCCATAAGGAAGAAATTTTTTTTAGAAAAAAATTGACCTAGAATGGTAATGTTAAGTGAAACACATGTAACTGAAGACATAGAAGACTGTGAAATCAGATTTCCTTCATACAAATCTGTAAGATCTGACTCTCATAGTAGGCATACGGGATGGGTCATTATTTTAACCAAAGAAAATAAACAGTTTGATATCATAACATGAGAATATTGTTTGAACCTGGCAATTAAAATTAAAAAAAGATTTATAAATGGAATATACTCTATTACATACCATTCACCAAATTCAAGTACAAGCAAATTCTTATCATATTTTGAAAATTGGTGCTCACTAAATGTCAGATAGAACGGATCTAATATTATTATAGGAGATTTTAACATAAACATGAAAAACACTGACGACATATATACAAAAAGGTTAAAAAACATTATGGAATACAACGGGATGAAACAAATGGTTCAAGAATCTACAAGAGTAACTCAAACATCTAGTACAATAATAGGTCTCGTGATAACAAATATGTTTGAGTTACGTATTAATCTGCTAGATTCCCCTAAAATTACAGATCATATAATAATCCAGGTCTTCGTCTTTTTCTTTTAAACAGGCAATCCACCCTTCAAGAGTGATTTGTGCCATTAATCAAGTTAAAACATTATTTCATAGAAAGAAGTACAACAATATTATAGAATAGGGAATATTACAATACAAGTTAATACCCATGTAGTTCAAAAAATTTGCTATTATATAGATTAAATGTGGCGAGTTAAGGGAAAGAAGATGACACAAGTTAACCGGAAATTTAAAATTACCATTGATAAGATTCCTGTAAAAAAAACCTGTGATCCGCAATGGACAGGCAAAAAAGACATGGACAAGGGTTTCCTTCTCGGCACCACACTCACACATTGGGGAGTCTATTATGTTCAATCTGAATAAATGTGAGGCTACCTGGCAATGCCCAATTCTCATTCTAGAGATATTTTATATTGTTCTTTTGGAGACTTTCCTGTTGGAGAACCAAGGGGTGCGGGAAATAGATCTTTGGATTATTTTAAGCCGTTTACCCTTGTGATTGTTTGGATCCATTTATTGTGCAGACCAGATAGAATTCGTACGTTTTTTACCATATTAAGTCTGTCATACATCGGAATATGAAATTGATGGGGAAAAACTTCGGAAAGAGTAGCCTTATTGGCCAGTTTATCAGCACATTAATATCCATGAATAATTATATGCAGGAATCCAAACGAATGACACATGTTTATTGTTGCCGTGCAAATTAAATAGACATGTCTTATTGGGAAACAAAAAATCTAATCATCCTTTAAAAACAACAAAACGTTATAGATATTATGGAAAGTATGATGTAGATGAATCAAAAATACAACTAAGAGGGTGCAATTAAAATGACATAATGGACTTAGAATTTAGCTTAAAAGTAGATACTCTCATAAGTAGTATAAAAAATTATATTGATAACACTGTACCAGAAAAAGAAAGTATAAATAGACCAAATAATAAGTGGTACAACAATATTTTTAAAAGTATGCAATATGAAGGGGACAGACTGTATAAAATTGCAAAAATTACTAAAAATTCAGAAGATTGGGATAAATATAAAAGTTATAGAAATAAATACTCAAACGAATTGAAAAAGTACTTATTTTAAAACAAAAATTGAAGGAGAGAAGGGTGATCCAAAAAAAATGTGGGTTACTATTAAATCTTTAATACGAAATGATACAAGCAAAATGAATCATAAAGATATTCAATTTCCCCCTGGAATAGGTATGGCTAATATTGCCGATAAATTTAATACATATTTTATAAAAAGCGTGGAAGAGATTAATGAAAGTATTCCAACTGTCCATTTTAGCATTGATGAAAATATACAAGAGATACACAATGAACTAGTATTCAAATAAGTTACACTAAATCAATTAAAAACAACACAAAATAAAATGAAATCAAAACCAAGTCCCGATGGAATTACAATCAAGGTAATCCAAGAATCTTTACCGGTCATTGGAGAATACTTCTTAAACATAATAAATAAATCCGTCACTTTAGGAGAGTTTCCGCAATCATGGAAGATATCCAGGGTAATTCCAATTCCAAAAATTAAAAGTACTAATAAATGAGAAGAATTTAGGCCAGACAATACACTACCTAAATATGTAAAAATTCTTGAATATATCATAAAAGAACAACTTGTAGCCTTTTTAGAAAAATTTAAAATACTATGTGAAGAACAATGTGGTTTTAGAAATAATCACTCATGTGAAATGGCTCTCAACCTTATACTGAAAGATTGGAAAGTCGATTCTGATAAGGGAAAATATATCATTGCAGTTTTCCTGGATTTTAAAAGAGCTTTTGAAACCATCGACAGAGATATAATAATAAAAAAACTTTGGAAACTCGGAATAAGGGGAACACCTTTGAAATGGTTTAAGGAATACCTAAGTAATAGACACCAAACCACTAAAGTAGGTGACTTAATATCTGATCCCCTCCTTATATCATTAGGAGTACCACAAGGGTCAGTTCTTGGACCTTCTTGGACCTATACTTTTTACTTTTTATATAAACGACATTGTAAAAATTCTAAAACATTCCAAAATAAGATTATTTGCAGACTCATATATATATGGCGGGAGACAATTATGCAACTATACAGAAATAATTAAACTATGACTTAAACAATATATCAATGTGGCTGAAGAAAAATAAATTAAAACTAAATGTAAACAAAACACAATTCATGAACATTGGAAATAAAAAAATACCAATCACACCAAAAATTATCATAGATGGTGAAAGCCTGAAGGAAGTGACTGAAATAAAATATTTGGGAGTCATAATAAATTCAAAATTGAATTTATCGCAAAATATAAGATACGTGGCTAAAAAGATTGCCAAGAAAATCTCACTTCTGGGAAGGATCAGAAGATTTATTAGTACTGAGTCTTGTGAAATAGTTTACAACTCTGTTATTATTCTTCATATCAACTACTGCAACCGCATTTTGTTTTTGGCTAACGAAGAAGAAAAGCAACAATTTCTCAGTATTGCAAAATAAAGCTATGAGAATAATACTCAGAAAAAATAAATATACTCGGATCAGCGCAATGCTGAAAGATCTGAATATGATGACCTTTAAGCAGAAAATATATTTTAATACAATGGTATTTATTTACAAAATACGGATGCATATCAACATGAGTACGAGCATCGTACAAGGGATAGACTGAGACTGCCATTCAGGAAGAAGGCCAAATCTCAGAAATGGATAATGTATAGTGCGATAAAATTTTTTAATGAAATACCAGAAAACATAGATTGAAGAGAAATTGAATAGATTTAAAATGAAACTGACTAAATATATAAAAGATAAGTTTTAGTAAAAGAAAATATTTTAATATTGTATATAAGGAGTGCTTATGTATACACTTTATTAAGAATTAAATAAATAAATAAATATAGGGAAGTGATTGCGTATATAAGTTTGCTATTCACCCTGTAATCAGAGAGTATCTTCCATAACCTTTTTCTT
This sequence comes from Eubasilissa splendida, assembly GCA_031772225.1. Classification (NCBI taxonomy): domain Eukaryota; kingdom Metazoa; phylum Arthropoda; class Insecta; order Trichoptera; family Phryganeidae; genus Eubasilissa; species Eubasilissa splendida. Next base: position 50,823,811 of record CM062845.1, read on the forward strand.
ATAATTCTGTCATACGTCTTTTACAGATGTACAAAGGCACAAAAAAGTTTGAGCCACCAGCCTTGATATACTCTGCAGCATCGTTATCATACCCATAACCTTACTATTCTTCATATGCTTTATTGCACACTTTATTTCTTCCATACTTATTCCATTCATATCCTTTTCGGCATTCATACTTACCCCAGAGAGCCTCTCGAGGAATTACTCATTTGTATTCTCTTCACTTTCATATGTTTCCTGGAAATATTTCATCCATATATCTTTTATTTCGACCTCATTCATTAACATTTCTCTATTTACTGACTTAATAGCTTTCATACTATTGCTTTCAGCACCACATTGGGATTTTTTCACCACCTTCTAGAAGAATTTTATATTACAGGCTTAACTGCTGGTGTATATTGTTATTAAGATGCAGTCTACCTACTAGGTGAGGCTGGACGTTCCTCATCGGATAGACAGGATAGAGCATGAAATAAACGTGAGTTCGATTCGAGATTTAGATTACCTAATCGTCTCTTGCTTCATCTGCTAGTCATTATCGGAGAAATGTGTAATTATGATATCTGAAATATGAAGTGTAGTGTGTAGGTAAGAAGGGAGGTGTCCATAATGAAAGCGGACTTTAAAACAATATTTATTTTTTCTATAGATAGTATAAACTGGTTCAATCGTGAGGCAATTCGTATGGAAACTTGTCTAACAACTAATAATTACAGCGTAAACTGTCAAATGTCCAAATAAAATTATATCGCAGAAAAAATCACTCGTAATGAATCACTTTGCTTGCGTTTTCGAGTTATCCTTCTCCATCCGAGTTCATAGAAGCTCCTGGGATCCGAAGTATATAACTCAGTATCTCAATCCTTTCATATTGTCTAGTCCCATAATCTGCCAAGACGTCCAATAACGCGACAGATGAGTCCATTTAAATCGCAGCACAATATCTAATGTTGCTCAAGATAATATTGCCTGCCCTCCTCGATATTAACCCTATTCTGGTGAGGTAGGCAGGGAAAATAATGAATGTATTAAATAAATAAATAATAAAATAAAAATTTGATGAAGGGCATCTGAGCGTTACGTGTAGATTTCCAAAATACAAACAAAATGAGTTAAATGTTAACGCTATATTTATGCTAGAAACTTAAAACACCGTCTGCTAATCGTGTTCATCCCCATTGTGTACAAGATATCCTGGAAGTGTGTTCGGGCTAAGAGCCGAGGGCTGTAATGATAAACTCGATACTGCTATCGTATTATGCTTCGCCGTTTTATTCAAAATAATTATCTGTTAATATTACCACGGGGAAAATTATTATTTCGCCATCTATTGTTATTTTACATATTTATCAGTGAATTATTTAATCAACGATGAATCTGAGAATTTTAGTTCATTTAATCTTCTCCTTTTACAAGTCAAGCTTTATTGATAAGTGACTTATAGAATTTTAAATATGAATTAAATATATTAATTATAAAGATATACATATAAAATCAATTTTATCGAAAAATATTGTTGTTGCGCCACCGGGATTCGAACCTGGATCTCTTTCCTAACCGGGAAGGTGCTTTATCCAACTAAGCTACAGCGACATTATTTTTAGCGACAATTTTCGACCCTATATGTTACCTTTTTGATATTAATACATTTAATCGTTCCATCATTTGACAGAGCCATCTACCTTAATTTTACAGAATCTCAAATACCTTTGAGTAAACTGATAGCAGACGCCAGAATTAGCAATTCATTTTTATTAAATTTTAGTTAGAAAAGGGATCCAGGTCCAAATCCCGGTGGCGCAACAACAATATTTTTCGATAAAATTGATTTTATATGTATATCTTTATAATTAATATATTTAATGAATATTGAAAATATCACAGACCGTCTGTTCTGAATAATTACAACTTCACAATAAGAATGTGTTCTCCTAAAAAATAAAAAACTTATAGAATTGGTAGATGATTTTGCGCTCTTCTCATTCTTCCCTTTACCAAATATCGAATTTCATAGATTCTATGTTCTATCTATGCTTCTCCTAGATTCATATTATTATTCTATAGAAAGGATAATATTCTTTAATATTGTCCTTTAGTAAAGGTGCTCGAAAATTTCGAAAACATACACAACACATTCAAAATTCGAATATTATTATCACATGATCGAACATATACATAGATGTGTGCAAAAAACAATGACATCATTCCGCGAGGTTGTATTTATATTTTAGTATGCACACACACAATCTTGTAACTTAAAATGCATTTTTTGTTGACAGATTAATTAGTATATACTGGTAGAAATACCATATTCTTGTAAGTGTGCTATTTCGTTTTAATAGGGTTAGCCGCGTTAGCCACTTCTGTATAAACATGTAATCTAAATCAAAAATAAATTAGAATTATTATAAATTTTATCAACATCATTTTAGTCTCCTTATCTTATCCCGAAGAGTCGACAGGCGACTTTATATTACCCTTTCTAGTATCTGTCTTCGGTATAATAATCTGGGGTGAATAGGAACTTTGAAGGAAATAGGGACGATTACCAGAAAAATGTTAAAAGTCTTATTTATTACGTCACTTTAACTCGAGTTCTGGACCCCAAATATTTTATGTTTAAAAAATAAGATATTATTTTACCAACTGGCAATACTATTACCTACCATATTGCTACATAATAATATTGCAATTTATTAAATTTAAACGTGGTTTGTTTTTAGAGTTAATTTAGTGTCAAGTTTTCGAATCTTTTGCAAAAACTACAGTAATACGTGATTTCAATCAATATTATAATTTAAACTTAAAGCATTTTCTTAAAAAAGTATGTCTAATTATCATCAAAAAATATAATGGCGGAACCATATTTAATCTTTTTCACAATATAATTATCTTTGTTACACCAAATCTTGAAACATTCCCATATAAAGATCATACCTTTTGTTTATAAATTGATTGTAAAAGGTTCAAACGGAAACTTGTACTTTTCACAAATGAATATTTTTGCATTGGTTATTAATACCTATCGTTTTCAAAAAAGTAAAAATTCACGTTCGGTCTCTTATATTGCAATACCCAAAAAAGTATGAAAGCATTAAAATATTAAGTTAAAATTTTTACGGGTATCTAGAGAATTTTATAATATTTAAAATAAAAAAAATTAATAAATTGTATCTTATCCGCGTATATTTTAAATAATTACTACAAAAGAGCCTGTAAAAGCTGACCGAATTTTTTCGCCAGTAGTCATAATATAAACAAATTCCGACAATATATATATTTTTAAATGATTTTCAGTTGATCTGAATATTTCACAAAAAAGAATTTTATCTTGAAGGCTAGTGTTTTGTTTGTAAGTAAAAATGTTCATTTATAAATATTTTAGACTGATTTAACTGGCGGAATAGAGACAAGTGGGGTAGATAGAGACACTATTTTTGCATTATTTTATTGTACTTCCAGCTAAATCATTATCGAGAACAATGAAACGACGTCGAGAACTTTCACTTTCACTTTCATTCAAGGAGGCAGGGGTATTTGAAATATAAGGAAGACGATTTTAATAAACTATTCAAGATTACCAATGACCATTCTAGTTTCCATCGTGCACGAGAAAAATAACAGTTACATTTCATAGTAAAGTATTGAAAAGTGTTGGTGATAGTTGGAAAAATAGAAGTATTAGATCAGGATGGAAATAAGTCAAAACCACTTAAATTTACAAAAATAAAACAAATTTAACAAAAGCGAAACAATGAGATGAATGGAAGGAAAACTAAATTATTACCATTCTCACCCATCAATCTCCATATCCATCAAATTTTTGAAAGTTGTGTATGTATATGTTAATATGTGGACTCACTTCGAGTACCACTACATTATCGCCGAATAATAATTGCACTGATTGTACTGTATTGATCCCAGTACTTGTCCCTAATTAACAAACCGTTAGGTAAGTAGGTAAGTTGGTAAGTAATTCGTGATCGAATAAATTTTAGGTGAACAAGAACACATACAGGAACCATTGATTAAATAAAAAACATTGGCCGTATTCTTTACCTTGCTTTTTCCATAAAGGTTCATATTTGGTGACCATATATTATAGTGGACATATACAAAGCTTTAAAAACTGACTTTAAGACAGCTTTAAAGTCAGATTGGTCTTGACATTTAACTCGGATTTCTTTATCACCACACTATAAAAGGAACGTAAAACCCCACCAGCAGCCTCGATTCTCCTGTCTAGTTCATCTCGCTGCCTCCCGTCGCTAGAGAATTCCGCTGCAAGGTATTTGAATTTGTTGACGTGCTATAGCTGCGCCCTTTGGATTCTGACAGTGTACTGTTCCTGGTGTCTTCTTATTAAGGATTCTGTGTTCACCACTTTTTTTCGATTTCCTGGACTTGAGAGTCAAATTTTTCAAGTCCCGAGAATTCCCGGGAATCGAGACGATAAATTTTATTTAATTAAAAAGAAAAGATATTTGAATATATATTCATATGGATGATAAACAGAAGCTATTAAGGAATATATGTAATATTTATTTATTGAAACAAATAAAAACTATTTTATGAAATATGTACTGCTTCATAATGTGATAGTAGTTTTTAAAATGAAATTAAGTTAATATATAATGAATACAAAAATATATACATCTTAAAAAAATACTAAACACAGACAATTAAAAAATATACAAAAAAAAACAAATAATAAAGAAACACATCAGAAAATAATAACATGGTATTTATGTATAATAGTCAACTGAAGTCCTCTAATAAAGTTTTTCAAATAATCCCATTCCACGCAAATTTTGTTTCAAAAGATTACATGAATTTATCTTAAAGACAAAATATCACATTTTACGAGAAAAGTTAATCCCCTGTTTTGAACAAACCGATAAAACCATTTACTTTGTTTGTAGTAAATATCTTTGAACTAATTTCTCTTTAATGCAAATCTTTATGGCTGACTATATAAACTATGAAAACTTTCCATATTTTTTTTATATACCTAGTTACACAAGCGCCGCTCGCCGCCGGGTCACTACCTGACGTATGACAATAGTTAGATTGGATTAACTCAACTTATTTAAAATTAATAATTTCAAGAATATTTAGTCTCGATTCTCCGGTTATTTTTTTTAAGGTCCAGGGACTCGAGACAGCAAAAACTATGAAATTTACTGGAATTTATAGGGAATTTATTTCCGGGTTATCTCGACATAAAATTCTTACTTCCTACTGTGGTAATTCTGCATGCGCCCCGCAATCATGATCATGCAGGGATTCACCTAACAGCCATATAGGGCCATAATCAAACTGACCAGATGCAATACATCGTGCCGGACGAGTCCACGATGCTAGCGACTACTTCTCCGTAGACATCTCGAGCGAGCCACTCCAGTATTCAACTTCATTCGTGCATTTAACTGTATACTCGTCGAATCTGCCTTTGTAATTCATCCATCGATAAACGCCAACTTTTGTAAGTACTCTTTTAATTTAATACTTTGGTCTAGATACAATATAAATAATCGCACACGCACTTCCATATACATTACGACATGCACTAACACGCGTGAGACTGGAAGATAGTTAGGGTTTCAGTCTCATCACCCACAAAACCTTCCGATGCAATCACAGTCAATAATATTCTACAACCACAATCCCTACACAACCATCATTACCTTCATTTTTAAAGTCCTGATCATTATCCCTACTTGACTGATGAATGTTTAAAGTTTAAAGAGTTGGAGATGATTGATTTGATTAAGCAGTTAGCTTTACAGGTATTATTACGTAACTAGAGTACTAAACATCGGGATTCACTTCTTTATTTAATTTAGCCGGCGAAAAGTATCATGTGATATGTTTTACTCGGAATAAAATAAAAGTGAAATAAGCTTATTCGCCAAGTGGAGAACTTCTCCAACAATGGTCGCAAGTCCTACGAATTACCTTCGATTCTCAATTGACATATCGACGATACATTCAAAATTGTGCCAAAAAATCAAAATATTACTGGGTTGGATTAACTAGGGTCACAAAACCATTTAAAAATATTGTAAGGCATAGATAGATTGCTATTTGAATTCTCAGTTCACAGTGTGACTTTCCGATCTAGTGTCCTCAGTTTATAACGATCTCTTGGAATCTGTTTAAAGTTTAATTAAAATATTATCATTTAGAGCAGGTCTAAGCAGAAATGTTGACACATGTAGTGGACAAGCAAGATTGTTAATAATCTGGTCGACAGCACACTGATCTCTAAAGTGAAACTACACGCAAGTACCAGATTATTAAGGAAACATGAAACATTCAGACTAGATGCCTACCACAGCAATATTGCGTTCTTTAGTACGATTTCACGTATGTGTAGATTGTATGTATAATGATATTAACACAGTATAGGAGTTGGACATATTCTACAATTCATAACTAAGCTACAAAAATATTTTACACGACACTTTTTCTTGAAACCATGATTATGTATATTGGTAATTAATATTTATTTATAATTACATTTAAGTACCTGTGTATTCCAAATTCGTAAACACACTTTTGGCGCGTCTTTTCATATCAGCCGCGACCAATGTTATTAACACATATTCCGCGTTCAAATTCCTACTCTTTCCGATTTGCTTGCCTTAGTATGAAATGTGACCTTGATACCACCAGACATCAACTGGATCGATATTTTGTATTATTTGGTCTCAACATTGCGATACCATTCGCGGTGTGGACCTTTTCAGCTCCAGTGCACCAGCACTGTGTTTTGTGTAATTTTTGTGTGTGATCATCTTTAGTCGGGAGTGCAGATCGTCATCATCCTTGTGCAAACATTGTGTGATTTCACGGCTACCACAGGGATTTGCGGAGGCGTCATATTCAAGGTAAGGCGAGTAGTCCTTCCGAATTCCGGTTCCCGAGATCGCCGGTCCATCGACTAGATTCCGTTCCCCTCATCGACCTATCCCTGTACCACGTTTCCCTATTCCGCTCCACTACCTTGCGGTGATTCCGATTTACGACCGGAATTGTGGTATTCCATTCCACGGGACGCGCGACCCGGAGATTGCGCAATCACAATGTGAAATTATATTAATGTGAATTATTTGACGCTTCCATGAATTTTTCGATATAATTTATTCCGATACATGCTGTCACATCTCATTTTCATGTACATTTAATTAAATTATTAATACACGGTTCATACCCCTTGTAGTATCATCCACAGGCTGAGTTGGGTAGTCGCATAGTAAACACACGAAATGAGCATTTAAAAAAGGTTTAATGACTGTATTTTTAATTATTATATATAAACCATATTTATATTTTTATTTATTATCTTTGTTTTATTAACCACTTAATTGATAAAAATATGAATTTTAACCACAAAGTTAATATTCCTAATTTTAAAAGTATAAACCATATTTATTTATGTGTTATGTGATTGAACTGTTAATTTACTAACCGACTAACTGACTATCGTGCTGTTTTATCCACGGAGGTAGGCAGAGAAGATAGAGCGCCACACTATTATATCCTGACATCCATCATCCACATTCATACACCTTCTCAGATCATTGAGGCTTCTATCTGGACCATCCTATTTGGTTTACCTGGTCATGCCAACTCTTCTGCGCGCATTTCTGGTGTCATCAACACTTGCGTCATATATCTTTTTTACCATTCTCTCCTCATTCATCCGTTCTATATGACCAACGCATCTGAGTGATCCTTTCTTAATCTAACTTATACTATACTATACTAAGATCAGTTTTACATTATTTACTTATTTCTTCATTCTTTACTGTCATAAATAGATCTGCTACAAATCTAAATTATATCATTTTCACTGCGTACAATCTACTTTCGTTCCTCTTCTGCCAGCTCCAGGCCTCACTTCCATACATCAGTGTCGGTACCGGGTCTCCATTGTGTACCGCTAGTCTTACCTCGGTTGATGAGTTCCCGCTAGACTTAGTATCTCTCTTACTACAGCTTTTAGAATTTTCTATTATCCTGGAAGTTTTCAGTCATCTTTACTCCTTCCTCTCTTTACAGCCGCTCTTTTCTTTCTTTTACCCCAGATTTAACTTTTTTCTTAGAGGCATTGTACAGGTGTTTTGCTCTCTATTATTTATCCCCATTTACTATCAAAAGTGCTGATGGCACCAGAAATAGAGGACAGATACTGGATGATAGTCCTGTTAGAAGCCTTAACAATCGGCAAGCTTGTATGAGAAGATGTATGGACGTGTGACAGGTTTGATTTAAAGTGAGGAAATATTAATAATTTAAGACAACCGAGTGAATCTGTATGGAAACTTTACGTTACCTTATCGAGTCCATGTAAGTCAACACACTGAAGGGCTTCAAGAATTGCTATCGATTCAGAAGCAAAACTAGACACATCATCTGGGAGTTTAAAAACTAAACATTATAATGCTGCTCCGGCCGAGGTAGGAGACTGAGTTTTAGAATCATCGGAATAAATATAAAAATACACAGCCCATCTTTCGTGACTTAGCCCATTATATTAATTGCGAACAATTGAAGCTTGTTGTGATCGTTAAACCAAGAGGGATATTATTTTTCAGAATGATACTTTCATAAGGAATCACGTAAGTGGAATATAATGACTTCGATACATTTTTAAGACATATTAAGATAACGTATTAGTTTAACAAAAGGGTTTTTTGTGATAGCAACTATGCAAAAGTTGTAATTTTGATGTTATTGGATGAGAAAGCATACTTAGAAGGTTGACGAAAAATTTTTCAAGCAGGAGTTGGCGTCGTATTTCCAAAGGTGATTTGACATTTTCTATCTGGAGAACGTTAATTGGTGTCGATTTCACGTATCCAGATATCATTCTAAGAGATTTATATTGAATTTGATTCAGTTTTTTTGCTAAGTAATTAGGCAAAGGATTTAAAATATATTCGTTTCAGAAATGTAACTTCAAAACAAAAAGGTCGTATACATCAAATTGAATCTTGTCTTCAATGAAATTATGAATTTAGCATTCAAAAGTTATCTGTGATGAACAAACAAAACAGTGCTTTAGAGTTTAATTTAAAAAATTGTTTTATTCTATTTTGGCTACTTTACTTGGTAAAATAAGTGTCTATAAACCTTATCTCGTGTTATCTAATCTTACCTTATCTTACCTTATCCACGTCCACATAGGCCTTTTTGTGAGAATCATCATATTATTAATGTTTTTGCGACCGTAATACTTTGAACTAAGCCTAGTTTATTTACAAAAAATGTGTTCGTGAATTACGCGCGAACTGTGAATAAATACATCATTGCCTTACACTACAGTTACAGTTAGAAATGGTTTTTCGTCTTGTTTTTCAGTTAAATTGTTTTTTAATTGTTATTGTTATCACTCAATACAGTGACGAACGACGTTAGTACAATAAACTACACTTCGGAACAATGTTTTAACAAAACAGTATATGTAATTCAAAAATGCAATATATTTCATTTTAAGGATGCGGGAATGTGGTAAAACTGATATATTCAATCATTATTATTAGCAACTATCAAGCTACGCCGGACGCGGGGTTAACGCTCTATCGAAAATTGTCAACATTAAAGCAGCACAAAAATAAGGAAACAGTGTTTGGAACAATGATTTTAAGGATGCGGGAATGTGGTAAAACTGATATATTCAATCATTATTATTAGCAACTATCAAGCGACGCCGGACGCGGGGTTAACGCTCTATCGAAAATTGTCAACATTAAAGCAGAACAAAAATAAGGAAACGGTGTTTGGAACAATGATTTTAAGGATGCGGGAATGTGGTAAAACTGATATATTCAATCATTATTATTAGCAACTATCAAGCGACGCCGGACGCGGGGTTAACGCTCTATCGAAAATTGTCAACATTAAAGCAGAACAAAAATAAGGAAACGGTGTTTGGAACAATGATTTTAAGGATGCGGGAATGTGGTAAAACTGATATATTCAATCATTATTATTAGCAACTATCAAGCGACGCCGGACGCGGGGTTAACGCTCTATCGAAAATTGTCAACATTAAAGCAGCACAAAAATAAGGAAACAGTGTTTGGAACAATGATTTTTAGTGAAATAAACGAGCGAAAGGTAAAATTGAGAAAGAAAGAGGGATCGAAATAAGCTAATAAGAATTTTGAAGAAAATATCGGAGTCTTAAAAAGCCTCGAAGTGGTACCAAAAGAGGTAGTGTAGACAAAGCAAAAAAGTCAGGAACAGAAAGATCTAAATGAATGAAAAGGAAATAAAAGATCAATCAAAGGAATTTTTGAAGAAAGATTTGAGAGTGACGGAAGATAAGTGAGGTTGACTGGATATGTGAATGAAGACAAAAGTATGAAAGAGATAAATGTAGAAGAAATTGAAGCACATGAAGAATGATGATATGACAATATCGTTGCTCTGTAATGTCGCTGTGAGGGTGGTAGTTATTTTGTGGCTCCATAGACTCTTAACTTTTTCCCTGCCGGCCATGCAAGACTTAGATAGTACCCGCACGCCGGCCATTTTTCCATTAATAGTTTTTAATAAAAATGAATTAATTATAAACAGTCTTAATTTAAAAATGTGAAAACCTATCAAATCACGATGTTTTTCGAAAAAATAACGACTAAAATCACTAAAATTGTTTAAACAAAATTTATAAACAGAGTTGTCACAAGTTCACAAAATAACACACAATGTATTTATTTTTAATCCATATTGCAAATGTGATAAAACTTTTATTTCTACCTATTATAATTTTCCAAAGAATGACATTGTTCAAAACGTGGTTCAAGAAACAGATCTACGTTACGTTGCTTGCACATATACCGCGATTCCCGCCTTTTCTTTTTTGTTAAGCACACGACACATCTTTTGGTTGCTGTTTGCTTCTGAGCAGTCCCCGGAAATTTCCCTGTGAAGTATCTGTCTACTAATCTTGATGGTAAATAAGATTTCATTTTCCTTGAAGATCCTTCTTTCAGCTCTGAGGATTGTTGGTATCTAACTGAAATTCTGCTAAAGGTTTGCGTTTACTGGTCTTCTCGCGGTATGAGGCATGCGCATTTAGAAGACAAAGGTTTAAAATATGGAAAAAAAATTCTTGTACCATCTCATTCTCTTCCTTGAAGAATGAACCAATGATATGACCATGTCACACTTATCGACTGCTACCATATTTTTGTTGTAATCATTTATGCTCTCGGGTTTCAAAATTGGTTCATGTGTGGCATAGTATATTTTACCGGTTTCTGCAGGCGTGCTCGTAAGGATCGCAACATTTCTCTCGTCCTTCCACACTTGCGCGGCCATAGATCTGTGTGGTAAGCTTCTATTTCACCCTTTTTTTAGTTTTTTTTTAAACTTTGGTATGTTTCCTATTTTCCGCATGCATTTTATCAAAAGGTGATTGAAATAATAGTGGGCTTGTATACCAGTTGTCTACGAACAAAGTATGGCCGTGACTTGGATATGGATCCGTCAGTCTGTTAGAATGAGAAAGTACATACTTTGTTTGCTTGCCATCGAATTGGTTTGAAGAATCTTGAAAACTGAACTACTCGTCAGAGTTCAAGTTGAGTTTACTTAAGTTTAGCAGCTAGATAGAATTTTATGAGTGCGCATTCAGTTGCTCACTTCTAGTTTAGTCAGTTTTATTGTTTATTTTTTTGTCATTGTTAAGCTGCGATTCCATTAACGTATGGAATTATAAATCTTTCACTAGTATCAGGCGAATGATTTTTATCAAATAAAACTGCATTATTCATTAAATTCAAGCCAGTTTCCAACTCTGTGCGAGTAAGGACCGATTAACATAGAAATCACTTGAAGACTTAATGAATGTATATATGAACGGTAATGTTGTATATATAAAAAATAAAAAATTCCCCCATTCTCTATCAAGTTTCAGTTCAATTGATTGGGGACATGTAAAACATTTTAATTTTACGAACTGAAATTAGTACAGTAACAGATGTTTGAAATAAAGGTATTGTGATTCTCGTATAGAGTCACTCGCGCACACATACACCCACTTAAAATAAAAATAAAAGATTTTTCCGCAATGTCACCCTTGATTCTGTGCTGACATGTATTGATTCATTGTTAATATGTTTGAATTGAGTAATTTATGTTGCGTATGTTCTATGACTCACTATGACTGTTATGGTTAAAATTGTGTTACCAAGTTAAAGAATGGTTAGTTAACTGTGAGGTAGTTTCCCGCTCTGCAACGAGCGTGGACCAACCGATAGAGTGGTAAAACAAATAAGCTCAAAAAATGTTATGTCCGATGGGTAGATTTGTGCTGGAATATCTCGACTAGTTACTTCACTGCGCAAACCAGTGATCGATGCAGGACAATGGATTTTTATTTTCAAGCGCGAATTTGCTCATTTAAAAATATTACAAAGTAGTTATAAGTTAAATCTGTTTTATACGGTGACTTGCATGATGTGGAGTGTAATAATAAAATAATAAAATGTAATATTGAAAATGTATAAAATAATGAAGCCAGTCCATCATGCCAGGTGTTCTAAACCATTATTGCCAAATGTGTACTGATAGTTTCTTGAATTAGCTTGAATCCGTGGTGCTTCGACAGGAATATCATTTCCACCCAACGATCGCCTTGCCCTCGTGCAGGCCAACCATCACCAACGAGTCTTCGATCATATTTACAAAAGTGCAGTGAATGGGCATTCTTGCAAGGTCAGTGCCAACAGACCAACATATGTAGAGTCAGTGATGGTGAAAGTTCGTATCAGCTGAATATTATAGAAGAAGCTCTACTGTAAACGATTCACATTGTATGCTTTGTTTATGACCTCATTTTACACATACTGTGTAATTTTCATATTGTGTAAACCGCCATTCTGTTCAGCCATGCCATAAAAAAAAAATATATATATATATATAAGTTTACTACTAGGGAGGTTTAATTTTTTTTTTTTCGTGATTTTGGGGATGATGTTAGAATGCGAAATTACCCAAAATAATATTTTGTTCAAGGATACAAAAGCACTTAGTCGAAGTAAGGGACGAACGGAAATAAAAACTCGGTATTGTTAGACGCAGGTGTACCGACGCAGCGAGGGTACAGCAATTAAGAAATGCGGCGAACGTGACTAAAGTCACGTAGGCAAATGCACCTCGAGGGATGCATCACCATAGGCGAAGAGTCTTCTCATATTCTCCGCCGGGAGAACTGGCTCCACCTAAGACGAGATTTTATTTTCAATTAGAAAATAAAATCAATGTCGTCTCTAAAATTAATTGAAAAAGTAAAGAAAAATTGTTGGCTGGCAAAATAATGGCGACTCTTTACTGGAACTCTCGGGGAATAATTTTCGTGAATTACCTTGAAAAGGATAGAAGGAAGACAGGGTGAAATGACCCTTTTGACTGAAAATAAATTTTTATTTCATCAAGACAACTTTTCAGGTCACACAGCGCCGGTTGCAGTGGCTAAAATTCATGAAGTGTCCTTCAAATTGCTGTTCCATCTACCTTATTCGCCAGACTTGGTCTTATTGACTTCTATTTGTTTCCAAATTTCAATAAGTGATTAGGTGGAAAAAAAAATGTCCACGAATAGCAGAGTCATACAGCCGTAAATAGATATTTTGAAGGCCAATGAAGGAAAATGGTACAATGATTCTGGAGAAGCGTTAGGCGGCTCAGTGTATTGAGGCAGAACGAAACTATGTACAAGAATAAATTACTTTCTTAATGATTTTTTTTTCTTACTCGTTTCGGAAACTTATCAAATTAAGAGCTGTCATTAGATATTAAATATCAACTTTCAAAAAGCACTGCTAGAGAAATGGGTACTATTTCAAATCAGCTACTTCTCGTTGGAATACCCGTTACTATCATCGATCGCTTAATAAATTCACTCATTCTTCTACACTAAAAAGCGTTCGGGTCCATGGTCGACCGCACAACTTATTTTCCAGCCAACTCTATATCGAACTGCGGTTCTCTGCAGCAGCATTGTGTCTATGAAAATAAAAAGAATCAGCAATACTGAATGATGAACCACCTCCATACTTTCGTCTGTTATTCGTGTTCAAGATGATACGATCACTCATAAATAATAAACACTATTAGAAACCTGACCTAACGGTGAGGAATGAGAGATACCGCACTTTAATAAATTAATTAGATTTATGCAACAGAGGTTCGCAAATGATGTCGTGATCAAAAGTTAGAATAGAGTAAACGGCGCTGTACAAGTGTAGTTCAGCGCAGACGTTGCCGGTCCCGCCGAGCGCGCCGTCGAAGGCGTGCGCTCCCACTGCGCGTCATGCTGTGCGCCCCACTGCGTCATACTAGTGCTGTCCATCATCTCATTCTGAGAAGTTCCAGAGGCCCATTGGATTTCTTTGCATCTGGCGACGCTTTCTGCCCACTTAAATCTTCTTAACTTCAGAGTAACTGTATTATTCAGCCGCTCGAATATCTAATATCTGGATCAATTCAGAATTAGTCCGGATGTGCCATTGGCAATATTGCGTGACTGGTCCGAATATCTTTTGGAGAATTTAATTCTAGAATACTTTTTATTGCTCCGTGAGACCACTCCGAGCGGATTAGCTGACATTGTATTATATGCGCTCGGATTGCTCACGATACCGCTGAATATCGTTAAATATGAACTACAGTAATTATAAATAAGGTGGTCTTACGTTGTAGATGCGGTATTTTGGCTGCGAGTAGACTAGGCTGAAGTATGCTGCCATTTCTTACTCACTTGCCTTGTGGCAAGTTCTTTAGTCATGTCATTCCTGCCCATTATTTTGTTCTCGTGTTCTTGAAAGTTGACGTGTTTTCGTATTTTGATCCCCCTCTATTCAGTTCCGCTTTCTTCGATATTTGGTTGTCTCGACATGACTATGATGTATCATCTTCGTCACCTACGCTGAAGGAATACAAACGTAAAATATATTTTTATTTACATATAGTTATGGTATATCGTTTATTATTCCAAGTTTTTGGAATACTTTATTAAGTAGTTATTTATATAGCTTGTCATAAAACAGTAATGTATAAAAATATTTTTCTCCTGAGGCATTCACCCATATTTTTTATGTTGCCTTATCCTTATTTTGTGGTTCAAACAGCATCGGCATGTACATCTGGCATAGCTATTTTTGTTGCTCTTAATTATAAAATTGATAATTATTTAGACAGTTCTAATGAAATGCGGAACAACTTTCCGCGCTTTACCCTAAATAAACCATGTTCAAAGCATCTACTTTATAGATGGAAAAAATTGACTAATATTGGTGTTTCTTTTAACGACTCATCCACATACACGTTGTACACGTAAATACATTTTTACGTCAGAATAAAATTGCTAAGGATGATCTGCTTTCAAGGAAGAGAAAGTATTTTAAGAGAATAATAATCCCAAGAATAATAAATTTATATCCTTTATACAATCTATTAAATTTGATATGGGTTGGAAAATTTTGTTTAAATATAAAGTGATCACGTTTCTATGAGATTAATTAAAATCATTAAAATATCACATTCGCTATAGAATGTTTAGTTTCTGTAGCGGGACGCAGGGTATTTCAAAAATTACTTAACCATTTGTTAAGTTCATTGTCAGAAGTAAGTCGGAGTCCTACGCTGCTATCTTCCCGTTTATCATTTTCATTATCCCCGTCCGTTTCGGTTCTCGGGCGGGCGGGAGGAGCAGTCTCCGCTGTGTTGTGACGTTGTAAAACACACATAAATCAGGCACAAACATGCCTGGCTTTAGGCGCTTTTATTTGATGTAACAATATTGGGGAACGCTCACCCCGTCAGCGAGAAGGTACACAATATGGCCGCACGACGGGTGCTAAAGTTTGCTAAAGATATTACGTACAAAGACATTACGTAGTGCGAAAGTCAGTCAACGCAGGAGGTGACGGTTTGTGCTTGTGCAGTGACTATGGACTAACATTTATTAGGAATTCATTTAAATAATATTGAAAATTTATTCTGATATATATTTAATATTGTTTTTGTTAACAAAGCCAATTGTTCGAGTTAATTTCCTTCGATAACAGATTCTGATATAATAATACAATAATGATCACTCGATAGGACAGATCACCATTAATCCGGGCTGCTGATTCCTGGTGAATTCCGATGTTGTACGTTCTGGGTCGGTTCCCACAAATTCCTCAATGTATATAGTATTTCCTAGAGCGTTTCTCGAGCGGCTGGACACTCTCAGTGGTTAAGAGTACCTACCGAGACCGACTAGAATATATTCTACACAAATGTTCCAATATCTTAGATTCACGTTCCCGTTCAGACATTTGATCGCATTAAGAAAGCGAGTGTTCATAAGCTACCATCTCTTTTGAATCGAACAAATGTACAAGATTAATGGTACCTTTTTAAAATTTTAAATAACTTACTTGGCTCTCCTTACTAATTAGAGCAAAGAGATTTAAACTGTCTCACATACTCAATGCATTCAAATGATTTATTTTATCCAAATGTTGACAGAACAAATAATTTAAAAAATTGTTTTCTAATCCGCTATATAATTTCATAAATTCCTCTAATAACAATATTATCGATAAAGTATTACCTTCCAAAATAAATTGCGCCAACTTATTCATAATTTTTGATATAAGTTATATATCAACGTCTAAGAAGCAACATGACACAACTCATTTTTGATAACTTTTCAGCAGATAGAAAAAACTATTTTATTTTAACTTTTTCAACAGAATTTCAATATTTTTTTTACAGTGTTAATAGTGTATTTTAAGTTAAAATACTTTGGAGGCAATTATTTAAAAAAAAACAATAAGTTAATTTAAATGTAGGTCCAGGGAAAATTAATAATACAAAATTGAAAAATATTCAAAAATAATTTTAATAAAAGAATTATTATCTTAGCATGTGTGCTTATATATAATCTTCTTTTAGGCATGTATTCAGAAATCTTTAGCATTTAAGACTAAAATATACTTCAAGATTATTCAATCAGAAACCAGTTGTAACTAAGGTGTTTATTGAGGTATTCTCAAAGAACACATAATTTCCTTTTCCAATTCTAAAACTCCATCAAATAAACATCACAAAAGACCTGCACATCACCCGCTAGACGCGACAAAGCTGCTATGGTTTTGAAGGCATACCGGTAAAGGTAGGCTCGCGAATGAAAAATAATGCTCTAACGGGGTTAGTAAAATTTAACACCGAGTAAAATATCACACACCCGCCATTGTGCATATCCCAATGAATATGCGTCACTTTAACAAAGTGCTCAATGAACCATCCTTTTAACTACTCTCCGTGAATACGCCTAGAACGAGAGTGACCTCTCGTGGCCAAACATTTAAAAAAAAAAAATCAAAACTTCAGATATTGAGGTTTCTAACTGGAAAATCTACCGGTGATAAAGAGTCTGAAGGTATCATTCGTGATTCATTAATTGGTTTTATATAAGTTATATATTACTGTATTTGCTTTCATAAATATTGTGGGCTTAAATTAAATTGTCTTTTTTAGATCTTTGGGAATTCTGAAAGATTTATTGGGAATTTTGAGAAAACTGTATTTATTTAAGAATAATCGGAATCACTGTACATATAAATATATTAAAGTTTTTAATAATTGCATTCTTTCAAAAAAATGTGTGTCCAGAAACATTTAGCCAGATTTAATAGCTATATTAGCGGATAAATATTTGATCTAATAAAGTTTTATTGACACGGACATAACCTGGAAAATAATCCAACCAACGACACGTAACTTGTATGTAATTCGTAAATAGATTTTCAAAAAGAAAAAAAACAGATTACACAATCTTCTTCATGACAAATGTTTGAAGATTCCTGTATATACTTAATGTTTTTGAGGTCTAATGAATCTTGAATCTACGGATAAGTAGATTTATACAAAGGTCCCAAAAAAATGTAACCATATTTTATATCGATGGGCCAACATACTTATTTTTAAATACGCCAAAATAATTAATTTAAGCCGATTCAACAAATAAAAGTATGTACATGAGACAATTTAGCATGAAATGTTTCGGTGTAACTCGTAACTTATAAAACCCAATAATAAATAGAATTTGAACCTTGTAAAATTAATTTTCAATCAGCAAATATCCTTTAATCGTTCGGGAGATATAAAGAATTCAAGGATTTTGAGAACAACTAAATTTAATTAAGTCATACAAAACATCTTCTATCACTAACTATTAAAGTATTGTCTAGCCAAACATTGATATTATGTAGATATACCAAAATATCATTTCGAATCGTAATTGCTCGTAAACCATTAGGTTGAGGTAAGTGGGAGGGGTATTGTTTGACGCTCGTGATTTGCGGATTTGACAGCGGAGCGCATCGCTCGTTTGCGGTTGAGCAATATTTAAAATGTGGTGATTTATTGGTTCGTGCGCGTCGCGCTTTTTGTACTCACTATAATATTCACCGAGTAAGTGATGGGCCGAGCACGCAACTTATCCGATGTTGGGTTCAAAAGTTCAGACAAGAAGGGACAATGGTTAACCAAACTCCTGCGGGACCATCAACGTCAGCAGCGACGCCAGAACATGTGGCTCAAGTTCGACGTGAAATTATGCGCAATCCGCGTAAATCGATAAGGAAGATTGCAGCCTGTACCGGAATTAAAAAAATCAACAGTGCATGTTATTTTGAAAAATAAACTACAGTTTTACCCAAACAAACTGCAAATCGTGCAGTTTCTCAACGAAAATGACTATTCTTTACGTGAAACTTTAGCGAGAACGATGCTGGAACGTTTTGGAACAGCACGAACGCCTGGAAACATATTGTTTACTGACGAAGCACATTTTCATATCGATGGCTATGTTAATAAATAAAACATGAGATACCGGTGCCCCGACAACCCAAGGGAATGCCAACGCCATCAAAAACATTTGCATTGTCCAAAAACGACAGTGTGGTGTGCAATATCTGCCCGAGAGATAATTAGCCCTTATTTTTTTAACCAGCGAGAGACAGTCACTGCTGACGGTACTGCAACTGCAACTGTTTCCCGGGTTCAACAACAGAACACAATTTCAGCAAGACCGGCCCACTCCACACACAGCTAGAGTTTTAATGGAGAATCTGAGGGGAATTTTTCCCAATAAATTAATCAGCAAGTACGGAGACATACCCTGGGCACCTCGGTTACTGGACCTTACACCGTGCGACTTTTTTTGTGGAGATACCTTAAGTCGAGAGTTTACAGTGACAACCCTTGAACAATTCAGGCCCTACAAGAAAATATTCGCCCTGAAGTTGCTGCCATTGAACCGACACTTTGCTCTCGCGTGTTCGCAAATTTAAGAGTCCGATTTCGAGAGTGTCTTGAGATAAATGCAAACTCTATTTTGTATAAATAAAATAAGAGAATAACATTGTAGTTTTTTTTATTATTTAATATTAAACTCGAAAATTTTCCGCTGGACACTCTATATAATTAATATTAGCGTTCATTGCCATAAAGGCATCATTTTGTGATCACAATATAAACTAATAAGCAGGTTAATATCTAAATAATTATTAGGTACGTAGTACCATTAAAGATACCTATTAACATTCGAATAAAAATACACGGGCCCAATTTGGCAACATAATACTAGTAAAAAGGTAGTATGATAAATCGTACAGTCTTACCTTCCTTCGACTAAAGAATTCTTTAGAATTAAGAATTTTTGCATCTTGCGAACGCTTTTTTTCAAGTATTTGATTTCATCATAATGAGACCAACATTCTTGTGGCGTTAATAGTTTTAATACTTGTAGGTCTTCTTATTTATCCTTTGGTATGAGTATTGGAAATCTGTAGGAAATACGTTTTCGAGTCTTTGTGGAAGATCTTGGAAATCTTAATCGAAATGTAACTTATACTTATTATTGATTATATTGAAGCCACCGTAGGTCTGCAACGGTAGGATCATATTTTTTGTTCCCAGGTTTTATTCACTCATACCTCATATATTCTCGAACTGTAAAGTTTTTAAAGTTATCATGATGTAGTAGGGTCGCCCGGTATGGAAAATATTTCTTCCTTCTCACTTCTTAGACGTCGAAATGCATGTGTATATGTTATAAACTTACGAATTCTTAGTATAAGAAAAAATGTAACGTTAGTGTACCTAATTAAAATAACGATCACCCTGGTTAGTTCATTTTACGCGCAGTTCAAAACGCCTAGTACTGATTGCGATATTTGACGCTAGGATCGCGTCCATCGATTTGAGTGACGGGCCGGCGTTAGCGGGTACGTACACTTCCATTCGTGCTCCGAGATAGACGGGCTCGCCCTGCGGCTGTTGGTCATTTCCGCCATATTGTGGAATTCATATTTGAATATACGCTGGAGATGGAGTCCATAGAGAATCCAGACGTAAAGTCAACACCAGAGAGGCGTTTGGACGTCGCGCCAAGGATAATAATTGAAAGATAAAATCCATATAATTAATCGATCTCACAAAGCATTTGTTTCTAGCATTACGAGTTCTAATTATATCGTAAAAAATTATATTGTTGCAGACAATAATGACATTTCCCTTCTTTCTTATTCTTTCTTTCATTCGAAGAAAATCAAAGAATGAATTTCTTTGATTTCCTTCTTCGTCACCTTCATTCTTTCTTCATTATTTACTTCTTCACTACTTAAAATTACGTCTTCTTCCCATTACCCGTTTCTTATCATGGTCCATCTGGGAGAAGAAGATTGCCAATTACCAGGCACTCGGAAACGGCGGTGTGGATACTGCTCCCAGGACATCAAGAGAGACGGATGCAAGAGGATGTTAATTTTTACCGCAGGAGCAAGAGGAATTGCCCCAGGTCGACGTATTATTTGTAAAATTATTACTCTCGTCGTCGCCTGTTATGTAGCTCCGAAATTAAATATTATTTTTATTTATCAAAAAAATAATAATTATACTAGTTTTCAGTTCTTTTTAATTTTGTAATAAAATTTAACGTAAAATTAGTTGACTCTCTTTTATTATGAAATATCACCTTTCATGTTTTACTGTTTTTTTTTAGTAAAGTTCATTTCCCAGAAGATGGCAAGGTGGATCTCGATATTATGGTAAGTAGGTAGCTTCTGATTCACGTACTCACAAATTCATGCTCTTCCCTGTTACTAGTCGGCGGAGGATAGTCCACCAGAATACGCCTCACAACGGCGCTTCCAAGTCGTGGCGGGCTATACCTCACAATGTATCCGTATATATAACCTTAAATATATCGTGTATATATAATATATGTTATATAACGTGCTCGCTGTATTGTTTTAATAAAAATTTTGTCCGGATCATTCGACTTTACAAAGTGGTAAATTACTAAAAGTATAAATTCTATTACACTTATATGGAAAATTAACACGCCTAATTTGCATTGTGTTACTCTTATTCTAGGAAGAAATAGATGTTCCCCTTTGAGTTTTTAAAATCATGACAGTGCAGATTGACATGGTAGCGTCATATGGAGAGGATAATTTTATCAATCTCTCTTAATATTGATGGAGATGATTGTGCAAAGGAAAGGGAAGGTATTGTTTGAGGAAATATTCTTTGCATCTGTCATTCATCTCACGGTGGCGTAGTATCACAAGTCGTAACATTACCGATGAAATCCTTGGTCTGGGCCGTGCACTCTACGGTAATTCTCAGCCTCAAGTATCAGCCACTGATAAAAATAAAGACAGTCTTCGCAATCTCAGGAAAGTAATTCATCTTACGCTGAAGTTTTGTGATTTAACTGAGATAAAAATGCCACCTGTTAACCGAGGAGTGATTTCTTTTACCTAAATAAATAAATAATTTGTATTACCATTTAACTCTTGTTCCACGTGACTAATTTGATATTATACGAGTTATTCCCTCAGATTTATATTTCATAGATTGTATTTTAAATCAATGATCTGATATTGATTAATGATAACGCTTCTTTTAAATGTAAAACCGTTATTGGAATTTTATTTGTTTGAAAATTAAATAGGTACTAACTTTCTATACCTCGTTCGTATACGATTGCGCCATTATTATTTGAGATTATTTACATTTTGAATTTTCCTATTTCATTTAAATTTAGGAACATATTATGTCGAAGTATTTGATTATATTTATTTAAATTCTAACTTTAATTTCTGTATTAAACAAATTTTAACAAAGATTTAATTTCTTTCAATGTTGATATTTATTTCCAATATTATTCATTTTTCTATTATTTTTTACATGTTAAGGAGAGAGATTCTATAAAAAAAAGTAAGTAAGTAATCCTAACATTGAAAACCCATTTTTCATGCTCTGTACGAGAAGCTGTACATCTTTGGCCGACCCTACGATGGCTGATTTGGCACCGGCAATTTCTGGCGGTGTTCTTTTATTGGAAAACATTCTGGATGGCGGTTCCGAGTCTGGCTAGTTAATTTTCACTGGCTTCCGTCAGCTCGGTTCCCCCGAGATACTGGCGTATGCAAGATGTCAAGAAATAGTGCCCCCTCAAGAGATAGATGAACAGTGAGCAGTGTCTAGTGCGAGAAGCGTGGGTAGTTGTAAATTTCATTGTAAAATATAGTTCTGTTTATTGAACAAATTTGTATTACTATGGATTCAGCCTCCCCTGAGGACAAAGTAACTCTCCGTAGTGTAGCGGTCCGTAGATATTACCCGGCGAGAAGTATTAAACCTTGCCGGTGCCCGGTCAGCCTGAGCTCTATACGTTACGTTGTATTTATTCTTATATTATTTGCTGTATATGTATATATATATATATTGTTACGGTACCTTTTTTTACTAGAGGATGGGAGGCCAGAGATGCCGCCACCGATCTAGCTCAGTCTGAGTTCTGTAAGTGTGTGGGTATTCGCTACCTCGGATGGATGGAAATGGTTTTAAAAACAAACACTGAAGTGACACACTACACGAAACATTAGCACATATTGATTTATACCAAGAGGTGAAGTCGCAACGACCGGGTTGCCATGGGGACTGTCGCAGCCTCGGTCCTGGCCCGTCATATTCCCGTACCAGAATTGATCTCCTTCTCCAGGAGGTTACCCTGATGGCATCTTTCATCGCTCGCTACCGGCCTCACCGCTGGTCGCAGCGGAGTCTTCTCTAATCCCGCGGATGGATGGTTTCAATCTCTGAATCCACCGTGGGAACTCCACCTTCAGTCTTCGCTATCAGGTCTCCGAGCCCTCTCGCAAGAACCTCTTGTTCCCCCTCTCCTCGGCCGTCCATCTCCTGTCCGCCGTCTGTGCCGTCAATCGCCGCATCTGCTGTATATATATATATTATCATCTCCAATATGGTTGATTCTCTTTCCATATAAATCATGAAATAATGCAAATATGTATAGGGATATACATTTTCTGTACATACATGTACACAATACACAATATATTTTGTAATACAAATATGGTAGAATAAAACGTTTAACAACACTTTGTCATAACATTTAAAATTACACAATCATTTAATCAATTAAAAAATATATAAGTAGGTGCATTGTTCCCAAAATGGTATGTTTTTAATTATCCATTTCTGCCTCCCAGAATATCTAGATCTAATTTAGTCAAATAAAAAACTGTGTACTGAATTATAACAGACTATTTTTTAGAAGCTTTTATAATAAACATATTCACAAAAACTGTAGAACTTTTTAACTCTCACTTTCGTGTGTTTTATTTTCACCCTTATTTCAAAAAGATTTTGTAGGCACCGGGTATCGATCCTGATACCTCTCGCATGCTAAGCGAGCGCTCTACCATCCCCCTAATTAGCTGCCGTGTCAAATTGCCGTACGGGAATGTAATGCTGATTGTATAAAAATATAATTATAGTATGACACCTGAAAAACAAGATAAAAATATGTGTACATTTTAATATAGAATGTGCAATATTTGAACGTTAAAAATAGAGCAATAGAAACAATTTCAGAACACTTTAGAGGGGGGACTTACGATATTATTATGTAAGAATGTTATTACGGTTATTTAGTATCCTTATAAACATCGACGAGGAAGAAATATGTAGAAAAACACCTTCTATATAGAGGTAATATATAATACATGTTTCTAAGACAAGCAATATTGTTTTTGTGGAAAGAATTGTATTATTTCATGATTTATATGGAACGAGAATCAATCATATTGGAGATGATAACATTCATGGAACATGTACTACATGCATAAAGATTTGTAAATAAATATCTCCCAAGCAATGCCAAATAAATACAAATCACAAAATGGATTACGAACTAAAAGAGCCATCAAAAAAGTTTTCCGGTGGGTCATATTTTATTTTGTGCTCGGACATTCTTACAATTCCAGATACTTATCCATTTCCTATTGGTGGAGATGTTAACGGTATATGTAATATGATTTAATGAAAAATATCACCATTCAATTGAACATTTCATCTAGGGACTAACTACTCTGTTACTATTGATAGCGTTTACTATTTTGTTTTGGATTTTGAGTTTTGCTTTAATATAATCTTAGCAGAATAGCGGTTGTTCGCTTGGGAGATATTGAATAGCGGAAAGATTGTATAATATTAATATTTGCTAATATGTACTGCCATCTAGCCGATTTTTTAAAGAAAAGCGACACTAACAATAACAATAGATACCGATGCTATTATATGTGTAATCGCTAATTACCATTGTTGTGATTTAGATTGATATAACACTACTCGTAGAATATATTGAAAATTAATATTTCATAAAAATTTAAAATTAACCGTTTAATACTTTTGCGATACTGAAATATACAATATTTTAAAGAAATATCTAAATATTTTAATAAAGTATCCTTATTTATGAATTGTAAATGACGAACGAAGTCTATTTTCGCGAAAAACTTTTGATATTAGCATTAATAATGTCATTAAGTCTTCGGGTTTTATATTCTATGCAAATATTTTGTGTGGAGTAGGTGTTGAAGCACGTCATAATAATAAGCGTAACAATGAATAATATTATCAGGTACAAACCTCAAGCGCGTGGGTTTTACACTGAATTACGAAAATTTGTAATTTGTGTGTAGTAATAATACTAATACTAAGGATTCATAAAATACTCATTAAATGATAAATATAACGATAAATTGTTCACTCCGAGAGTGCGCCACGGATAGCGATGGATAGACGAAGTGAAATGGCACCACCAAATTTAATTATATTACACAGAAATATATCTAAATGCACTCACTACATTTCCACAATCATCGGTTTGAATACAATCATTGAAGGAGTACCTGAGCATCATTAGTAATTACATTACAATCATTCGAGTTTTCCATACATTTACAATAGAGACTAAACTACGAGATCCTAAATTCTGTATTAAAATTGAGAATTTATACGAATTTATATCAAAATAAAAGGGGGTTACTTCTTCTTTAACATAATCAAAAAACTTCCTTTCTGTGAAACATTCCTCAAACCAAAAAAAGTGTTTTTCTTAATTAAATAGTATTATCGTGGTATCAAGTTTAAACTACTTTTCGAAAGCTGTAATGCTTTCCTTAAATTCATCTGGACTATCTTAGCAACTTAAATTATTAACTACACATCTACAATACATAACACGCAAACACATATATTTATCTTTTTTAATAAACTTAATTATTAAAATAATTATGACATATAGGCATTTAATGGAGGGTTAATTAAGCTAATTCCTGTAGCTGGGTCTATGTAAGGAATAAAACACTAAGAATTTCAAATAGGAAAAATAAAAAAATCATTTTTAATTAAATTCTATCCAGGGTAAATACGTATAAAATGACATATTTACCCTTTGCATATCACAAATCTTTATTTAAAACATTTTTTAAACAAAATTAGCAGTCTTCCTATTCAGTAGTTCGTTATCTATTAAAATGAATGAGATCAAATTACTTAAAACTACTTACAAAACTTTGAATGTCTTTTTCATACAATGACGGAATAATCTAATATGTCCAACGATGTAACATATTCATTATACGGATAAAGTGACATATTAAAAAATAAGTAAAACATTATTAACTAGTACAAAGTTCATAAATAAATGACTTGGATTTCTTAAGAACGTCTGCGCACGACGAATGGGCTTATTTATTATTACTCATTTCGAACAGCTCTTTCATTTTAACCAAGTCTCCGTTGGTTTTGGTCTACAATAGATTATTGCACTGGATGCATACGCAATCATATTCATCATACGGGTGTTTGTTTGTCAGTTTGTACTACTTCAGAATCGTCGTCACAGCTGAAACTGAGGTTCAAAATATTTGTCACTTTCAAGTCTTTATGTCTGTCAGAATGGAATGTCATTATGTCCATTAGAATGGTATGTCATTAACATCGACATTTTTTTAAGAACTTGATCTTTAAGATTATTAAGATGAAAGTATATCAGAATAGGCGATTACTACTTTCACAATAAAATCAAACCGGCATACTTATCGAAGAGTAACAATTTGACTTACTTTTACTATAAAACAAAAGCACCCAGCGAGAACTCGATGTCAGGTACAATCACACTTGTCAGTCGTCAATAGTCTCGGCAGATTGTGTTATATAACTTAGCGCGCCTCTAAAGAAGGTTTATTGAAACCAAATGAGAAAGGTTTCGAAAATATAGCCCCTGTCATTTTGTACGTACTTCCCTTACACATTTACATAATATGTAGACATATATATATTAAATTTTTTGTTTTCAGTTTTTTACTAAATTTTTGGCCTTGAGGGAACTTAAAAAGTTTGTATCGAGCAATTGGTTATAATAGCAGTTAAATAGTTACCAAGGTAAATGATTTCATCGATATCAACGTTATGTATGAATGAAAAAAAATATTTTTAGGAGAACACATTCTTATTGTGAAGTTGTAATTATTCAGAACATAGTTCTGTGATATTTTAAATATGAATTAAATGTATTAATTATAAAGATATACATACAAAATCAATATTATCGAAAAATAAAAACATTGTTGTTGCGCTACCGGGATTCGAACCTGGATCTCGGTAGCGCAACATAGGTGCTTAGTTGGATAAAGCACCTCCCCCGGTTAGGGAAGAGATCCAGGTTCGAATCTCGGTAGCGCAACAACAATGTTTTTATTTTTCGATAATATTGATTTTGTATGTATATCTTTATAATTAATACATTTAATTCATATTGAAAAAATATATATTACCAATATGGTACATTTTTGTCCAAAAGTTGTTAATTTATATTTATTTTTATTCTATGTTACTTAAATATATTTTTAGTAAAATATCATATATCATTACATAACAATAGCCAAATAATGTTTTCTTAAACTTACCTCAAACTTCAGCCATAATCTTGAAATGTTAAGAAAACTTGTTTGACGTATTTGCTTTGAAAAATAATCGTTATGGTATTTCTAAAAAAAGCCAAAAGTCCAAATCTTGTAAGTATGTAATTATTATTAAATTTAATTCATATTAATTATATAATATACGTATCATAAATATTACTGTATGGATTCCGATTTAAAACTGTTACATATAAAAATAACAGTTTTTATGGAGCGCCTTGGTGGAAATATATATAAAGCAGTAGAAACAGTTCGAAAATATAGTGAAAGTATTTTTTATTATCTGTATGATCTAAATAAACACATGAATATAACTGAGGCATAAACTGTGCAGGCGTTAACTGACACATACACTGACCGTGTGTCTACAGGGTACAGGCTGAATATTATGTTCCAGGTCGTTGTTGTTTTTAAATTACTAGAAAATAAAACACAGTTTTGTAAGTTTCTTTTTATATATCATTTATGTAATTTATTACAATTATGAATAAAATATGATGTTGGCCAAGTGGCCGCTTTTAAGAGTGGCACAAAAACTTTCTCTTTTAACTATATTTTTAATAACATTCTCACACACTTCGCGTATTATTTCCCTGTAGCATCGGAATTGTTGTTAGCGTATTAGCGAAGACCATTCCTTTCACGTACCCTCATAGAAAATAGTCGGGAACCGTCAAATTTAGCTATGGAGGAGGCTAGAAGATATCACCACTTTATGACATTAAGCGGTCTGGAAAAATGTCTCGCAAAATTTCAAGCTTAGCTCGGGCTGTGTGTAATGTGGCACCTTCCTGTTGAAGCCACATATGTTTCAGGCCTATTTGAGTCAATTCAGCCACCAAAAAGTTTTCCAACATGTGACGATAGCGATCACCTATAATTAATTAATTAATTTAATTCTTAACATGGTGTATACATAAGCACTCCATGGTCTAATATAAACAAGATTAAAGTATTTTCTTTTACTAAAACTTATCTTTTACATATTTAATCAGTTTTAGTTTAAATCTATTCAATTTCTTCTCCATTCTTGTCTTCTGGCATTTCATTAAAAAACTTCATCGCACTATACATTATCGATTTCTGAGATTTGGCCTTCTTCCTGAATGGTAGTCTCAGTCTATCCTCCTCTCTTGTACGATGCTCGTGCTCATGTTGATTTTCATAAATTTTTCGTGTAAATTCCGCTGATATTTTCTTATTGAGGATTTTATAAATAAATACCATTATATTTAGATATATATTTAGATCTTCCAGCAATACACTGATCCGAGTATATCTATTTTTTCTGAGTATTACTCTCAAAGCTTTATTTATCTATAGCAATACTGACAATTGTTACATTTCCTCTTGGTTAACCAAAAACAAAATGCTGCTGCAGTAGTTGATGTGAGGAATAATAACAGAGTTGTAAACTATTTTACTAGACTCAGTACTAATAAATCTTCTGATCCTTCGCAGAAGTGAGATTTTCTTAGCAATCTTTTTAGTCACATATCTTGAATTTTGCGATAAATTCAATTTTCAATCTATTATGACTCCCAAATATTTTATTTCAGTCACTTCCTTCAGACTTTCGCCATCTATGATAATTGTTGTTGTGATTAGTATTATTTTATTTCCAGTGTACATGAATATAGTTTTGTTTACATTTATTTTTCTTATGCCATATTGCTATATTATTTAAGTCATAGTTTAATTCATTCAGTATAGTTACATAATTATAATATTAATTATTATAAATATGAGTGTATCGTCTGCAAATAATCTTATTTTGGAATGTTTTAGCATTTTTACGATGTCGTTTATATAGATAATGAAAAGAATAGGTCCAAGAACTGACCCTTGTGGTATTCCTAACGATATAAGGAAAGGATCAAATATTAAGTCACCTACTTTAGTGGTTTGGTGTCTATTACTTAGGAATTTCTTAAACCATTTCAAAGGTGTTCCCCTTGTTCCAAGCTTTTATACTTTTTTTATTATTATATCTCTGTCGATTACATAATATTCACCTGTATACGCAAAATTTATGAAAGCACTTCAAGCAAGAACTGCGACTATCAGTACAAACAGCCGAGCCATCACCATCTGTATCACATGTAACGTATCGAGTGCTAATAATCTCAAGCTGGGCCTAGACAGACCCGGATCTGCCTAACTGGACCTGAACCGAGGGAAAAAAGAAGCTGATGTTGAAGATAGAATAGACAATAATCATTTAATGTTAATTTAGTCAAGTGATAATTTTAGACTAATATAGTCACCCTATATACCTACCTACTGTTAATGTAGTATTAATTTAAAACTATTATACAATTAATTCAAATTTAAGACATGGATGTATGCATACGAAGGAAGTGTACTAAATTCCAGAGAGGGATTAGTGAATATAGTCAGTTCGAGTAATGTGGGTAGCGATGAGGCTCGCACTCCATCATGCTGCAGTTTCCGAGGTTGCGCAAATAAGAAGATAGTATGCAGGATTGGTTCATAGAACACTAGGGGAGGAATGAAAAGAAAGATGGATGAGATGTGTGAGAGCGTGAAGAGTAAATGTCTAAATGTACTGTGCAAAGTGAGAGCATGAAGAAAAAAACTGGAGAAATAGAACAGAATGACATGCTCGCGCTGTGATCAGGAGCATGTCAGAGTGTTGCAACGCTGCTTCCTGGAGTATAGGTTCGTCAATGCTGGGCTCGTGTGAATCCGCTTCAAGATCGGGATTACAGGAGTATTTCTTGTTATAGTTATACCTCATTAATTTAGGTGTAAGGAATAACAGAAACAAAAAGACAAAAGACAGTTTGTTCGAGGTGTATCTAGAATGGAACCAATTTGTATCTATTACATTTTTCGAACACAAAGTAATGCACCAATATGCGTAGGAAAGAGTAAATGAAAAGTTCATGATTGATTTTGTGGTAGTTGACTCGAGAGATCCGCTACTGTTGATACCAGGGTGTTTCGGGATGCCAAAATTGAAACGGATAACTTTCTTGTCTATCAAGAGTGAAGCTGTTTCAGCCCCGGATGTCTATGTGAGTCGGCTAAGGAAGTGTGCGGTTTAGATGACCAAGGGTGAAATATAGATTATACACGGTGTTATGATGAAATAAAAAATCTTGTGAAATCTCTTGTCAGCGAAGAATTGGAACAATAATAGTTACATGCAAGTGAAGGATGTGTACAGTATATTTAAGGGAAAAATCAAGCGTGTAAAAGAGAGAAAGGAGCATTTAAGAAAGGAAAAGAGACTGAAATTATCTGAGAACTTCCAAGAAAATATCAGTCTTTTGAAAGCAAGTTATGGAATTTCGAAGTGGTACCGAACGAGGCAGCGTTAATTCAATGAACTCAAAGAATAGAAATATGCTAATGAATGAGGATTAAATAAAATATAGATGGAATGAACTTTTTGAAGAAATGAAAGAAACGGAAATATAAGTGATGATTCTTTCGAGGCATTGAGATAAGTGTACAAAAGATTTAAACAATATTGAAATACATGAAAAATGGCGAGGCTGTGGAATATAACAACGTTGCACATCGAGCACATCGTGGCCCAGTAGTTCTCCTGTGGCTCTACAGGCACGTCGACCAAGGTTTACGGGAGAGCTGTCATATGCATTGTTGGCGTACTGCACGGAAATGTACAAGGATCATTTGTGAATGATAAAGATTGCATTTGATTTTCTCACAGCGCCAAATGACAGATCAGAAGTTTTTGGCAAATAATCAAAAACTTTAGTGTGACATTGTGGATCTGTAAAGTATGGCGCATGGCAGATTAACCCTCAATGCTCGGTGGGTCAAAACGTCGGGCGGAGGTGGGTCTTTTTAGACCCACCTCAAGATTTCAGTTATTTTACCGTTTTTTGGGAGGTATTTTATAGATATTTCATTATAAATATGATTTAATGAAATGGTATTATGTGCTGATTTGCTAGAAAATTAAAGTTTTTATAAAACATATTATTAATAATGTACGTTAATAAACATCCTACACGGACCAAATACAAATGTCCACTGAACCGTCACGTCGGTACGTCGTCGGCTACCTGCGGTTTGTGACAGAGATTCTCTCAATTAAATTTTTTTATTTTATTATTGCACGCAAATATATTTGCTATAAACAGAAAAAAAAACTAAATATACACAGAATTAAGTAAAATAAAAATATTGTAAATGAAATATATAAATATTACATCATTTTTAAACGATATAAATATTATAATATTTTATACAATATAAATGCAATAAACAATATTATAAAAAAAGGAAAAATGTAATTGATATATTTAAAAAAATAAGAAATACAATAGATAACCTATATTCAAGATAGATATAATATTTATTGTCTTCTGTGAAGACAATCCGGCAGAAAATTGTTTACCATTGTCATTATTAAAATATACGTATGAAAAAATAAAATAATAATATACATATCCTTTTTAATAGAAAATCCAATCAAATTATAAAGGAATTGGAACTGACATAATTTGAAAAATTAATAGATACAGCAGATCAAAATTGATTGTCTTTACAATCCGAGCAGTAAATTGAATTGTTTCATACTCGTGAGTTTTAAAAACTGCCTTGTCATACACTGCACAGAAAAATTTAGTATCTTTGTCATTTTTACAAGGACAAAACCAGACGACCGGTTAGTCAGTACCTGGTCACCAGGTAGGCGCAGCGTGTTATAAAACTAACGTTCTCTTTTATTAGGGTTCCTTTCTGGGGGCGCTAGGAAAAATAAGCCTAATCAA
Source organism: Eubasilissa splendida (assembly GCA_031772225.1). Lineage (NCBI taxonomy): Eukaryota > Metazoa > Arthropoda > Insecta > Trichoptera > Phryganeidae > Eubasilissa > Eubasilissa splendida. The sequence goes on from CM062845.1 coordinate 50,855,963, forward strand.
ATAACAACATAAATATGTGTAAAATAATTTGACTGGATTACTAACACGCAGAATGGTTGAAGTGGAGCTGCATCCATTCTATCATCAGTCCAAACGGTTGACAATATATCATTTGGCGCAATTATAAATTAGACCATATAGATCTATGACTGCTTTGCAAAGGTCTCATTTAAAAATGCGATAGTCATAAATCCTTAATAAATGCAGCAATAGAAGGCGCCACCCCACACAATAATCATTCCCGATTAATATTGTAAAGTATTTCTGGTTTCTTCAACATAGCGAGAAGTATTACGGAGTGTCCACAATCTGCGTTAAATTATTTTATTATATTACTTGGAATAAATCAGTTATCATAAATTAACATTTCCATACATGACATTAAGACAAAACATGCAAAAACGGTTTATATCTAGTCTGAGTATGTCAATTTATATAAATAACTGCATTCAAAACATGATTACTTTCTAGTTCGACTTAGTATGTCTATTTATATGAATAATTTCATTCAGAACACTCCAAGAGTTTATTTAGAATCTGAAAAAATATATAGTGTATAGGGTGACCTTAAATGTGTGACTCTTAAATTTGCGAACACGCGAGAGCAAAGCGTCGGTTTAATGGCAGCAACTTCAGTATGGATATTTTCTTGTAAGGCCTGAATTGTTCAAAGATTGTCACTGTAAACTCTTGACTTATCCCCACAAAAAAAGTCGCACGGTGTAAGGTCCAGTGACCGAGGTACCCAAGATATGTCTCCGTACTTGCTGATTAATTTATTGGGAAAATTTTCCCTCAGCTTCTCCATTGAAACTCTAGCTGTGTGTGGAGTAGGCCTGTCTTGCTGAAATTGTGTTCTGTTGTTGAACCCGGGAAACAGTTGCAGTTGCAGTACCGTCAGCAGTGACTGTCCCTCGCTGGTTAAAAAAATAAGGGCCAATTATCCCTCGGGCAGAAATTGCAAACCACACTGTCGTTTTTGGATAATGCAAACATTTTTGATGTCGTTGGCGTTCCCTCGGGTTGTCGGGGCACCAGTATCTCATGTTTTATTTATTAACATAGCCATCGATATGAAAATGTGCTTCGTCAGTAAATAATATGTTTCCAAGCGTTCGTGCTGTTCCAAAACGTTCCAGCATCGTTCTTGCTAAAGTTTCACGTAAAGAATAGTCATTTTCGTTGAGAAACTGCACGATTTGCAGTGCGTATAGGTAAAACTGTAGTTTATTTTTCAAAATAACGTGCACTGTTGATTTTTTTAATTCCGGTACAGGCTGCAATCTTCCTTATCGATTTACGCGGATTGCGCATAATTTCACGTCGAACTTGAGCCATATGTTCTGGCGTCGCTGTTGACGTTGATGGTCCCGGAGGAGTTCGCTTAACCATTGTCCATTCTTGTCTGAACTTTTGAACCCAATACCAGAGCGTGCTCGGCTCATCACTTACTCGTCGAATATTAATGTGAGTACAAAAAGTGCGATGCGCACGAACCAATAAATTACTGCGCGGATGCTCCTGACCAATGACTCATAGAGACTGGCAAATCCGCAAATCATGCGTGTCGAATAATACTCCTCTCACCTATATCATCCTGATGGTTTACGAGCAATTACAATTTAATCTTGAATTTTTTTCGCTGGACACCTTTATTAATAATATTGCTTCATGTATAATACCCACTGTAAATTTTGCATTATGATGATTGAAAACGAAGATTATAAGAAATCATTTTGTCAGACTTGAAAATGCACGATGGAGAAAGGGCCTCTGCTTGTGAAGAATGTAAGATCAATCATTCGGTCAGAGGGGTGAATTTTTGAGCAACTTACGTCCACACGTGTGAGAACTGAAGAGTTCGACCTTCAGCCTCACCATGTACAAAACCTTGTGATCCGAATTACACAACCTTTCCATTCGAGTAACTCGACACATATCGCGAGATAATCTTCGCCCCCATTTTTAATTCCATATAAATTATTTTATTAGAAAAATTAGTTTAAAACTAAGCGGTTTATCGACTCAAGTGATAATTTTCTAGCCTATGTAGCCTCTATTTAGCCAGGAATGCATTTTATGAAAAATGACATCGGTTATATAATAATGGTTGAAGACACACGGCAGAATAGACCATAAAACTTTGCACAGAAGATTCTGATGAACCGTAAAAAACTAAGAACATTTTTATAATCAGTTTATTTATATTTAACACAAATTATTAACATCTAATTAAGAAAATGCTTCAGTAGCAGCATCAAAGATTGATCGAGTGCATTTTTTTTTAGAAAAATGAAAAAATTTAATGATATATAAAACAAATTTTTGTTGGATTATTTTATTTACAAGAAACCTTGAACATTTAAATATCTTTCACACGTACATACCTACATCATTTTTTAAAATGTAGATCTGTGGCTGCCAAAACTCTAAAGGTTAAAAAGTGCCAAATTTTTAGTGGTGCACGTCCTTTGGCTGCATATAATGATATATTGAAGTGCTCGTTTGGTCCAGCGGTAAGATACTCACCTAGTGACAAACCGAATTCAAATTTATTAAAACAGATTACAGTTTATTTGTGTAACATTAATACATAAGCTAAGAAAGAGAGTAACTTGATTTATTTTTTTGTGGGCACCTACATAAAGTTATTGCTCAACCAGTCGCACGTTCCAAACGGAAACTTTATTAAATAATCAAACTCCCGTCTATTATACATACTTTGTCTATGTTTTATATTCTGATCAATTAGAAGGTGTTAAACCATCAATAAAATACGACCATAGATATATTCTGTATAACCAATCATCGAAATTGATCCTTCGTTTCAAAGTTTTTTAAATGAAAAATATGTCGAAATTGATGTAGTATACAATGTGATATAATGAAGATAAATACTTGATTGTTATGATACCTCCAACATATAAGAATAGACCCAAAGATAATGCTTTAAATAAGTAATACGTTTGCTAGGGACGGAAAGATTGAGAATGCTATCGAAAGGAGGGTGACTGGTAATACAATTTTTTAGGAACACACTTTTGTTGTTAAGTTGCAATTTCAGAACACAGTTCTGCGGTATTTTTAATACAAATTAAATTTGTCAAATAGAAAGGTATACACAAAAAATATTTTTGTTGTCATTGGGATATTTTTTTGATAAATATTTCTTTTCTGAATATCTTTCTAGTTAAATATGAATTAAATATATTAATTAGAAAGATATACATATAAAATCAATTTTATCGAAAAATATTGTTGTTGCGCCACCGGGATTCGAACCTGGATCTCTTTCCTAACCGGGGAAGGTGCATTATTATTATTTGTTGCTAAAAATATCGTCGCTGTAGCATAGTTGGATAATGTACCTTCCCCGGTTAGGAAAGCGATCCAGGTTCGAATTCCGGTGGCGCAACAACAAATTAATTTTATATGTATATCTTTCTAATTAATATATTTAATTCATATTTAAAATATCACAGACCGTCTGTTCTGAATAATTACAACTTCACAATAAGAATGTGTTCTAATCTTTCTAGTTGATTAATTTAATTTGAATTAAAAATAATTATTTATATTTCGCGGGATAAATAAATCGAAAAAGTATGGTTGTACCACAACTTTTTGAGGCAACGCCTTGACAGTGGCACGTGTAACCGTACTGAAGCGTCATATCGATAATCATCATCGCATGGCTACGTTATTTTAATACTTTTATTTTTGTGTAAATTAATTTGATAATATTTATAAAAAAACTTCATTGCACTTACTATTATATCAAAAAAGCACTGTCTGCTATATTACAGTAAAATACTAGAGTAGCAGGCGGGGAACCGAATTACGTATTTTTACTATGCCGCAATATTAATTATTATTATTAGTATAAATAAATGACGATGAAAAACATAAATTATGATGAATGTTGTCTATCTTCACAGTAACGCCAGGTTTAGTTCCATATATGCCACTTAAAGAACGCATTGTTTGTACACGTGTGGCCCAGCTTGATCAACTAACCTCCAGAGTTCTGGCTTTTCTTTGCCGGAAAGAACCTTTTTTGTTTTTGTGTATTGTCTTATTTTTCCCTTTAAGGGGTGTGTGAGGGAGTTAGGAACTCTCAGTGCGTCTATTCTATTTATTTCTACCTTATGTTTAAAATCTTGAAAATTAAACCCATGTTGTATTAACACATTTGTGTTTATTTTTTAACTGAATAAATATTTCTACTGCACTATACGGGCAGTGAATGGTCTTTTGTTGGTAGCTATGCCATGTTGCAGAAGTGTTAAAAAATAGCAACCTGGTGGTGAATATGAAGGTTGTGCTCATAAAATGGTCCTGGGTAAGGGGTGGGTCTCCAGAGTAGCCACTACGTGTAGTTCAATGAGCAGTTCACGGTTCCACCCCATTCTCCGCTGTCCATTTTTCCGCTATTCGCGTACAAGAACGTACGCTTGACTCCATCTGCTAGGGTCGGATACTCGACGGATACTTGTCAGCTGAAGCCAATCTTGTTGTTATTGCTATTTTGTTGTTGACATTATGACTAACATTGAGTGTTTATTGTTTTCAGTTCTGACGGAAGAACCGCGATTTGCCGAGCCCATTCCCAACGTGACGGTGGCGCTGGGCCGAGACGCTAATCTGCCGTGCGTCGTGGAGAACCTGGGCACCTACAAGGTTCATACAATATTTTATTATACACAAATTTCACATTTTGTTGTCGAATCAGTTTTCCGATCACCTGTCAGCAGAAAATATTTTCAAAATCCTAATTCTTAAAAGTTTTGTTGTCTTATAATATTATTATTTAATTCATTTTTAATCTTCAAAATCTACATTGGATATTCTAAATAAATAAATGAATTTGTACGAGACGAGCAGACAAACACTACACGGTATAACTATATATTATAGTAAGTCGAGTGAGACAGGGAGCGACAGAAAGAGATGAGAGATTGTGGTTCCCCGCCGTTCCAGTCCGCTTTACAAAGTATACCATAATCCGACGCCATCGAATATAAACCCTTAGAGCGCTGTAAACTAGGAATTATTGTCATAAACTCCCTACAAGAAACATTTGTCTTTAACTTGATCACAATAACACGAAAGGGTTACTGCGTTTGTATTCAGATCACATCAAGTTATTATGCATCGTAGTAAAATAAAACTTGATACTGCAGCAACTACAAAGTAAGAAACTTATGGAATGTATAATACATTAAAAATATAAAAATAAGACACTTCGTTTTCTTCAAAATTCCATACAGCTTGAGAGGTTGGAAATCATTACTAACATTGGTCATCACCAAAGTCCTTAAAATGTAGAACCTCAGCGCGCCTGGCCCAATCGCGTTCAAGTATAAATCCAACTGAAGAGTCGCAGCTGATAAAGCAGTGTACGATATAGACTTATGACTTGGACCGTCCGAAAATCAAAACTGAGCACCTTCAACAAAAATGAGTAAAGGGAGTCAGGATTTTAGACTCATCCACATTCGCAACACGTGAAGCCATTCACGCTCACATTCCATACATCGTATGGAATGCGTGTGCAGAATTGAAAATTGTAGCAATTCTCCAAGTGTAAACCTAAGGAGAGAATATTAAATGTTGATAAGTATTGTGTACATATTTTAAGTGCTGCTGCCCAATACCCGGGATTTTAAAAAAGAATTACCTTCTCCTAGACAGATTGCCTTACAATACTCACAAAGCCCTTCATCGCGGTCGGTCAGTCCACGAGGGGTACTTTATTTCCCCCTATCCTCCACAGCTGGCCACTCCCCACCACTCCCCGTCACTTCTCATCGCTCCACACCACTCCTCTCAAGCCTTCTGAGAACGTTCCCTCTATAAGTCACAGATACTTAAAAAATTACAATAAAAACTAAATATTCTAAAATGGTCAGCCACGTCAAAAAATTAGACATACTCCTGTTATAAGATTGACTATATTTAGGATATTATATTTTTACTCCTTCATGTCTCAAAGTACATAACAAGTAGTAAAACCAAATACAAGAAAAAATTCCTTCGTTATGTGATCTTAAAGTTATATCGGTTTAAATAAAGATAAATGTTTTTAAAATATAATTGAAGTAATTATTTTTTTATTTTAATTTGTTAACTTTGTTTTATTAACCACTAATTGAATTAAAATACATCTACCCGTTTCGAAAAATACAATTTTCTTCTTCAGGATGTCAATAACAACTAATGAAAGACATATGTTACTGTTTCTTTAATAGAATCTATTTTTAAGAAACAATAATTATTTTTAAAATAAATTTAGTGCCTAACTTAAATTGTTACTTGATACAAAAATAAATACTAGAGTATTTTTTAGGAAAAAAATTTAGAATGGAACTTGTGGTTAAATTCAGTTGGTTGTTTATAATTTTTTAATTAGTTTTACACGCTTTATTTATTTCCAACGATTCCAAATTATTTAATTTATGACCAACACCGTTTGTTTACATGCTAAATTGACAATCCCAATTTTTATCAAAACCATAACCCTTTTCTATCCAATGATTAGAAATTTTGAAAATCCACTATTGTTCAAACATCTTAAATGCTCCTTTATTCTTATATTAAAATTTCAACTCCTTTTACCGATGTAAAATGCAGCGCAATCCTTACAACCAAGCTTATTGACACCGGAATTGTTAAATTTATCATCTTTGTCTTTAAAGTCAATGATTTTTTTCGAAACCGGTAGATATGTTTTAATTCAATAAATAGTTAATAAAACAAAGTTAAAAATTTTAAACAATATTTAAAAAATAATAGTTGAAAATGTTGAGCATTTCTAGAAAACTTTGTAACATTGATAAATGAACACAACTCGAAGACCTGCTGCCCCTGGCATTCTGCGAACTTTGGGATGCTTCGTTAAACAATATTTAAAAAAGAATAGTTGAAAAGGTTGTGCGTTTCTAGAAAACTTTGTAACATTGATAAATGAACACAACTCGGAGACCTGCTGCCCCTGGCACTCCGCGGACTTTGGTATGCTTCGTTAAACAATATTTAAAAAAGAATAGTTGAAAAGGTTGTGCGTTTCTAGAAAACTTTGTAACATTGATAAATGAACACAACTCGGAGACCTGCTGCCCCTGGCACTCCGCGGACTTTGGTATGCTTCGTTAAACAATATTTAAAAAAGAATAGTTGATATTGCGACAAATCTCAAATATCTTTGACTGATGAACGTTAGGAGATGCCATAGATTAAATCAATTCATTATTATTCAATTTGGATAAACTTTGATACAACTTATATATTTTTAAGGAGAAAATAATATTATTTTGAAGTTGCAGTTTTTTTAGATCATAGTTCTGCGGTATTTTAATATATATTAAAAATGTATCAACTGGAAAGACATACTGGAAAAATCAATTTTTATCGAAAAAATAATTTATTTGATAAAAGCTTGCTTAAGTTTTTTAATAGTATATTTTTCCTACAGTAGTAAGTTAACATTTGCATTTAAAATTTGACAAAATATATACATTACTTATTTTAAATACCTTTTACCTTATATATTAATAATGTTTCTTTTATTACGAGAATTTTTTTTTTGCTGTGCCTATTTAAATCATATATATATATATAATATCCCAGATACTGCAGGATGGTCCTGTTAGAAGCCTCAATAATCGACGAGCTTGTATGAGAAGATGTATGAATGTGGATGAGGCGAGAATTGTGTGTCAGGACTGAAAAGCGTGGTGCTCTATCCTATCTCCTTACCCTCGCGGAGAAACAGCGTGATGGTAAGTTAGTTAAGTCGCATATATTTAAATGGGACACGAAGATCTGTAGTACTCATCAAATTTAAATTTCGAGAATTTCTGAAAAATTGACTCGGTAAATATCTCAGGTTAGTTTTAGCCAACCAGTCTTTTGTGCCAACCTGCCTTATATGGAAAATGGCGGCTATTTCAATAATTTTAAAAAATGTATCTCAGTTAATATTAGACTTGGAAAACATTAAAATCACTCACATATGGCATTTATCTGATTCCTGCGGCAAGTGCCGGAGATGATTTTATGTTGGTGTTAAATATAATGTAGGTATATTTATTTTCGGGTGCTTCCTTTAGGGTTTCGTGTATCATTAAAAGCCTCGTTCGTGACATTTAAGGAATATCTTCCTTCTTCACTTCCAATCAAGAAGAGAACAATTGCACGCGATGCGCACGATGAATCGCAATGTAGGTAGGCCTACTTTTATTACATTCAATTTATTATTCTCCTTTGCAGCGGCCCTTTTTTAACGCTCAGATTCCCAGAACATCAGAGCATCGGAGCGCGCTCGTGTGAGAAGAGCCGATTCGGTACGTCATCTGGGTAGGGGCGGTCACTCGCAGTACTACTAATTCTGTCATTAATTTCGTATTTATAAATAAGTAATTAGTATTATCTATGCAGTACTCGTTAACTTAATAGATTAATGGTGAAGTAAACACAAAATGTTATTTATCATCAAGTACATCTACTTAATAATATAATAATACATCTTGCGCTTGGAACAATAAGACATCAAACTGTGATATTAAGCTTTAATGTCATTTTTTCATTTACCGAAAACGGTGCAGTTTGGTTTGACGATTTATTTAGAGTTATTTATAAAATAAATCAATTTCTGACTTATGTATATATACATATTATATATACGTTCTATTTCTATGCAGATCAGCTTGTTATTGTAAAGAATATTACCAAGCTTTAATATTACTTATAAAAATACTAATTTACCTCCTAAATTACTGGTAAATTTGGCATGTTTACACCATAGTCTAAGATTTTAGATCTAAATGTAAAATATTTAAAATTAGTTGATTTTCAAACCTTTGAACCGTTTATAATATTCAGTAGATGGATAAAAGGTCTATTTTTCTTGGAAAAGTGTACGCCGAAAATATTTGGAAAGCAGCATTTTCAATCATATACAAATATTATTATTATTAGCATTATCAAAATTATTTTGCTCACATACTATAAGTTCAGATAGTATTTCAATAATAACAAAATATGCAGAATAATAATAATAAGAAACGGTTTATAGCGCAGCCCTAATGTCGAGGAGCCCAGAAGAAGAGACCGCCGGGAACAACACACGCAACGGCCCATGCAAAACACAAGGAAAGAACAATCCCAATACTAGCTAACCGACACAACACGGCCCATGCAAAACAAACAGCCCTCCGCGTTATTCAATATTCAGTCGCCCTAGGCAAGAATTCCCCCGTTGTAAATCTTTCGCTTACGAAAGCAGCCGGCCAGATATGGTCCGAATTGGGAGGTCGGACACTCTTACGCTTTGATTTATTTCAGAAATCCAATTCCAGCGAATAGATTTATTTACGTCTCCGATCGGATAGTTTTATGATCGCGATTCCAATGTGTTCGGAATGTTATAATAGTGCTTGGCTTTCAATGTTAAGTAGTATTTTCATTCATTATTATCAACGTAATAATTCATTTTCAGTTTATTTCATAAAACGGTATTATTTTATAGAAAAAAACTCCTGTCAAAGGTTATTTTGATTTACTTAACCACCATTTAGACTATGTTTTTTTCTACCATCTCTACCACATTTATTTATATAATACAGAATGAATGCAAGTAAGTAATCATAAAAATACACATTTAATATATTATTTATAATTATTATATTTATATATAATTTAATACAAATTAGTTAAACACATCAGCAGGGAATTATTAAAGCTAAAATAAGAAGATCGTAATTCTTTGAGTTTCTAAAATAAAATATAATAACCGAGCTGCCCGGTGCCCGGTGCCCGGTGCCTGCTGCCTGCTGCCCGGTCTGCACTCGTCGCACATGTATATTTGTATATCTATACAAATCTTTATTGAACACCTTTTCTTGGAAGTCGGTTCGGAATATATTGTGCACGAGACACCTTACGTGGTCATTTTTACCAACCTGGAGATAAAACACAACAAAGAAGACTGAATGCCCATCTAAATCTTACTTAAACGCAACAAATTGAATACAATTTACCCTCAAACCTCGCACAAGTACTTGTTCAAAATATGTAAATATTGAACGTACCATTATCAAATTAAATGTTTCAAAATAAAACAATAGAGTCGACTAGCAGTAGGCAGTAGGCAGTAGGCAGTAGGACAGATAACATTAAATAAGGTGCGAAATGTTATTCACTAATTTATATTTTTTAACCAATAGCAGCGAAAAGATACGAGGGCTTTTATTATGATTTGTAATGAAATAAATTATTGAATGTTCTTAATTAACAAAAAATATTGAATAAGTTCCATAAAACTTTCATCACAAAACCAAATACTTTTATAAAACGATTTCTAGTATGTAATTAAGTAAATATAAATAATGTAGTTTGATTTAAATACTTCTGTACAATAATATAATAAACGATGGAAAGGTTAAAGGGCAACTTTTAATATTAATTTATCTTTTCATATATGCATGTTTTTTTTACTACTAGTAAAAATACACATCCATAATAGCCACAAAATATTATTTAGTCAGAAATTATTGTGTTTTTGAAACAAAACATAATTTTAAATAGTATTTGAAGCTCTAAATTGAGTAAATTAATTTATCAGTAGGTATATTATATAAAACAATATAACTATTTATAAAATATCGCTTGTTTGTAATAAACTAAGCATTTTATTATCATAAAAAATATTATAATGTCATGCAAATTTAGCGGTTTATATATATATTTAAGGTTTCCCGAGAAAATAATCCGTTAAATATATATAAAACTATTAATTTCTAAAATTTTATTTAATATAGATTAATCGTAATCTTGACATTGGACCTATGAAAAAACATATTTTTATGTATATGAATTTTTCTGGCACACAGCAAACAAATTAAATGGTCGCGGTTTTTCAGTTAATGTCTATATTGTTTTAATTATTATAAAAAAATAGTTATTATATTATTAGTTTTCTAATAGTACAAAGGTTGTATTTAAGTTGTTGTTTATTATTAAATCAACTTTAGTGTATAACTTAATAATGATATAAATAAATGAGTATTGAATGTTCCCCTTTAAACATAACTGATACATTATTGCAGTTACCTCTAATACCCGAAGAGGAGTAGGTACCGTTGTGTCCCGTAGTAATTAAATAGTGTAAATGTATAAAACAAGTATAAATACTTCAATCAGTGGCAAAGTGTAGTTTAAGAGATTGGACCTATATGGATTAATAATAACCCAGTAAATGCCCCAACATATGTGAGTATTATAAGAAATCTCTATATATTTAGCCTTTACTTGACTCATTTTTATTTTATTCGATGGTTTTCATCATTATTTTCGCCATTTAAATTTTATGCTATTATTTTTGTGTATAAAAATATACTTATGACTAACTGATAACGAAGTAATATTATAATACGATTAAAGTAGATGATTGACTGGAGAAAAATACAAATAATATATTTAATGGGGCGTGTGCCTCATATTTGCATTTTTAATATTAAAATTAATGAGGTCTGAATTTTAAGCATTATAGAAAATATTATAATAAAATTGTTATATATCAGTGTCTGACTCTTTTCATTAATTGAGGAGATATCCCCAAGTTAATAAATATATATATATGTATAATCAAGAATCGAAAAAAAAAAATTGGTCCCACCTGAAATATTGTCAGCGCACTACTTATATTATTTACATTAGTAAAAATTAATAATCTATCAAACAAAATTACTTAAAAAAAAACATAATTCATCACATTAAAAAATTGGTGTCGAAAAAATCCGCTCACGACGATTTGAACTTTGCTCAACTCACGTTACTCGGCGCGCGCGCTGGGGTCCCATCTCAGAGAAAATGTTGCGAGGGTAATTTAAATTTAATTTAGTCGCAGAGTATACTCAAATATAACTTAGCGTACTACCTAATGAGAAGAAACAGAATCGTGAAATTTAAAAAAACTGCAAAGATAAAACATAAAACAAACACAGTATGCGCCACGAGATCCAAATACACGCTGAAAAGAACCAAATAATCAATATTGTTTATATATGTGAAAACAGTAATGTATGAGGGACTAATCAAAATATTAAGATTGGGGATAACTGACCTCAAACTGGAAGAATACAAAGAAAAATGAAAACGTAAAAAATTAAAAATTTCAAGTGTCCAAGATAGTGCCGCAGTTCTAGCGGAACTCCTAAAATGTATGGATCAAGAATAAACGAAACTAACGCAGTTTATCAGTAAAGTATGAAAGACTGGAAAATGGCTAAGCGAGTGCATGTTCGTCTGCCTTCCCACATACAGGAACTACAGAAGCGTTTCGCTATTTTCACACGTTAGTGAGACAAAGCTTTACGGGATTAAAATCAACCAAATTCCAGCCGAACAAACAGAACTTACAAATCACGCAATCAGTTTTATAGAGAATCCGATAGTGATACTAACTTAAAACTGATTGAAGTGGATTTAGAAATTTTATTAAATTGGTCACCCAAATAGAGAAAATTGGATGGGTGGAGTACAGAAAACTATCTAAGCTTCCAAAAGCATTTGATACGACTTATATGAATGAAATGAAAAGGGTTGATTTATCCATAAGGGAGTTCAAAACTGGTTCGCGAAATCAACAGAAGAAAAATAAATCTTTTGATTGTAAACCGCTGAAATAAGCTGCAGCGAACTAGTCTCTTAAATTTTGAAGATGGGTAGGTGCATCCTTTCACAGATATCAGAGATATTATAGAATCTCAGGGTACCCAAGTATTTTAAATGTTGTTTATAGGAATGAAATGGAGATGAATTGTAAACGAGCATGATTACAATATCTCATTGCATCAATACTCCTTAAAAAACACAAGGAATGTTGTTTACAAAACAATATTTCTAACAAAAATGAAATTATTTTCACAGCAGTAATAATACGTATTATAAATACCAACACCCTTACAGGCAAATGAAGATTATGTTAGAATGCCTATAAGTTCTTTAATTATCAATTGAGATTTTACTTCGAAATTCTATACCAGAGTTTGGATACATATATTATATATACATATTTAGTATGGAAATTATTATTACCAAATTTGCAGTATTTACCCATAAAAATAAATTACAAGGGACAGATACACAAAACTGATTCCAAAGAGAATTTAGTTATAATGTCACATGAAGATTCTATAAATTGTAGCTCTAAAATTTAGACCACAGAATTTAAAATACAACGTTATTATAAATGTTTTCGGTATATTCTTGAATATACGTTCACAGTATTTAGTAAAACTTGATATAAAATCGAGGCAAGAATATTACAGAATTAATAAAAATAATTAAAAATGAAGATACTTTTAAAATTAGCAATATTAGTTTTGTGGTTAAAATTCATATTTTTATTTATTATATTTATATAATAAATAAAAAAAATAAAAATGAAGATAGTTTGTGGCCACTGAATGATATCTGCAGGAGTTCACAGTTCTGATATTAATCTCAAAAATTAATGACTCCCTTTTCAAGTGATGTTAAATCAGGGAATCCTACACAAGAGTATCATATCTGCTGTTAATATTGAAGATTTTATAATCTGATGTATATCTGACCTGACATAGAGGCACTTTTTACACTTAGCCGGTGACATCCTGCTGAATGGACCCACTTCCAAGGAGAAAACGTGCACGATTACACCGTACCGTATAACCTGGTGGAGAAGCCTTTGCAGAGACAAGCTAGACATCGATGAAGATGAAAAGGTATGATCGCATCCATCAAAGATTGAGTTACGCCGGTGATGTCAGAAAGATTCCAAGATAATTATGAGAATACCATTATTTGTGACACGTTCACAAGTGTGCCCAAATAGTAGCCATCGGTGGGAATAGTGAAGAAATAGTTTGAATTTTATTATAAAATTCTCCGACATCGGAGTCTCAATGTCAACTCATTATACACGTGTCGGTGATCCAAGGCTTACTCAGGAAATTAATCCAATTGCGTCGTCACTATAGAGGGGAGGTGAGCGGTAAGAGTCTGACGCTTGGAGGGAGAGGAACGTGGGGTGATTCACGTTGACCAATAGGGTTACAAAATTAATTATATGCCCATATTAGGAAATGCGAAACAAATATTCCTTCGACATGGCTTACCCGGGTATTCGAGATGGTATGTATTATTTCGCGCGGGAGAAAGAGAAAGGGTAATTTACTTTTGCCGTGTCATACAAATACCGGGAATATATGCAAAACTTGGCTCGGTATAACGAGGCCAGAGTTGTAATCGCATATCCTTTCCAAATAATAATAATACCATAGATTACTATAAATTTAAATTGTGCTTAAAACATACAGAAAAAAGTTTCGTATCGAGGATATCGAGTCATCTTAAATACATTAGCAAGTTTTCGAATACAAGTGGTAGTAACAGTGATTTGTTTTTCCCAGCGGAGCATATTGTCAATAATATACCCATATATTTGACTGCTTTCAGTTCCCAGTACCGAGACCTTCTTTTCTCGGTGCGCATTCCAGCGGGGAAAAGTATGCTTTTCTGTTTTTTATTTGAGACAATCTGAATGTTTTTTATAATTTAATTTTTGATGTCTTAAAAGTTTAATGGTTTTGTAATCCAACCGTTTCTTAACCTCATTCGGATAATTCTAAAGCTTAAAGTCTGATGCTACTATTATATCCTCGTACTATGTTTATATAGTTTTAGGAAGAGTGGGCTTTTTAACTTTTCCAATTTTATTATTACCGAAATTAGGATGAATAAAATTTAAAGAGCTGCAGCACATAAGTTCGAAAATTTGTCGTCAACTTACTCGGTTGCCGTGGTGTAATTGCTGATGAATTTCCCCGGATAGTAAAAGATCCAGAATCCCGGTACCAACTAAGGTATATTTTAGATAAATTGATTTTGTCTGTATCTAGTTGAATCATTTTATAAAAAAACTTATATTAAAATTAGAGTTTTTTCTGAATATAGTTTCTAGATGAGCTGTAATATTATAATAAATCGTTTAAAACGTCAGCTAATCATTGTATGATGGAAGAATTATTATATTGGTTTTGTATTAAGAAGTTTTATATACGGCTGTGGTTCGTAGCAATTAGAATACAGCTCAACTTTTTATTTTGTATTCATACATTCGACAATATAAAAATAACTGTAAAATGATGCACCCCCAATTAAGAAAGATCTTGTATTATGGGGCGGCTTTTAATATTAATATAAAATCAGATCAAGATCTACTAGATGTAAAAATTAGTTTACAACTAATAAAAAAATATATACGTACATCTATAATAATAATTGTCTGTATAGTTTTCTGGGCTAATCTGCCGTGTATATCTGACGTTTCGGATCCAATTGTAGGTTCTATCATCAGGGCTGATGTGATGTACGACTGTTAGTGTTGTGGTTATGTACTGGTTTGCAGTACCGTGTCGAAAGCAGGGTCTGTCGTTTATTTGGTACTGGCTTGCACTATCGTATCGAAAACAGGTGTTGTGAGTAGTGTTGTGTTGTGTTCCATCTACTATCGGATAACTATCTGTGAGGGCTCTTCGACTCCTATGGTTTTGAAGCGTCGGATACCACGAGGTTTTTATTCCTATTAATGTTCACTGGGTGTTTGTATATTTCAATTTCTTCTTTGACCAAACGTGCGTGATGACTCTTGCGTTTTCCTAGAATTTTCGGTACAAATGCAAAATGGTGGCCCGTATCCAGAAAGTTTTCAGCTAATGCCGATTTTCCTGGATGGCCGAGTTTGCATGCCCGTTTATGTTCGTCAACCCTTTTGGAAATTGTGCGCACTGTTTGTCCCACATATACTTTCTCGCAGTCTTTACAGCCGAGTCTATAAATACCATCCATTTCCAAGGGTTCTCGATCCTTCGTTGATCTTAGCAGGTATTTCACTTTGGCATTTGTCCCGAAAATCATCTTTATATCTCGTTTTTGAGGACTCTTGCTATTCTGTCGGTGACATTTTAAACAAAAGGCAGGAAGGTGATACTTTTGACCTCAGCTTCTGTATGTTTTTCGGGGCGGTCAGACTTCGTTCTTATGATGTGTTGTATCTGTTGCCTTTGGTAACCACTCCAGCGCTCCAGCAATCCAGCACTCCAGCGCTTCACACAGTATTTGTCTCTCCTCCTGCATATATTCTTCTTGACAAATTCTGTTTGCTCTCGTTACTAGAGTGTTTATAAGTCCTCTTTTCTGTGCTGGATGGTAGTGGGAATTTTCGTATAAAATGAAATGAAAGGTCAGATATACACCGCAAATTAGCCCAAAAAACTATACACAGAAGATTATGAACGGCCGAAAAAATCTAAGAACATTTTTAATGTGAAAATTAACAAAATGTTGGGCAAATACAATTATTTAATAATTTTGAAGAACTTTAATCCATTTAAGAACGTCTTTTTTGTACATATTAATATTTTTTGCTAATTTAATTGATTTTTCCAGTTGGTTGTGTAGTCTAGGAACAATGTATGATGCATATCTCTGTCCTATTCCTAATTTTGATATTTTAAAAATAACATTTTGCTCCGAGTCTGATGGTAAAGGTGAATTTTTATTTTATCATCTTAAAAAAAAAGAAATAAAACAGTTTTTTTTATGTAAAGAAGATAAATTTAATACAATAAAATCCTTAAAAACTTGTTTAGTTGGATAATCTCTAGCCTTTTTTAAAATTATTTTGAAATGTATGGGATAAGTTCTTTACCAACTTAATATTCTGTATTGTAATAATAATTCAACCAATATTGTCTATGGACGTAGAAGTAGAATAAAAATTTACTTAATTTATTATGTAAGAGGGTAATGTGTTCCTTGAAATTTAAATTATTATCCGGGACTAACCTTAAATATTTGTACTTGGTTGTTCTTTGTATATTGGTTTTATAGTTCTATTGACTGATAGAGTTTGTTGCAGAATCACAATCACAGCAATGTAAGATAAGCTTATGTTCGTCAGTCGGTTGCCCTACTTATGTTACAGAAAAGGTCATATAATTAGTTTTATCGGCATTTAGAGTTATCAGATTACGATAGAGCCATTTTTAAATTGATCTAACTTCTAATGTCGCTTCTTTAAAAACTTTTTCCCAGGTATCTCCGCTGATGTGAATAACTGTATCGTCCGCGAACCCGATTATCTCCTCATAAAAATTATTTATCTTATATCATATATGTCATTTATATAGAAGAGTCCTAAAACTGTACCTTGAGGTACTCCGCAGTTAACCACTAGTTTATCACTTATGCAGTCATTAACTTTAACCTGCTGAACTCTGTCTTTCAAATAGTTCCGTAGTAGGTCATACGCTACACCTCAAATGAATTGCGATTTTCTAATGAGCACTCTTAATTTAACTAACTTGTCGTATAGAAGAACTATAAGTGAATTATTATTTTTATTTAAAATAGTAAATGGCATGCTAGACGCCCTTAATTTAACTGAACTTATTGTATACCATATCCCCGCGTAGAGCACCAGTTTGTCAGCGCTATTCCATGTAAATGCATTATATACTAATTATTATAGGTATGCACCCACACAGAGACTTCATAGGGTTGGGAACGATTTTGTTCTTGTAAATATATTCCGATGTCCAATGTTTAAATATAAGAGTCATGTCTTTGATGCTGATGTGAGTCAAAGGGGTAGTTGGTTTTAGTACTCAGCCATTCTGTGTTAAACCTACATTTTTATTTTTTCTGTGTTAAACCTAATTTTTTTTGCATAACTTTCCCATTTTTTTCCTTTTGAATCAACGTTATTAATTATCGTTTTATTTGTATTCCACGCTATCTTTTTTTGAAATAATTAATTTTGTAAAAGCCCATAAGGACGTGAATTCAATATAAATAAATACATATATTGTGACATTTATGCACAATTTGAACAAATTAATTAATAAAGACATGTTTTATGTTACTTTATTTAATTCGATAGACAATGACTGAAACATTAACTATTTTATGTTTAATTTAAAAAAATCGGTTTTACGGAAACATCGGTAGAGACCGTGCAGCTCCCGCCGCTATCCAAGAAGCTGTCTGGATAGCCGCGTAAGTTTTAGTATTTACCTTCAAACCGGTCTTGATTAAAATAGAAAAGAACAAATAATGCCAATAAAACATCATATGGAGATAGACCTATTTTCGCGTCGATTCAAGAAGTTTCGGTCACCCTGTGGTTTTATTGTCTTTTTGAATAGCTACGGGCTCCGAATATATGATTGCTCATTACCATCAATTGCGGCCATCGCGGACCATAATTACACATTGCTGATGGGGATTACATTTACGTGATTTTCCATTTAACTGATTTTGTCATAGCGCCATTCTCGGGATTCCACCGATCGCTTATAAAATAATAACTACGTGAAATTTCTGTTAAACTCATATTAAATAATTGTGTTTATGCGGTCAGGATATTTAATTTGTTTTATTTATTGATGGACTTTTTCTGTTCACTGCTAAGTTCAACATACGTGTACTTACCTATTGTCTTGACATTTGAGCTAGTTGGCGATTCTCTCTCATCATATATACAAACCCTTCTTGCGTGACTTCTACGGGATGAGACCAACTGACCAATTCTCCCCTCATAGAGCGACAAACTCGGTAGACTCGGAAGTTAGTTTGTGGAGAAGTTATGGAGACTCGGAGACCCTGGCCTCACTCTCTCGACCTCGCTACATAGTATCCAGAAAGACAAGATTCCGAAGTTATACATATATATTCGGACCTTTTGATTTTGTAACGTAATTAACTCCCATATGACTCACATGGTAGCATCTCGATATGAATACATGGAACGAAAACAAATGAATGACAGAATATAATTATAACGTTGAAAAGTATCGTCACCCGCGTGGGTCTAATACAATCCTGATCTACTTATATAATATTATAAATAATTTATGTTATGTCATTCTGCTGATTCAGTTCTCATATTGTTATTCAGGACATTTTTCGACATAGTTTAGAAAATTAGATACAATAATATTACTTTATCGTAGATGCAATCAACACATTTATCATCTACCACCTCATTTTTCACATGACTAGTTCTGTACGGATTTTAATTTTTTTTGTTATGTACTAACTGATGACTTTTTATTTCGGGCTATTATAAAAAAATATTTGAAGAAGTTTATACAAAACAAATGTATACAAAGCATATATCATTAGTTAGTGGCAAAATATTTACAAAACTCCAGATCAAATAGACATGTCAACAAGATGAAGTCACGAAATGTATCCAACAGTGATCCTTACTAAGGTAAAACCAACAGTATACAATCCTATAAAGCAACAAATTTTATATGAGAAAACCCTTTCAGCAAGGTGCCCAACATGTTGACGAATGTCGATGTGGCATCAGTACATCTCTTTGATTTTGAAACAAAACAACGATCCACACTTCTCTAATGGAATAAATAATACGGATAAAATAATTTTTAAAAACAGGTCAAAAATTAACGGAATATTTTCTAATAAACAAGTAAAAAAAAATTTTTCATAAAAGTTATGAAAAAGCTGGGTTTGGATCGAGCACTCTTCCCTACTCAGCAGATTTGTTGATAAAAAATTGACGGGCATAACAAAGTTAGAAAAATACAGTGTTGGTTAGTATTAATCTCTCTATAGTATTTTATTTTCAACTTCAATACTATCGATTAGCCCCGGTTTCCAGATACGTCACAATAATATCAAACGGCAACCATCGATAAGACCGACGCGTGAGCGTCAATCGCCTGCCTGCCGTCTTCCTGACCACAAGCTTTAGACCATTAGCTTTAGATCTGATCTAGTCCACCATCACACATATTCCTCACACTCCGCGGTCACTCGAACATAGTGGAGAACCGAGAGATGTGGGGCCCCAGTTCCGCACTTACAACTTTCTGATCAACACACATACACCGTGACATAATCCACATATTATTTTGATATAACGTAAATAAACCCCTAAATCTAATGACTCCATACCTGGCGACACACAAAATACTTATTTGATCGCGGTTAAACATGCAAAAAAACCTAATCCTAAAAATATATTTTAAACAAACTAAAAATATTATTAATTGACATATAAAACCAAAGATGATTATGAGTGCTAAAATATTATCCAGACAGAGATAAGTTTTATCTTGCCGAAGCTCTCATTAATTCCACGGCACACCTCGTGTCTCCCCTACCTCATTCAGCAGACAGATCTCCTTTTAGCGCTTCGGTGTTACAATTCAGCTCGATCGTTGCGGTCGCTTTCAGTCATCGTAACATCGCTGGGAGCTCAATTCACCGTTCATCTTGCTACTAAGCAGCGCACACATCGCGTCGCACTGAATAATATTACCCCCACTAGTTCTGTAATGACTGAATTTGAAATTTCATCACTTTGCATGCTTGTTGAAAATGTTACTCTATTATGAAATATAATATTATTCCAGACGTGTGGATTTATTAATAGAAAAGAATAATCTATTGAAATTGATTTCTTGAAATAATATGATAAACGTGAAATAGTTTCATGTTTATCATATTATTTCAATATTTTGTTGAACTGATTTTATTACATTATTTTAATTTAATTTATTTCATAAGTACTCTTCAATTTCACTTTGCCATTATAAATATATGTCTAGGCTGGTATAACGGCAATTAGGCATCATATATAATTCCCAGTACTTTTATTTACACGGGATTAATAATTAAATAGTAAAGCCCAGTGATTCAAATTTTTGTTGTTGTTAAAACATCTATAAATTCATAATATTTATATTTATTCTTAACATTAATGGATTATAATTAACGGCTGGAAATAATATTATATATCTACTCTATATTTAAACAAATTAACTATTCGCAGTGAAATTTGTTATATCGATAACTAAAACTGTTATCTGTCTTAATCTGTGAGCAGTCAATCAATCTCTTAATACGTACAGATGTATTAAGTGATTTTTAATAATTTTATAATATTTTATTTATTTTCAAGCTATTTTATAATCTCATAAAGCAAATTTACAACTATTTTTTTAGGGGTGAGCTTTCATTTTTCCAGTTTGAAATCCGAGAAATCTACACGAATTAGATACGCTTTCAAGATGAGGTTAGTTAAATTCGTATAGGTATCAGTATCGTTATTTCGTACGTAAATGGAAGGTTTAAATAGAAAGAGACGACAATAAAAATGTTGATTTTCTCGCATTCGATACAAGTGTCAAACATAACTCGTATCTGAAGTCAGTTTTCATATTGAAATAAAAATGTGTGTTGTCAGTTGAATTAATCCAACGAAAATTATATAATTTAATGAGTACTTACTTCATATTTGAATAAGTTTTGAAATCAGACAAACTACCTACGTATATTTAAATGGTCTCTAAAATCAATGTTCTAAATTTAAAACTATTATGACAGCTTTAATTATTATTTCGTTTAATATTATCGATTTAAAAAGTTCACGTTTACGTTTTGGTGATATGTCTGTTTTATAATTGTATACTATTTATGAAACAGACAAACTTGTATTTAAAATGCAACAGTGGTATGTATAAACGAAATATTTAATTGCGACATACATAAAATGTATACTTTGTTCAAGAAAACGTTATTTTATCAGTAAAAATTTAATATTAATTCATATTGTGGATAAAATGTGCGTGAAAACATATATTTTCGGCATTTTATAACGAAAATAATGACAGCGCAGATTCAACGTCCACCATGGCCGAATAGACCAACGTATTGAAGTTCGATGGACAATTAAAATTATCATCATTTATAAGACTGAAAATGAAGCTGAAGCCTTAAAGCATGTGAGTAAATAAACTATATTATTTTAAAACGAATGTTTTTATATAAAACAAAGTATTTTAAAAACGTCAAAAATTGATAATATGTCATGCAAATTGAATGGTTTATAACACTATTAATTCTTAACATTTTGTAAATTGAGATTTGTCTCTGTAATCTTGGCTTCAAGAGTATAAGAAAATATTATTCGTTTGTGCAATAATTTACCAAAATTAAAATAACTATGTAGCACGCGGAAAATGCATTTAATGGTCGCAGTCTTTCTTATAATGCTTGTGTTGTCTTAATTATGGCAAATAATATTCAGTTTATTAGTTTCAAATGAGTATAAATGTCTTATCTAAGTAATAATTTTAAAAAACGTCAAGCTTCAAATATAAATTAACAATAAAAACCCACATTTTTGTAAAAAAGTCGAAAATTTGAATTATTATTGAAAGTAGCGCCTTAATGCATTTTGTGATCGATAGTTTATTAATTGTTAAATTTACATTTATATATACTTCAACAATGAGTGTTTTTTTTTATGGAACAGATATTTTATTCCTTAATAATATGTTCCAAAAAATAATAATTTTGTGATGTTTTTATGAAATCTGTTTTGGCTACGATATCCCGACCATTCTGAGAAAGCTACAAACACATCTCTTAGTGTTATTGGTTTCTCTATATCTTATGTAATAACGCAGCAAAACACATAGAAACTGTACGTGGCTGATATTTGAAAACGTGGTCGAGAATTTGTGTTACCATATTATTCTGCGGAAGGTTTACCCTCTCCCTTATATTAATTCCATGGATTTGGTACAACCTTTCTCTGAGGGAAACGTGTTTCGTGATGCTATTTCGAATAATGTTATTTTTCCAAATACACAATTTATAACAATTATAGTATCTTTTACTGTAATATTTATATACCGCCATTAAACAGTAAGCTAAATAGATAACGTTTCTATTCTATTGAGTTGATTTGTAAACCAGAACTCCTGCCTAAAGTTTTAAAATAAAATAAGTATTTTAAAGACTTGTTTTCGTGCTCAAACAAATATGAATAATTTTACTAAAACATACAAACATTTATGCTTGTTAGACTAGCGTAAGATCCTCACATAGTGATAAAGTTGTCGGGGACTACGAGGGAGTCCTATTTTGATAACACTACCGCTTAGTAAAAATTGCAGTATATCATCGTAAGTTGAAAAAGATTTAATGATGCTGAATGTAGAGTATCTTCATCAATACGAATATAGTAGATCAGATATACGAACAGATCACATCTAGTATTTTAAATAGTTTCTAAAGGTAAAAAATATTTTTGGGCAGTTGGGTATATTTTGGGATTAATAAAAAGTGTGCATTACGTACTGGACCACATGTGTCCACGTCTCAAGTGGATATCCGTTGATAAATACAATACATACTTATAATTAAAACAATTATTTTAAACAACAACTAACATAAAAATTATAGCGATTTTTTATATTTTTACATGAAAAAATTCAAATACCTATATATAACTTCTCTAAATGTAACATATTGCCACTCGGTGTAACTTCCCTTTTTAATTGTGCGGACCTGTCAGTATTAACGAAAGGCAAAACTTAATTTCGTAATGAACGCTTCACGAAATGCTCGTTCACTAACTCGAAGTGTTCAATATGAACGCTTCATTCGAAGTATATTGGTACCACTGGTTGGCCCGATGCAGGTCGAAACGGCTTCGCACTTCGTATAGTTCAACGAAGTGTGGTGAAATCGTTATTTAAACCGTTATTGAACTATACTTCAATTAAGTGTCTGAAGTGTGTAGTGTGATACTTCGTGAAGTTTCGTTCTCTATACTTACACAACTAATAGTTAACTGTGTGCGTTGCTGAGTGAGAGCTTCGTTATAGAGAATTAAGTTATTTGCTAGTGAGTGTGAGTAATGTGTGAAGCATTGAACTATTGAAGGGTCATTATGATGTAAAACGTGCGAACTGTGATGTCTGAATATAACGAAGTAGTTGATTGAAGTATTTCGTTCAGTATATCACTGACCGTTGTCAGGGCGGTGTTTATTCTTATAGCGCTTGCGCTGTCCTCAGACATTACCTTAGCAGTAACGCAACTCATTTTAAGCGTAAGATTTTTATTTTTAAATGTCGGTCAGAGTCTTCCGATTCCTTTTTAGCTGTTTTTGTGGCAGACAGAGGGACCGAAGTTATAATCAGTTATTAGTTGAATAACGCAAACCTATACTCTGACTGTGACTGGTGACTCAGATATAAATAATAATTTTATATTATAAAGTCAAGATTACACCGACTAGCGTATTTCCGAAGAAGGAGGGAGAACAAGAAGATAATTTGCATTATATATCTGAATCTAACTTTTTTTGAGTTGAAATAGGCCTACGAAATATCTGCAGAGTACAGTAACTTTGTATTGTGTGTTTGAAAGATTAGATAGCGTGAAGTCTATAAATACGACAAATAACATAAATAATGAATCTTTCAATTTTTGAGCATCTTGCGAAAAGGGAAGATAGCTTGGAGAAGCTTGTTGTGGTGGGTCACGTCGAAGGACGGAGAGGAAGAGGAAGATCTCCCACCCGTTAGACCGACCGAGTGGAAAAGGTAACAGGTGACAGCCGTAAGATCTGCAGCGTAGTTATAAAAGGTTCAAGGACATCTTGATCATGAGGGACCGACATGGATGAGTTTACACACTATTTTTATTGGGAAATATGTAAAAGTTTACCATTTACTACACCATGTATTTTTTATTAGAAAACCAGAATATTATTATTAAAATATTTTCTTTAAAGATTTAAGTTTATATTTTAAAAACTTAAATAGATTGATTAAATAATACTTTATTATTATAACTTTTAAACACGGCCATAATTGAAGATGTCACAGAGGGTCATCTCGGAAGTTATGTAAAAAAGAACACCTCAGTAATGAAAGGGTAAGCTAAGACAATGAGTTTTCTGATAATGGCTAGCTTACCGATCTCAATGGAGGACGTTGGTAACTGAGAACACCCTTTACAAGTAAGTATCTGCAGCGCACTTAATTCCTCTTCCTCTTGAAAACTTTTCTATAGAAGATTTGCCTGTTGCAAGGTGTGCAGCTGCAACTATTGGATTCGGCGTTCTTGAGTAAGATAAAATGATGCAGATGTACTGCTATAAAGTGACTGCGAAGAAAAGATATTGTAAAGTGGAATGATGTTATGATTAATTCAATTTTGAAAGAAAGCAAACTGTTTAAGTTTTAAACCACTGTTTCATGGCATCATTATTAATTACATCATAAATTTTCGTGTGTTTACACATGCATTTGTATTTGTAAAGATACTTTAAATTTGATTTTGATAAATTTGAAGCCGCTAAATAGACATAATAATATCAGACTGTCGCAAAAACCTGTATTTTAGTTTTCCTAGTGGAGAAACCTATAATCATTTATTATTTACATAAAAGTACAAGCAACGAGAATAAGATAGAATAAAACTTATTTTCTCTTTCATATGACTCTATAAAAGAGATAAACAACAAAGTTTCCAAAGTATGGGAAGAATTCACAAATCTGTAAAAGTATTCGGTTAAATATTACTATACCAAAATGTTTACCACTATCCAAGTAAGTATATTTTATAAAATATATTTGGCACAATATACGAAAACAAGTTACTAAAATAATCATCTTTGAACGGGTTTATCCATTTTTTATACACAATATATACTGGAGAAAATAAAACAAAAAAATGATCGGTAAATCGAATACTATTTTTTAAAATATTTAATGCATACATAGTTATTTTTGTATCACGCTGATGATGAAAAAAATTGTATTTTATCTTGTTTTTTTTCTCTCATGAACAATTCGTGTATTTTGAAATGAATATGACGCAACCTGGATTTATTTCCGTTCACGCATACATACCAACATTACCAAGATTAAATGTCTCTCGTCTCAGCGTCTCATATACAATAGATAAAAATTGATACTATGCTTTGATTCTTTTCTTCATTAACTCAGATTTACATTTACATTTTGCCCACCCCTGCGATGAAATGGCGTGATGAAAAGTCATTTAGTTAAACACCATTAAAC
The DNA here is from genome assembly GCA_031772225.1 of Eubasilissa splendida. Taxonomy (NCBI): domain Eukaryota; kingdom Metazoa; phylum Arthropoda; class Insecta; order Trichoptera; family Phryganeidae; genus Eubasilissa; species Eubasilissa splendida. The sequence continues at coordinate 50,881,927 of CM062845.1, forward strand.
ACCACATTCCATGTCAATTGACGTGCGTTCCTCAGAAGCTGTATTTTTGCGGTTTTTCTGTTATTCGGACTTTCGCATGGTCCAAATTTCTTGATCGCGTCACATCACTAAAAATTTAAATTTCGCTTCAGTTTGATTTTTCATATTCTGTACCACTTCGATTGACTGCGATGATAAAACATACACTTAAATTATGCGCGTCTTCGAATTAAGCAGTTAATCGTTTTCAATACAAAATAAAAAAAACTATTATTACGTTTTATAAATTCTAAACAAAAAGATGTAATGTAATAAAAAGATTCCATTCGCATTTCGCAAGAATTAACGTTTCACTTTCACGTAATGCATCGGGTTCCGTTCCAAATTTCACTCAAAGTTTTTTTTTCGCGCAGCTATACTTTTATTTACATTTGATCGATTTTCAGTGTGATTATTGGGGTGTATTCTGATGTATTCTGTTAGAGTGTACTCGCATACTACTAAGCATGATTGGAGTGATTCTAAAAAAGGAGGGTTTCTATGTTCACTTTTAAAATAATTCTTATTTTATATATTTGTTAAACTTCATTTAGAGTATTGGATATTTTCAGTAGGTGATTACACCAAAAGTGAGATAAATTTAAAATTAATTTAAAAGTTCCCACTCACCGTCATTCTCCAAAGAAAACGCAAAACTTTTCGGAATACGGAATACCTACTGCGATCCGAAGACTATTTGTAATTCATCCAACACTTGACTCGATAACTATTTTAACTTCTTCCTATTCAATTCCGTTTCATTCATATTAAGTACTTGTCTAAGTTCTCATTTCCAAATCGGATCGCGTGCGTCTCGTTCGGGAAACTTTATCGTCTGATCCCGGTTATAAAAAGTTACAAATCTGAACGCCCCCAGATCCGGCGCCCGGCCCTCTCGGACGGCCCTCTCGGACGGCCCTCACTTCTCCTAGGCTTCTCGTACAGTCGATTACGCAGGGGTGTCCACACACTCGCGGGAGATTTCTTTCGGAATCCAGCTCACGTTTCACCGTAGAGGATCATTTTCGTACACTCCCTAGGTATATGCTCAACTTTACCTTCACATTCGACGGTCTTATAACAGTTTTACTCTTTAATTATACCGACTCGAAAATGTTTCACGAGATTACCGCCTTCGTACTTGGGATTTCATCGGCCGATCTCATTGCAAAACCCCTTTTTAAATCTATGGTGATTTACGCATTTTAATCCAATAGCACTTTTTCATCAGGAGCACCCGCCACCGCGTCCGAAGAGATCATCTAGCGCAGACCCTCATAAGTCGTCCCCGCTCGGCATGATAACTCTCGTGCAGAGCCGGGCTGATAACTCGCCAGAGTACCCCGTAGTCAGAAAGCGATAACCGTCCGTGGGAAAATATCGGGAGATGGAGGTGGGAAAGTTTATAGATTTAACCGCGACGAACGCGGTCGGGGGAACTGCTCACCCGATTGACGGGCCTCATAATGTACACTCGTGTTAGTGAAGATTTACCCACTACTGCATAACTATTGAACTTTCTATCCCGGCGCCACCTGGAACACTTCGTTCCGTGCTTAACCTGTGAAACATTGCAATTACTACTTTTATACGGTGACAAAAATATTACAATAATACAAAAAAGTGCCGTCGGAAGAACATTCGATCGGTAATATAAAGGTATCGGGTTCGAGTTCCGGTCACAGCTCAGTTTTTTTTCGGATGTTTTTTACATCGGTTTAGACTTGAAGAGGCAGTGGTGCCCGTAATGACGGACGATATTTGAACATAGAGAGAGAGGAACTCAGAGAGGATCTGAGCCCCAGGGCTCCGAACCGGGTCGCTCTCTATGGCAAGATTGATTATCAAATATCAATACCACTTATATTGTTTACGTTTTTTAAAATTAAAATTAGATATTTTCAAACTCCGTTAACTAACAATCTTTACCTTTTGATATGTTGCAACGAAACTAACGTGTACTTTGATTACAAACGAATGAAAAATGTCTTGTGTTGGATTTCTCAGTGACTTTTTTTTTTCTTTGCCTCCCGCTTGACGATATTATCCAATTCATTGTTTCCGATTTAAGTGAAAGTAAGGTTACATTTAAGACTAATCAAAGTCAATGATTCCAAAATGATGCCGGCGTTGTCTGCCGAATAAAAAATCTCGCTAATAGAGTACACGAAATGTGGCATTTCCGCTTCCATTTATAAACAACATTATTATTACAATTTATATACGGTTCAATATTTTACACAGCATAATATATGCATAGTGTAATTATAAATTAAACTAACAATTTTTATTCCTATGCATTATGTACCTATATCATATACTGTATTTTAAACATGGGTAAACGAGTATATTTGAATTATTTCATATTTTTGGTTATTCAATTTTATAATTTGCATGACATTATAATTTGTTATCGTTTATATTTCACAGTTAGATTTACAGTCTTCTGTCTAGTTGAAGAGACTGTGGACATCTTCTACAGACATAATTTTGTAAATGACTTAAATAAATAATAAAAGTAAAAATATTCTCTGTTTGCTCCGTTTGGACCACTGATATTGATATACACGTTAATACAGACTTGTATATTAACTAATGAATGTTCGTGATTGTTTATGACGCCTTTATTTAAATTCAATAAAGTATAATAAATCGGGATCTTTCAATGTTCGATTGACTCGTCTCTTATGGCAAGTCGTTATATAACTTTAATCCGTAGCCCAATTCTTGTTTTAGCTCTAATTCATTTGTAACAAAATGTTATTCTTGATCTATTCAGGTGCCCGTTGCATTCCCAGGACCTGGACTACTCAGCTAGATATCTGTAATATGTTCCGTCCAGCGTCGTCGCAGTGGTGATTTCGATTCCGATCACTGCAGTTCCGCTCTTTCTCCGCGAGGATTCTCCATCCGCTCGCCTTCTTTGCTAGCTTCTCTGGAGACACCCCACGGAGACCGATAACTATTTAGGCAAACTTTCGCCTAGCAATCGATGAACATTTTGTACCACATCGAATTCATTGAAATATTTATGTAAGCATCCCATTCCGAATTTTCTTTTAGTTATGTGGTTACTCAATGCAATTACTCTCAGATATAACTATCGGCTTCATCAAACTTGAGTATTATAGAATGCAGGTCTACATATTATTTGGCTATTATATGATTAATTTCTGTGGTGTAATTTGGCGATACACTGGGTATTTTAGTACTACATTTTTTGTTTCAACTTTTACAATCAAACAATTTCAATTAATATTTATCCAACTATTAATAATGCATTACGAAATATGTGGAATGCCACAATAAGGTGTATTTATGAATTAAACAATTTCTTATTTAATAAAATGGATCGTTCATTGTGTGAATATTCAAAGAAAACTTCAAGACTATTTTGGTTTAATGTGCCTCCAACGTCCACAGTACAATCAACAATTTTAAAGCGAGATGTTCAGTACAAGTCTGGCCGAACTTATACAGTACCTAAATATACCTTTGCATTAATGCTGTAAGAAAAAGTGTCGGCGATAGTCCATGAACTTCAGTTTGACGTCGTGCGGGTTAGTATGGAATATACTGAACGCTGCCGCTTTCAGTGCAGTGATTTCTAATATAAACCTGTCAACCGAGGCGAGACTAGCGGTTCATAATAGAGTTCAGGTATTAACATTGAGGTGAAAGTAGGCTGAATGCAGTGGAAATGAGATCACTTAGACGTATATGTGTAGAATGAATGCACATAATGAAACAAATTCATTGTGGTTCATTTTTAACTTTGTTTTATAAACCACTGTGAGTTATTTTTTATATTCAACCGGTTTCAGAAAAATGCCTTTTACTTCATCAGGATGATAAAACTAACTAGTTTATTTAGTTTAGTTGTAGTTTTTTCATCCTAATGAAGATAAATGTATTTTTAGGAAACCGGTTGAACTCACAGTGGTTTATAAAACAAAGTTAATTAAATATTCGCAATTCGTTAGAAAGATGTTATATGACACCAAAAATAAAAGACACCCACGGAATTCTCGACACAAATGACCAAGTACTGGAAAATGATCCTGTCAGATGTAGGAATGTGAATAAGATTAGAGTGTGTGATCGTGGCGTTTAATTCCCTTTGCCCACCTCGGCGAGGAAGCGACGTGATGGTAAATTAGATAATTAAACAAGCAAATTAAATATTTGTAGTAGTGTCTGACTGGAGTCTGTTATCATTCCTATACGAGTATGGACGAGAACAAAAATGGGAAGGATTTTTTATGGAGAAAAGAAATCAACTAAAAGTGTGGGAACTATCAGTAGCGAAGTAACGCTACATATAATTAAATAGAGGCTGACACATTTCGTAGATTGGCAAATACCAGCAGGACAGGTGTCATCACGTGAAAAAAATTGTCATAATATTATTAAGCTTTAATAATATAACGTACCCACCTACAATTTAAACCTATTAATCAAGTGGATGTCCCGAACTAAACACTGGATTTAGTTAAATGATGGAGTAACCGAGATACCTACGTATTTAATATATTTTAGAAAAATCAATCCTACTTTTTTAAACCAACATTTTCTCCGACTCAACTTGCCCTACAGTGTTCAAGAAATTTTTAGTTTCTGTGTGTTTAGAAGTCTAATACGTGTTTGGCCCAAGGAAGATATTTATGATGTCTTTGTCCGAAAGTTTGACTTATCTTAATTGTGTTGTTGGTTAATTATTCCGTTCTATATTGATTCATATGGCTGTGTGTGTGTTCTCCTGGACGTATAATAAAATGTTCAACATACATTTGTCCAATATTGAGTTCTCTAAATTATGTATATATTTGAATAACGGAAGGTTTCTTGAGTTCTAGAAGTTTAATAAAATCTTGAAGAGAACTATTATATCAACAGAACTTCATGTAGTTTTATAACTGCCACCGCATCCTATTAGGTTTAAACTAAAATCATCATATTAACATTCTAAGTATTTTACCTGAAAAATGTTACAGTCATGAAACCTAAATATTATGTTTTATTTCGCCGGTTTCATGTTTTAAACTTGGACAATTCTATGTGAGACAGTGCGAAATAAATTTTCTAAAATATTCGCTGTATCTAAAAATAAAGCTAGACATTTGTTTTCGGAATTTACAATCGTTAGCGATTCCTGTTGAATAAATCGACAAACACGCCAATAATGGTTACAAATCGATACACTTGAGTAAATAATATATTAAATGCGACTAGGTGCTCACATTATCGGAGAAGTTCAGCCGCCAGACATTTATTTAGGAAGCTCACTCCCGATAATCCGATGTGATTTACATTCATTAACTAGTTCCACAACCGAACCAACGGAAACATGCACGGAATTGAACTTGTGATGCTAAAATTTAAAAAAACGTATTTATTTGAGATGTTACGATTTTTTAGAATATAGTTTCGTGTTAATTAATCTATTTATAAGTCCTTTTCAAATTGTTGTCTTCGCTGTATAAAGTATATTTTTATTTCAGAGAAAACATGTCATTGGTTCAATTTGTGTTACACTTTCATTGTTTAGACCGATTAATGATATATTTTCATAATACAATTAAATATTTTAAACAATTTTTACAACATGTTGTTTTTGAATAACCAGGAAATGAAACACAATTTTTTAAATTTAGTTATTATTTTTCAATTATGTATAGAATATAATATCGGCCAAGTGGTCGCCTCTGGCAGCGGCACAAATTCTCTTTTAACCATATTTTTCATAAAATTCTCTTACACTTTGCGTATTATTTAGGCAATCTTATTTTGAATATTGTCTTGCAGCATCGGAATTATTGTTAACTTATTAGTGTAAACTTTATTTTTCATGTACTCTCCATATAAAATAGCCGGAAGTCGTCAAATCAGGTAATCGAAGAGGTCGGTCGATATCACTACTTTTTGACATTATGCGGCTCGGGCTGTGTGTGAAGTGGCATCGTCCTATTAAAACCATATGTGTTGCAGGCCTATTGGACCTAATTCGGTCACCAAGAAGTTTTCCAACATGTGACGATTGCGATCACCATTAATGATTACAGCATTGCCACTATTATTTCTATAAAATGTTTTAACGACTTTAACACGTTTATAAAGCATAAATACTCTATAATAAGTTGTAATCAACTACTCTCTATGACTACCAAATATTCAAGCAACATAATATTCACCCTGTAGATGGAATCTGACGACATTGTATAGCTTATTTTTTTACACTTCCCGCACTTCCCGGCGGTGACTATATTTGTTTTTTATTAAATTAATTATTTTACATAAAACATATTATATAATTTATTTATTATTCAACACTTGTCAAATTGTAGAAATAATTTTTGAATAAATGCCCGCCTACTTTGACCGGTGACTTTTATTTTCATCGGTCTTTGTTTCGGTTATTTCTTCATATACATACAGAGCCGAGACGTGGACCGGCACCGTCAATGTCATACACAAATTAATACAAAGAGCAATGGAAAGGGCTAAATTTGGAATATCTCCGAGGGATGGAGTACCTAACGTACAAATTCACCAGAGAATGGCAATGGACTGGACATATCCTCGCACTAGTGTTGACCGTCCGTCCGATGGAGCGATGCCGTCAGAAGAATGGAGGGCAACTAATGAGGAGTAGGACCGAAGACAGAGAGGAAGTGGAGAGGCACAGGCTAATGACGATGGTATATACGTACACATGTATTATAAGTAGCACATTTAATGATTTTTAATATATTCTCCGTTATCCTTCCACGTAACTCTCACGTAACTTTTCACGTAACTCGTCTCCTCAAAATGTCATTATCAGCATTAGAAAATCAATAAAGCGTTTTTAATATGTAGAGCGCCGGATATACCGGAGCGAAACTTTTTACAAAGGTCGGATCTAGCCGGAACTACCGAAAGACGCCGTACTGAACAAACAGCCTTTAAAGACAGATCAGTATCCATAATATATTATTTTTCGTTTTCGTTATATGGAGTAAGAGGGGAATGGCGGGCCGAATGCGGCTTGAATACTTAAAGAGGGCGCGCTCCCCGCGCTCCCCGCAATCCCTGGGATCATTGCCTTCACACCGGAGCCCGTCCGAGATATCTACGTACGAACAACACAACGATCGCGATGGAATGTATTTACTGCACTTTTCAATGCATATCAATGGAGAATAGGCACTTTCAAGATTCCGCAATAAATAAAAGGCACGACTCGACAATCCTGCGTATGAATAGACACTATCACTTTAATAATAATTATTATTAACCGACTGATAAAACAATATCAGGATGATATATTCATTACAATTTCTGGTATAAATAAAACCGTACGTCTACCGAGAGTCGAACGACGAGTATTTAAAAACTTTTGTTTTAAAATGATTTTTGTGGGATGCGAAACAAATAAAATCTAAATGCGTGATGTGTGGTGAAATATAAAATCATTAACTTAATGAGTAATTAAGATTTCCTAATTCGACGAATGTTGGGTCCGCTTTGCAGAACGCGGTACAGCCTTAACATGAAAAACTGAGCTGCGTCTGTCAGCAAGTTCAGAATGTTTTTCTGCAATTGCACGCCTCAGATCTTCAAGTTGTTGGCAATGTTTCTCGCATTTATGGTTTCTCCGAATACGAATGTATCCTGATATTGCGGTGGTTTCAGATGGCTGCCCAATATTGTTTTCGTTGCCACGGCAGCGGTAGATTTAATATAAATCTCTTTGGCAGATATCTACTTATAGATGCATGAAATGAACATAACTCCAATTGACGTTTTCTAGGTTGAAAATGTAGAACCATCTTTGAATAGGAAATAAGACGCCAACTCTAGTCTGACAAATTATTCATTAATCGTTGTACATGATTTTTTATGAGAGTATTATTCTGGAAATAGGTGAATGTCTTAAATTAGGTTTAACTAAAATAAATAGTTAATCAGATAGCTTCGCTTTTAAAACTCAGTCACCTGCTTCAACTAGAGCAACTAGAGCTCTGTGTTTGTCCACATTCGATTGAAATGTTAATGTTTTCAGATAATACGTCCAAAATGTTGAGGCAATTCATGAAACTCTTTAGTTCGTTGACCTGCATGGACTCGATAAAGTAATAGTTTTTACAGAATCACTCAGCTGTCTCAAATTATTAATATCTTCTCTCTATTTCTTTAAATCAAACCTATCGCTGATTTTCAGAAAAATTAAATTTTTGTTTTTCTCCCAGTTTGATTTTAAAAATTTCTGATTTTATTTTAGCGTAGATTCCATATTGGTAATAAAAAACTTATTCTCTTATTGGAAGCTTATCGAGTCGGAAACAGCAAGTATGATCGACTACTTGTATTGGATATGATAACAGTTTTAAAAATAAGTAGCTGGGATTCTGAGGAATGATGTAGGAATATTTAAAGCTAAACAATTTAGTCATATTTCACCGACTACTCTCGCTAATCCATAGTACATAGATTCACTTATGAGTAAGGATAAGATTATACATAACCAAATGTCGCCTTAGATCCAACACTGTTATTCTAAGCTCATCTCTTCAAAGTAAATTGTAATAACTTATCGATACTTGAGCGCGGTAGATGCGATAGGAAAAATATAATGACAAATAAAATCACTTCTTTAATATTAGCAAAATTACTTAACAAAGAAAACACTTTTTTTAACCCACTATTTATTGATAAATCAACATGTTTCGATACCAACGGTATCTTCTTCAGGAAACAATGTATACTCAAATTAAAAATACAAGCATAGATAAAAACAAAACTATAAAGTATAAGTGGTGGGTAACTAAGTAGGAACTACTATGAAAACAAATTTAAAAGGTGCCTATTTGAAAAAAAGAAAGTGTTATTTACAAATCCCTAGTAATTATAAAAAAATATTATTATATTAATTATAATTTTATATCAAAAACACAATAATTTCCTACTAAATAGTATTTATAGCGATCCCATTAATGTTTATTTTTTAATTTGTTTTACCACTTTGTATCGCTGATTTGAGCAGCCGTGATAGATGTCAAATTCGCGCTCTGGTAATTTTTGTTTTCAAATGCCGAAAATATATGTTTTCACGCATATTTTAGCTGTTTTATTTATTCACAAAATAAGTTAGCAAATTCAGTAAATTATATGGTTTTACATTGATTTTAAGGGAAAACAACATTTTCTTGAACAAAGCAAATATTTTATGTACGTTATTTTGTATGAAAGTAGCAATTAAATATTTTGTTTATATATAATACCGTTGTCTTTTAAACACTAGATGTTAATTACTAAATAATATGAAGCAAACAGCTTGCTAAACGGCAACGTGGTTTTTTAAATAGATAATATTCAACCAAACTACAAAATGCATCTGACATAATAATTTTAAATTTAAAATATTGCGCAGCGTCAGACTAAATACTGTGTATTACTTTTACTGATTTCAAAACATATTCAGATACTTATATTAATTGGGTAGTTTGATAAATTATTTAATTTTCGATGGATTGATTAAAAAACCGAGTTATTTTTAATACTTGTCTCGAATGCGAGAAAATAAACAATTTTATTGTCGTCATTTTCTATTCAAACCTTCTTCTCTCGCATGATTTACTCGGACGTAACAAATAACGTCATTAAGTATTTAGGTAACATTTATTAGAAGTTCAATTATTAGCATCATGTTCAAAGACTATGCAATTTGGTTGGAATTTCTCGAATTTCAAACTGGAAAAATATTGTGAATGGAAAAAAAAATACAGATTTGAGATAGCCTGTTCATAGACTTTAAACAGGCTTTTGTCAGTGAAACATAGAAAACTATTACATAACACACTCTGAAAATACTAAGCATTCCCTTAAAACTAGTAACACTAATAAGACTTGTATTGTCGGAATCTAAAGTAGTTGGAAATATTCCGAATGAGTTAACGGATACTGTAAAAATTGAGTCCGGAGAAGGACAGGATAATGTGATGCACTCTCAATAACTCGAGGCAATAACGCATAATGTTATAAAGCATTACGGGCTGTATTAACTACAATACATTGCAAATGTGTACCTTTGCTGATGATTTCATTATTACGAGCCGATCTAAATAAATAATGATTTCTTACATACAAAACTATAGTAAGACCAGTAGTCACGCAAGGTTGTGAAACATGGTGCCTAACCCAAATCGAAGAAAATAAATGAGCGGTTTTGAATGTATGAATCTATACTAGGAAATATAACTAACAGAATAAAAATGAACTATGAGCTCGAAAATGTAATAAATATATATAAATTGTAAATATTCATTTATATTAATTGAAAATATAAATATATAATATAATATGTGCTTGAATATGTATTTATCGAATATAATAATAAAAACATAAGCGACCTAGGGATTGAAACCGCCTACCACCACTCGATTCTGATTTATAAAATCTGAGTACGTCTATATTATCGTGTATATAATGCGATACTCGATAATGTCAAGGTGAAATTTATTTTAATAAATTAAGAGAAAAGTACTTCCTTCTACTATCCTTAAATCATTACATTTAAGGCATTTCTCCTAATATGATTAGGTATATCGAAAGACGACACGGATAGACAATAGATATTCGATAACAGAATTATTTTCTGATGGACGACAGATATTTAAATACTTGCTGGTAAGAAGATTGAAAATACAATTTATGAAATTGTACATAATCTATGTATAAAGCATACGATCTAGCTACTTTTGTGTTTTTTCACTTTAAAACAAAGTACACTACTGCATACATTTTTCAAGCAATTTAATGATATATACTCTCATTGATAATATTGTAAAATTCTGTTAATATAAAATGATGTGTTATATTTTTGTTATAGTTATTCAAATTAAGAGAAATGTAAATATATAATTTCTGTGTATACAATATTATTATTATTTAATGGGAATTGAAATGCTATTTTATTTTTAATATTAGTTATTATTTATTTATCCTTTCAAATGTAGATTTTGTCCTACCTCTTCTTATAATCTAAGTTATGTATGAAACAATGGAAAAATATAAATGTATAATATACAATTAATAATTTTCAGGAAGTTGTTTAATAGCAATAAAAATATTATTTTTCAAGTTATTACATATTGTTTTTCAAGAAACATTCGCGTACTTTTAGTATATTCTATGAATACATTATATTAATAAGATGACAATCGACGGTAAATCAGTTTTTTTAAATTTAAACCATTATTCGTTTCCTTATATGGTACTAGATGGTATAGAATGTATCACAGCGGTGATGTTAGAGCGTTGATGGTCAGACAGTTGATAGTGATGTATACAGCAATATATATTTCATATAATTTGTATTGTATAGCTTTATGGAAGCATTTTTCGCTTCAGATGCTGGTGTCATTACGTGGTCTGGGATATTTTAAATTTAATCAAATGATTTACCGTGTAAAAAAATTGAAACGGAGAAGAAAATTATTCAGTTAGTAATAAGACACTGCTGTAATAATATTTTGATTTCATTATTTGTTTTAAACATAGTTCGCCGTCTGACTATCTCGAGTATTATTATATTTCAGCAAGAGCGAGTAATTTTCTACTCGTAAAAACAAATAATTTATCTGCTTCTAGTTATTATTTAAAGATGACTAAAATAAATTCAACATACATACATACATATAATACATACATCGAGACACACTTGAAAGTGTTGAAATCCACACAAAGTTAGTTTGATACTTTCTTAATGTAGAGAAAACAGACAATATGTATATGTTTATGATTTATAAAGAATATGGGTCTTCAAATAATATTCAACCAGCGACGTTCCTCGGAAATCATATTGAGCTATAATTTAAATTTGTAGCGATTGTTTGGTCCAAAAGTGCTGGATTATAATAGATAACAGACAGACAAACTTGCATTCAGTTTTATAAATATAGATAACTATATTATATTTGTCGCCATTCCTTATCCACCAATCACTCTACTCGATGTTCCTTCGCTTTCTATTCCAGTGTACTACTCTGTAACCCTTACACCTTCCGATCACTCATTTCGATACTTCTTTGTCTCGTTTCCAGTCGTTCACTCTCTATAAACACATTTGTATTGCAGGAGGAATAGGAGAGCCACAGAGCGGAAGAGGGGTGATCTGTTTAGCGCAGGGTTCTGAAGAGTAACTATGCCTAATTTGTTTTAGATCAGACAAAGTTTATACAGAGAACAGACAAACATACAACTTAATATACATATATAGATAAACTTATCATCTGAAAATCATTTTAGATCTCGAATGTTATTGAAAAAACAAATTTTAAAAATAAGTAAAAGTATTAATAGCAAATTAAATATTAGTCCTAATTAGTTACCCACCACTTATACTTTTGTTTTTATCTACGCTTGCTTTTTTAATTTGAGTATACATTGTTTCCTGAAGAAGATACCATAGGTATCGAAAAATGTTGATTTATCAATAAATAGTGGTTGAGACAAAGTTTTTATCTTATTATTTAGAAAACACAAAAGTTGCCTTTTTCCTACGACGTACACTTTCGTAATAAGATATTCTTCATTATTTTGGGTCAATGTAACGAGCAATCGAACAACGTTGCCAGTTGTACATACGAGTACTATCGACGCGTAAAACGCCACGTTAAGAAATCAGACTCGGATCTGAGGGCGTCGTTTCAAATACCAGATCGACAAGTTTTTAAAAAAAATTAGTTTATCTAAGATACCTAACACTTTTTTAGCGAAATCTGATCTTCTAGCTTTCTACTACTTATTTTATAATATGCGTTTATAACTGTAACACTCTATCTTCGTATTGGATGACTTATGTTAAGTTTTTCGAATTTATATTTGTTTTTTTATTTTTCGTTCTCTCAAAAGTAAGATGCATTCGCTTTCATTCCACAAGTACGTAAGATAGATGAATAATTTGTCAAGACTAAACTTTGTGAAATTGTGACACCATTCAAATTATTTTTCTAGCGCGCTGCAGATATTTTTTGGCTAGTTAAATAACTCGTTTTTAATGCATAAAAAAATAACCCGGAATAATTTAAGTCACCAATATTTATAATATGAAAAAATGTTCTCAAAGATTTTGACCGTCGAAGAATATGATAAGCATTTAGGGAAAAAACGAAGATGGGTTCTCGGAGCACTCGTGAAGTTGGGTTTAAATCCCTCGATAACCCCAATTTGAGATTTGTTTTCAAAGTATTAGTTCGTAGAAAATACATTTGAAACAAATAGACTTTCTTTAGAAAGTTAACAGAATTAACAACACTACTCCACTCCTCATTGATTCGATCGGATACTGTATTTTAGATTGATTGAATAATGATTGCAGTCGATATTACATTTTAGGAAGATAGTATAATTATAAAATACAAAAAATATATTCGGGTGCGTAAAAAGCTATACATACTATTTTTTCAGATGGAATTCATCTCAATAATCTTTCTTCACCTGACTAAGAATATGTTTAAAAAATGCACTGTACTGAATAAACAATTCTAGTACTAGGTAAGCAAACTAAGGTACCAGCGGCTGCCCCGCTTGCGAGAGTCGGATAATAAGGCTTACTTTTTTTTGACACCACGTATTTTTATATTTTATTTCATAGTGAATTTTTTATAAGGATTCAAAAATTTCAACTAAGGAGTCTCGTTGCAAATTGAAAAAAAATGATTTGAACCTAAAAACGTAATTCAAATGTGTATAAAATAATAATATATGGATGCATTTTTTAATATTTTGAGCGTCGTATCACTTGGATGGCTTTGGGAAGGATGTTGACTCTGTAGATGAGTTAATGGTGAAATTTGAAGTAACAAGAAGTATCCACATTAAGTAAGTAAGGCTGCCCAAACATTTGCTTGCACTCTCTAATGCTTAGATCGGTCCGCGCTGTGGTAGGTAGCAATGACTTGGAAACCTTACATATGTGATTCTAGAGAAGAACTATCAACATATCTTGAACAATATTTGAATATGTTTAAATCTGTGCAGAACTACAATTACTGGGTACAATCCACAGAGAGATTATCATCAAAATATGTTATTTACTATTATTTATGTGGAAAGGTAAATATGGAAGTCTTCGGATGAATTTTTAAATATACACATAAAGAATAGAGCTTCATATTTCTTAGCTTCTCTGTTACATGGGAATGAATATCGAATTTAAAAATAAAAAAACCAAATAATTGAAAGGTTTCTACATGATAACATATATACAACTTCCAAAAATTTGATAGGTGTGGTAGTCGGGCATGGGTAGAATCGGTGAACGTTACATTGTGTAAAGTTATCACTTACAGGTCACTTTACACACAGACAGGTCGTAAACCCTCTAATGCCCGAGACTTCCATTCTTGCCTTTCCATATAAATAATAGCTTCGTCTTTATGAGACATCTATAATATATCTATCTTGAAAAAATTTAATTAGTAATAACTGCATTGCTAGAGAGTCTTCAAATAGAACCAATAATAATACATACCTTTGTGTGCCGTAAACTGTGATATTTAGAGAATGTAAACCGTGGACGCGATCATCACCTCGTATAAGCAAGTACATATCGCAAGACAGATAGATACAACAGAGAGACTTGCAGGATAAGGCAGAATTAGAACATCCCGCGGACCAGATTGACGGATTTAGCGAAGTTTGCAACCACCGGCTCACCGCAAGAAGCATCAGGTGCGTTGCGTGTCATCGATATATGGTGACCGCGACTGCTCTGTCTGACGAAGGAGAGGAGATGAGTATTATTCAAGGGAAAATAGAAGATATATAGTGCTTGGGTAGACATTAGCTGTTCTAATTGCGAAACATTCGGAAATGGATCGGTCTTTAAGTCGAGAAGTTATTCCGTACTACCGAGGACAGACTGTCTGTGATCCTGCAAATAGTGAACGCCTACCCAAAACTTGTGACAGATTAATTTTTAGAAAACCACCATGCTGTAGGGACATGAATTACCAATCCGATCGATCCACATTTTATGTTTCAAAGAAATGCGTAGCTTTCGTAAACTATGCAATTAAAGATGTGCCATTGGAGGTAACATCACGAATTTTCACGAAAACTATTTCTTTCCAAGGTAATAACAATACACGGTACAAGAAGATAATCCAAATTTACTACATCTGAACATCAGTCGGTCTTCTTTGCTCATTCACCGAATTCATTTCCAACTCATCGCTTCGAACAGAGGGCTCCCTCGACTCTACCGGATTTGATCCAACCGACACCATCACCTAGCATGACATCCGTGCTACATGACCAGCCATTTTCATTCAGTCTACGAGCTCCCATGCTTAGATTTTACATTATGTACCGCAGTTTCCTATCCAATCCGATATCGATTAGAGGTATCCCCAATGCGCCTAAACCTGCACTATAGATACAAAACCGCAATCCACTACCTTCAGTACCGCAGCTTCCGGACCCCCGCTACCCTTACCCCGTCCTGACGCCAACGTCAACGCCCATCTAGAGCGAGGCGGCCATACTGACGATAGTTTCATTTAAATCAGTTTATTTATAATAACTAACCCTCTAATCCCGTTATTAAGCTCTTTGTAATGCTTTAGTCGGAATAGTTTGTCTATCTATTCACCATTTTATTTTTAACTCAGAATCAATTTGATTGAAACAGACCAAAATTCTTCTTACTACAATATTTATTGGTATAGAACTTTCTTCATTTCCCTTTCAACATTTAAAAAAATATAAACTCAAACCAACTAACTAACCTACAATCACGCCGTTTCTCCGCGGGGGTAGACATAGAGAATAGAGCGCTACACTCTTCTGTCCTGACACACAGTTCTCGCCTCATCCACATCTTCTCATACAAGCTCGCTGATTATTGAAGCTTCTAACAGGACCATCCCCCAGTATCCGATTTACCTGGTCGTGCCAAGTTTTCCGCGGACGTCTTCTATTTCTGGTGCCATCAACACTTGCGTCATATATCTTCCTTACCATCCTCTCCTCATTCATCCGTTCCTTATGACCAAACCGCATTAGTGATCCTTTCTTTATCTTACTCACTATACTAACATCAGCTTTATATTCTTTCCTTATTTCTTCATTCTTTACTCTGTCGTAAATGGATTTGCCACATATACACCACCTAAGTGATCTCATGTCCACTGCATTCTGTCTACTTTCATTTCTCTTCTGCCAGATTCAAGCCTCACCTCCATACATCAGTACTCCATACTACTAGTCTTGTCACCGTTGACAAGTTTCCGTTAAATAATATAATATAAGCCTAATATAATATAATAAATCAGATTAACGTCACTTGAACATAATAACATTTAGAAAAAACAATAAAATTAATATTTAAACCCAAATTCTAGCCATTTATTATCATATTGTTTATATAATCCCTAATAATGGACCTTTCAATGGGATCCGAAACGTCAGCTACTAAAGCCGGGGACACACGGCGGAATTGTTCAGAAAAATCTCTTTAAACGTTGATCTTTTGAAGGTTCGCATTCAGAGCATTATTTTGACTCTCACGGGGCATTTTAAAGAAGCTTTCACTTTCTGAGAAAGCTGAGAGTACATCATTTCCTTGGGTACTAGATTGAAGCCAACCCGTCCAAAAAGTTGCTGAATGAGAATGCCTTCGATGCTTATTATTCTGGCTTTCTCAAGCACTATTTATAAACATCATTGGTTTTAAACATCGAACCTTTCCAATTTGGATGTGTTCTGCTACACGAGAGAAGTGTGTTAGGAATTCGATAGTTTTATTCGTCGTCTTGGTACCTCTTCTTTAGGTTTAAAATGTCCATCCGAGGCGTCAAAAGTGAGTGCTGCACATGCCAATATAATGTTGAAATCATAATCTTATTTGCTGAAAAGATATCCACTCGGATATAGCATTCATTTTCCAGAATTTTTTGTCAAAATATTTTTAAAACTTTTCATCGTTTATGTTAGCTACTTAGATATTTGAAATGTATTTTTATGAACAAAATTGGAAAGGGCACAAGTATATGTGCGTAATAATGTTTGAAGAAGTCAGTGCGGTTTCAAAGGAAAACTCCCCCTAGCATTGAAACGCTCCGTATAAATGCCGAAAGAAACCATAAATCCCTCTTTGAAAAGAGACAATGAGATATATATTACCTACAGAGCTATAAAACGGCCGACAGCCGCCGAAAATACCTCGAGGATTTTTGATGTCTGATACGCGAAATAGACGATTTTTTCATATTGCGTGCTTTGTAAGGAACTGGAGATACAGAATAATTCCGCAATGCAACTTCAAATCTTATCATAGAATCAAGTTACTCTTTTTTTAAATAACTGGATTATTTTGGTTCCGGTATATTTATTCATTTATAATCAAGATTTCTGTACACAGACAATTGAGAGGTTTACATTTAAAGACAGTTGTGAGATAAACAAAATATTAACAGATTTTCTAAACATATTAAGAATTTTAAAATTGATGAGCTTTTCATAAAACGCTTCTAAAACATACAAATTAATATTTTTAAGAACCGCTATTAATTTATTATAAAACCGCCTATATACAATTGACAGAAATAGAGAGTGACGAGCTTGAAATGATTAACTTTAAATATTAGCAGATTTGCAATTAATAACTGTTATTGAAGTCATGTTTTTTATCAAATTTCGTCAATTGCATTTAAAGCCTGCATTTGTAAAGCAAACCAAAATTACACAACTTCCTCTATTACATACAGTGTATACTACGGGGTCGATAACATTGAAAAAGGGACCATATTTCACAAAGGGATTGAAAAGGTTATAATAGTATGATCTCTAATATCCGGCGTATCGTTGCAATCTTTCCACATTCAATATTAACAAATAATCGTCTTATATGACATTTTGACACCATGCTCTATTAAGGGATCTTTTAAATACTAATTAAATGCATTAATTAGAATGATATACATATAAAGTCAATTTGATCGAAAAATATTGTTGTTCCGCTACTGGGATTCGAACCTGGATCTTTTTCCAAACCTGGGAAGGTGCATTATCCAACTATGCTATAGCGACAGTACTTTTGATAACAAATTTTCTAACCCATATGTTACACTTTTCAAATTAATACATCTATAGTTACATTATTATTAATGCACCTCCCCCAGTTTGGAAAGAGATCCAGGTTCGAATCCCGGTAGCGCAACAACAATACTTTTTGATCAAATTGATTTTATATGTATATATTTTTAAATAATACATTTAATTTGTATATAAAATATCACAAACCTATGTTCTGAATGATTATAACATTACAAATAGAATGTGTTTTCTTTATAATATTAAGGGATCACCTAATACAGCACGTACTGTACCAGGATCAATAATCGATGCCTCCAAAATATTGTTGATTTCATAAAGATTTTGTAGGTTTCTGGTATCGGTAAAGGTGAAAATAAAACAAGGTAAAAGTGAGAGTATACAAACATTTTACGAAATTTTCTACACGCTATTTTCAAACCGTTCTTTTTAAGACAGTTTTCGTACAAATTCTACTATTACACATTATATGTTAAAATCTTAACTGGGTAATGTTAGAGTAGGTATATTTATCGCTAACTAGATAATTTAAAAGTGTCTAGTTGAATAGTTAAAGTTGTAATTTTTAGTGTAAAACTAAAGTTAATAATAAATGTTTAAATATAACTGTAACAGCTATAATTTAATTTAATTAAGCAGGCGTTTCTTACTAAATTGAGCGATTT
This sequence comes from Eubasilissa splendida, assembly GCA_031772225.1. Lineage (NCBI taxonomy): Eukaryota > Metazoa > Arthropoda > Insecta > Trichoptera > Phryganeidae > Eubasilissa > Eubasilissa splendida. The sequence continues at coordinate 50,900,709 of CM062845.1, forward strand.
TTTCAGATTATCACCCATTTTCAAATAGTATAAACCTTGCTGGGTGTAATCTGCATATTTTGAAAATTATTATACGTTATTCGCAGGTTACATTATATATTATACGAGTATATACCTAACCTAACCTTTGAATGTGAAATATTAAATAGTAATCAAAGTTTGCTATAATTATTTAAGGATTACAATGGAGTAGTTTCCTCACATTACAGCTCTACAAGAGACGTACCGTTATTAAAATTGTAATTTTTGGGAAAAGTCTATTAGATTTATTTTCTGGGCTCTATATTATGTATAGTTGAACAATATGCATATTTAGTGAGTTGATAAATCTGTTCCTTTTCCTAGGAATGAAAGTTGATCGTTGCGATTGAACTAACATTCAGATGTAATAAATGTATTCATCAAAAGCACTATTTGTTACGGAAGGTATCTGCAGAGTACTTATGTTTTCACGCATGTGCAGTGAAACTATCCTCCTTCGGGTTTCCACCGTGACTAAATTATCAGCTAATAATATAATGGTTGTTTTCTCAGGTGGCCTGGATTCACATCGACCGTCAGATGATCCTGACCATCCACCGTCACGTGATCTCCCGCTTGCCGAGGTTCAGCGTGTCGCACGACAACGCCATGACTTGGCTGCTGCACGTGAGCCAGGTGCAGCAGGAGGACCGGGGGTACTACATGTGCCAGGTCAACACCAACCCCATGATCAGTCAAGTCGGCTATCTCCAGGTTGTCGGTGAGTCAAAACTCTATTAATGCCAAAACCACTTAACTCATTACGAGCCGCGTCTGTTCGGTTACTAAATTATAAAATCTGAGAAAGAACGACTAAACACCCGTAATGGGATTTTCAAAACTTGTGTATCGTATCTGGCTTGTCAATACTAGCAGTGTTTCAATCTTATCTCACTTGTTTCATCTAGAATTTGGAAACCTAAAATTTTCACTATTTTTTCAGAGAATAAAAATGCGATGAGTTTGCGTTGATTTATAAAACCGTGAGTACCTTACAGCCAGGAAAAAATACGCGGAAACATGCAACATTGGTAGAATTATATAAATTGATATATGGTACCGACCTATTGACGCGTAGGATCATGAAAAAATGTCATGAATGTTAATGTTATCGCTTTTTGTACCTAAATAATATGTAGATATTACAGAATATGTAAAACTCGGTTGACATTATATAAATACACTTTCGTGAAATAGGATGAACATATGCTACGCTGGTGTTGAAGGTATCGAGTCAGAGCACTTTGCAGTTTGTCAGTGTTATTGCATAAAATATTATTTAGAATCAATAGGATTGCATTTTAAAATAAAATTGGTAGTAGGTATACAACTCTGTCCTTTGTTTGGTTTTTATTTATGTTATGTATTTATTGAATTAAATAGAGTGCATTTAATCCTGTTGAGTTTTCTGTACGATCAAATATATTTTGAAATAAAACTTTACTGAATCCAGCTATCGGTTTAATTATTGCAATTAAAGTTTAACAATGAATAATAATCCAGCAGTATTAACCCCGAAATTGGGACTATGATTAACACAAAATTTTGTAGATATTTAGACAGTTACATATTTCAGTTATCGTAAACCAATAGATTCATTTTTTAATTGCGAGTAAATAATTACTTCAGAGTATAATAAAACTAAATCTTAATTATTATTATTCGTAACCACTTTTCTTTTCATATTCTACATTGCGTACTCCATATTGCATATTACAGTTACAGTTATATATAAAATGAACTGAAATACCAAATTATCATTATTGTTCTACTCTTTCATTGACAATGACATCTTTCCTTTTCTCGCTTTCAACCGAAAAGTTTCACGTCTAACGCTTGTGGCAACCGCGCACCCATTTTTTTTTTTACAGCAACGGACTTCATCCCAAATTAAAATGTAAAGCTTTCTACCATTATTTTAAATATTACAACTAAATATACAATTACAAAATAAAGTCTACGTACTCTATTATGAATAAAATTAAGTTATCTAAAGAAGTAATAGAACGCGGAAATCGTTTAAAACTCTACAAATAAATAAAAGTGAATTTTAATTTGGATTTTTATCTATCCAAACGATATCTAATTCAGTCCTCAAGTCGAATTGCAATGCTATTTTTACAGACATAGTTATACCTATAAAATAATTAAAATTACTTGGATTCTTAATTCATAATTGAATTAATTTCATACATGGCCACCACGCGCCGTTTCAGTCACGATTGTCCGGTCTGTGGTCTGTGGTTTGTGGTCTGCGTATTTACAGTTCGGATTGCGGTCTACCTGGGAGTGACAAACTATTCGATATTTTCATTCAATATAGGATTTTAATAATTTTGGTTACCTAATACCTTGATTATTAAATGTATAATCTTTCTGGATAACATTAAAATGTCATTTTTTATTATAAAAGACTACTCAGATAGAGAAATTTGTGAAGTTTTGACTTGGTACCCTTCTCCCATGTTTAATTGTCTGCTCAAAGCTAAGACACCTGGTTCGAATAAATGAAAAACTTGATTATTTTTAAAATATTTTACGAAATAATCAGTCATTGTTGGCTAAATAAAAATAATTTTCCACATTCTCTTTTTCATTTTATTTAAAAAATAACTCCACATACAAGAAATGATCTTCAATGAGATATGGTGTCCCATCTTTGTAAACCTGTTACAATATAGGTGATAATCAAAGTCACGATGTCTCTTTTGACTAACCATACTCATCCAACATTCCTAAAATTCTTTTGAAAAATGTTAACGAAGATTTTTCCTATGTTATATCATGAGAATAATTGCGCCTTCGTTATTTACTAAGCAGAAGTGACGTATACAGATTTTGAGTCTGAGCACGTGTTTCCATAAGGTCTGCATAACTGACCACTGATTTCAGAAAAGTCAAACCTCTCTTCAGGTAAAATAAATGAGAAGTTTTGAATTATGTTTAATTCTAAGTCCATAATTTTCAAGTTCATGATCACAATAGGGTAATGTGGACAGGTGTCAATTGAATTTTATTCAGGGCTTCTTGTAATGACTATTGAATGTAGTTGTTGTCTTACTCCGGATAGAGACAACAAAAATAAGTATAATCTTGCATATTTTCAACAAAAGGTTTATAAGATCTTTTTTAAGAAACATGCGAGCTTATTTTATTCTTGAATGATAAATAGCTAAAATTGTGAATTCCGAAGATACCCAGACTAACTAAAACTTAACTTGTAAGGTTGTACTGGTTTTCCGATGACTTTGGACATATCTAATGTTACCCTGAATGAGGTCTTAATATAACCTAGTCTCAATTAAACACGTTCTTTGCTTAATGATAGCATAATTTAATGATTTTTTCCTGTAAACCACGTAGTTTTCTAACTTCATACTTGTGAAGTTTAAAATTATAGTTTTGAATAATATACTTTTTTGGGGTTCAAAAAATACATAAGATAATGAATTGAAAACCACCATCAAATACACAAACGCTACTCTTGTATTTTCTATGTTCGATTTGAAATAGTTGGACAGATCAAAGGTATTTTTTTTGTTAATAATAAAAGGCAGCTCAATCGGATTTGTTATTAACATCAATATTCAGAATGCTCCACAATGCTATCACAACAATGCACTTGCTTAGATTTGGTCCAATGTTCCCCGAAATGACTAACCTTATTTATTATTTTAATTGTACTAGTGCCTATCTAATCATAACTTTAATTTAGTACCAGTTCTTTTTTCATTCAAATTTCTATCACCTTTTAACATTGCCAAAGAATTATTAACTTGCTAATGGTATAAACTTATAACAAAGTTTGTAATTTCTCTTAAATAATCTAATAATATTAATGTGCACTCTCAAGTTTCATATTTTGTATATTGTTTGAATTAAAGTTTCAGTCAGTTTACTTTGTGTGAATTAAAAAAAATCTTTTAATATATTAGATAACGTATTTGTTTACGTTAATGGGCTAGTACAAGTTAGTGGAAGTCATTTTATATTTTTTATACCTCAAAAAATGCCAACTTACTTTTCCGTATCTTTCTGCTGATGCTAATAAAATCGACGATTTGAAGTTTAATAAATCTAATCTTATCGGCAATCAATTTTTTGGTATTTTTTATTTCTTTAATACACATTTTTCACGGAACCCCGCACACGAGTTATAGGATACAATATAGATTGCTATCTTAACTGTTTAAGGACTAGATTGCCTAGAATATAGCTGCCCATGAGACCTAGCAATACAAAACGGGTACAACAAATTGCTTTCTGCCAGTATGTTTACAAATATAATTTTTTAATCCGGAAATGGCGAGAACTTTGAATGTATACACTGCCTTCCTGCAAACACGTTTGAAAATGGCAAGAGTATTATTATATTTGAACTCGCGTCGCTAAGTTAAAAATGAATTATTTTTATCTCAAATTAATTATATTCTTTGTAAATGTACAAAAAAGTAATTAGGTAGACCGGGGACAATTGAAACATTTTGGAATCTTGATTTTATTTCTCCATTACTATTTTGTTTTTTTTTTGTGTGAAACTATTTATTAAATGTCTAACTATTTGAGCTCCTATTGATATTTTTTTCTTTGGCTAATGATTGTTTGATTAAGAGTTATAAGATAAATACTAATTGAAAGTTGAAACATGTACATGTACTGTAATGTAACAATTGAAACAACATTCGGATTAATCAAATAATCTAATAATAATAATATTTATTACAAAAATATTACTCTGACAAACAATGGTGGTTAGTTTGTGGAACCAATGTCGGCAATCAATGTACTGCATCCGACCTTCTCCAGGTCGACTCGCACTCTAAACAAACCAAACAATAACAATCTACTTCTTTGTCGTCGCTATTTTCGTCATTTTCCTGTGATTTTTTATTTGTATTGGTTAAGTTTTCTCTTAAGCGGTTCTTTCGTTTTTAAGTCACGCTCTTCTTAAATTTCATTGTTTTTGCGGGTATCCGTATAGACTATTGACTTCCTTGTCTTTCTTCGACAGCTACTTTTATCGGCAGTGCTTTTAAAAATGGCCTTATGGCTTCTACCAAAAATGCACCTATTGATGTGTTTGATCCAATATCAGTTGACGTGCCGAGTTACATGTCGGTTGACACGCTTGGTATTACGTCAGCTGGCTCGCTTGATTCTAAGTCAGTTGACAAGCTGCGGATTTCAGTTTGATTTTGGTTTCTGGACAGCGATACTTGGAGTGCTATTTGAATCTATAACCATTTCATTGGTAACAAGATCTGGAGTGCTAATATTGGCAGAAGCAGGTCAATCGGTAACGTATGATAGAGAAAAATCTCTTTCAGTGAACAAATTCCAGTTAAATGGGTCAATTCCGATGCAGTTAAATCCAGACATGATGTTAAATTGAGTGGAAGAGCGGTTTAAACTATTCAACGCACGTCATATATCGTCATCGCTATCTCTGGATGAGTTCTCGTCCAACCATCGCTAGCAGAGTTCACTGCTTTTTTAAATAGACCGTATACAGATCGGTCCAGTAGCTGCAGCTTGTGGGAACAATGTGGGGGAAAAGATAGGACAACTATGCCATTATCCCTACAGTAATCTAAGCATTGAATGCTGTGCAAGTGGTGGTTATCTATAGATAACAGTAAATTATAATTATTATAATCAGGAAAATTTTATATATTCTATATCATACTGAAACCAATAATAAAACAATTACTCTAAAACGATCGCTGTTTCTTTCATTTATCCCCCGTGCCGCACGGAGTAAAACACATTCATGATATGGCAGTCTCTTACAATAACAATAAAACTAAATAAAACCTAGAAAAGGACTTTGATTTTTCCGTCACACTTTTAATAGGGCGACTACAAATATATTATTATCCATTCCCAACCGCGCTCGGCGGAGGACTGGTCAGTGGAAGAGAAGTCTCTTCCTGCAATACGCGCAGAATGGACGTAGGATTCTAATTATCATGGCTGTTGTTTTAACTGTCTCCTTGTTTTAATTGTTCCCTGTCTACCCAAGTAAAATAAAGACTGGAAATGTAGTTAAGTTCAAAATTATTTAATAGTAATAAAAAAATAACAAGATCTGTTGACAAGTTTATAACAAAAATAATTATATAATTATTGTACTAAATGTTCTCATATTTTAGAAGAAGTTAAGGTTGTAATGTTAGGAAACGACCCATCAGTCACTGTTAACCCAGTTATTGTCGGTCCTAACTTTTATACTATGGGTATAATTTATTTTACCAAATTACACTCTTTAGTGCAGACATTCGAAATAAGCAACATATAAAATAACTAAATTATTTCGTTCGTTAGGTCGTCAGTTTGTCATATTATTAATCCAAGGTACCGTTAACTTTGTATTTGATGAAATTCGTAAGTTTACACATTATACATGTTCACAGCTAACGGAATTATAATCTATGTCATATTGTAATGTAAGATTAACTTTTCTAATTCAAAGTTCATCTAAATAAAAATATTACAGAAAATTATATGAAACTTAAGTATAAAATTCGTGGTATTCTTTTAACATCAATAGGTGCTTTGTGTTTTTTAACATTTGGTCAAATGGACATGGTATATGTTTCGGTCAATTAAATGAATTAGTTATTAAACTAGAATTAAATATATTATATGTTTTAAAATAAAATCTAGTTTCCATTTCAAAAATGCATCCAGTATTTATTTACCTAGGTAGGTTTTACAACATAGAAGACAAAAAATCCGTTGATTTGATTTATAATTAATAATATGTCAAAATAATTTAATGAAATTAATAAAAGAAGAATAAAAAACATTAGTTACTAGTACTGTGCTCTGAAGTTCATTCAAGGGGAATGTAAAATCATAATTTCAAAATTATTTTTATACTGGCTAAGTCCGTTCCGGTTAATATCTGATGGGCTACTATAAAAGTTTGACTTAATTCCTTTTCGATACACTGGGATGCTTAACTTGTAATCTTTCATGAATCACTTTCATTCAGTTCTTGTGACGTACAGCGTGAACAGTAATTTACACCTTCCGTAGGAAATGTTTCAATTTAGTTCACCAGTTTTTGATAAATTATTACAGTTCCCCCGAATATCTTGGATAATGAGAGCACTCAGTCAACTGTCGCCGTGAGGGAGAACCAGAACATAAGCCTGACTTGCAAGGCTGATGGCTTCCCACCCCCGAAGATCATGTGGAGGAGGGAAGATGGACAGACTATCTCTGTGGACAAGCGAAAAAAAGGTAAGAAGCGTGCATTAACTACCTCTGCGTAACACTAACTATCCCCGCGTAACAATAACAACCTTCTAAAATAAATATTTTATTTCAAACAATCATTTGTAATGTAATTTGATATAATAAAATTATTCGTTTGTGTTTGTTAAACCGATATTATTTTTTTATAAATTATAATTGTGATTCTAAGTTGAACAATTTTACTTTAAAGATACTCACTTTATATTACAATACATAGCCAAATCCAAAATTGAAAATATCTGTTTATTAATATTTTTACTGCTATATTTGACGTGTCTCATTATTTTTAAATAATAAATGTTTGCCTAAGCACGGGCATAGCCGAGTAAAGCCGATATTATTGTTTCAAATATGTATAGTATTATTATAATTCATATTTAAATATGTATAATATTAATATAATTCATATTTAAATATGTATAATATTAATATTATTTGAATTACGTAAAAACATTTGAAAACAGTAGCTGCTGTCTGTAGTGATATTGTATTAAAGTAAAAAATAAATATTATTACCTACAAAAATATTCATATTACCAATAATATTGATTATCTTGTAGTGACCTTGCATGTGCCCCACATACATGGCCGTCTAATCGCTGATCAACCATATAGGGCCGAAACCCAAGCATTAAATAAGTAGACAACATACATAATAAAGGACACTGCTCACGAAGCTAGCGATCACTTCTCCGCAGACCGTTCTCTGCCGACATCTTCTTCCATCCACCACTCGAGCGAGCTACTTCAGAGTTTAACGCGCATTAACTGTACAATTTTTTACATCAATGAACGCCAACCTTAGTAAGTGCTCTTTAAATACCTTGCTCTAGTTTCAACAACAGACACTCAACGCTGCTACGTGCACTAACACGCGTGAAACTAGGAGAATAGATAGGGGCCTAGTCTCACATCAATAAAACCTTCTGACACACTTACGAGTCAATGATATTAAACTCACACAACTCTGACAACTCCTACAATATAATCTAATTTGAAAAGTAAAACGTACCCACAAAATAAATGTGTATAATAAATATCTTGAATTAACCAGCATTTGAACATAAGATAGGAAGACGTCCAAGTTCAATTTGCGGTAGTGAACAAATATTTGTTGGATACATAGATTTTCTATGTATATCTTTCTAATTGATTAATTTAATTTGTATATAAACACCAAATGATATTATTCTTTAGTTTATTATTATCATCATCTGGTAACTAAATTTAAAAAATGATCAATAATAAATGGTTTATGCCAATCTCTTGGTGAGTGTGGAATCAAGAGTCGACGAGGAGCCGGCTAAATGATCTAACCATCAACCATCAACCATCAAGCCTCCTTCACACCTAATATTTCATGAAGGCCTATTTGTTTTCACACAGAGCTGCTCCTATACTATAAAAGTTTACAATATTATGTTTAGATGTAATATATAGACTTAGTCCACAATACTTTAAAAGGTTATATCTTATAAAAATGTCCTATTCTCAACCATTTCAGAGATAATCGATATTCAATTTTCGATTTTTTATTACAGTTTTCGATTTATATCGAATCAAATATCGTGTACGAACTAATTCCATTAAAAATAGTTAAATCGTCTAACTAATAAATCGAAAATTTCTGTAAAAGACTTGTTGAATTTATATCACAATTTATTCGTTCTCCACTCGAAGGTTAAACCCTCCCCCTCCCAAGACTTTGCAACTTCCACTAGCGCAAGCTGTAAAATTACAAAAAATATACTCAATTTTCGAATATCTACATGTAATTATACTCACTATGCAAAAGGTATCCCTTGAAATGTATTTAAAGTTTTATTTTAAATAACTGCTTTAGCTCTTTTACTCGAAGTATTAAATTACGTAGTGCGAAATTTTATTCTAGACTTGAAAATTCACAGCAAACAATTTTTTATTACGTCTCCTAAAACTACAGTACTCTGACGGATCTCAAAAACAGATGACCATTTAAATTTTTGTTGAAATAGTGTGATCGTTAGGTATTGGGATTGAAACGATCGCTTACTGATATTTAACGGTGATTTAGTTTCTAACGTACCAAGGATTCATCGACGAATTAAGAATATTCGATTATTAGTCATCGTTCAAATAGAACACAATAAAAAAGGATTAGTAAGATTTTAAATAATGTGGAATGCGGAATTAGAAAGAATATAAGATATTATTTACGATTGATATGCGGACGTCGAAAGTATGATATCATTCTAGAAGATTTAGACATAATTCTGAAGAACTCTTTAAATCCTTTCAAGTTTTGGATATAAGACAACTGTTTACCAGAGCCATTTTAAAACTATTTAAAAAAAAAACTTTACTTCCACGATCCGATGCAAAGGAAACTAAGAAAAAAGCCTTAGGATACTTTTCAGTGCCAAAAATGAATACCAAATTCGCTCAACGAACTTTCTTATTTTGTGCTCCGCGGATATTTAACAAATTGCCACTGGACTTTAAAGGGTCTAAAGTGATTAATAATTTTAAACCAAAAATAATAAAGTGGTTGCTTGTTGTGGGTAGAAAGAAAAATGAAACTAATTTGTCATTTGTGCTAACCTCACTACCTACACATTTTTGTTTCCAACTATTTTGTAACTTTTTTTACAAAAACATTTTATAACTTCTGATTGTACTTTTTAACATAACTTTTAATAACTTACTTTACATTATACTTACTTACCTTACTTTATAACAATTGTACCTTAATATTTACAACTTTTAAAAATTGTACATGTAATTGCTTTAAAACAGACCACGTCTAATAAAGAAATTACCGTTATTTTCATATGTAATTATTATGCTAAAATTTTATTTGTTTTAAAATATTCACAATAAAAATATGACTTCATTAAAATATACCCTAATATTAATGTATTTATTTTCTTTTATAGTGTATTTAATTGTATTCCTCGCCATATTATAGGCTTTATACTAGTTCAGGTTTAATTACTGAAATATGCCAAAAATGTATTCAATAATGTTGAATAATTGTGAAATATTGAAAAATATATATTATTAAGAAGAATATATTCTTATTGTGAAGTTGTAATTATTCAGAACATATGTCTGTGATATTTTAAATACTAATTAAATATTTTTCGATAAAATTGATTTTATATGTATATCTTTCTAATTAATACATTTATTTAGTATTTAAAAATATATATAATTAGCTTCAAGTTTAAGTATTATAATAATTAATAATTAGTGAGTACGCGCAAATAAAAATTTTAGGTATTTTTGGATAAAAATTGTTAACTTAAAGACGTCTTTATAAAACTTTATATAAGATTAATATGAATCTTAATCGTTTATGTCACCAAGCCCGCAAATAATGATAAATCCAAAATTTATCTTCAAAAATCTTTTCGTCCTTGTGTTAACCATTTAGGTAGGTACTTGATGCAGTACTTAAATATTCATCTTGATAAAAAATCCATTAAAACTTTAAACCGACACCGAAGTTTAATTACCTTCACAACAAACTTACAAAGTTGTACTTTTCATTTCATAATCACGGAATACGAAATACTCTCTCACCACTTGTGCATATTTTAACGGCGGTTAATGTAATGTAACGCTACATTCTCATTTCGTATCGGCCTTTTCTGACCTCTGGCTTCCGAGGGGCTACGTTCGAGCCACAATTCACACAGAAGATAAAATATTTTTAATCAAAATAATTGAAATAATATTATTTCATGTTCAAAAACAAAGATTAAGATTTTCTAATTCAAATACGTATATATCAATACATGAGCCGCATTACGCACGACAAATTATGGATGAAACTGCGCGTGCGAAACGTTTCTTAACCAGTTGTAGATATATTTGACAGGTGGTACAGGCAGCAAGAGAACTCAGTGCGGTGGGAAGGCGCCGACTCCGAGCCATTTTACCTGCGCATTGGGGTTAAGCAGGGCGGGTGCATGTCACCAATCCTCTTCAATATGTATATGAACGAATGAATGAATGCAAAAATTGGCTGCCACATGAGCGAGACAAATGTTAACTACATTAGTTATGCCGATGATATGGTTATACTAGCGCCATCTATAAAAGGGATATGAAAGCTTTTACAGATATGTGAAACATATGCCAGTGAACACAATATTTCATACAATGCCTGCAAATCGGTCATAGTGGCGTTCAAATATGGAAAAGGGCCAGATAATATCCCTCCCGTGTTGCTGGACGGGAGGAAGTTGAGCGTTCAAAATAAGGTCAAATACCTTGGCCATATATTCAATGAAAATGGACAAGACGATGATGATATAGAACGGCAGAGGAGACAGTTGAGCGTTCGTGCAAATATGCTGTCACGGCATTTCTACCGATGCAGTAAGGAGGTGAGGAGCATCCTGTTTAAATCGTTCTTCACCAGCATGTATACCTGCGAGCTCTGGTCGAAATACAAGCGAGTGACGTATAACCGTCTCCGAATTCAGTACAACAACTCATACAGAATACTTTTCGGATTGGCGCGTTATTGCAGCGCATCTACAATGTTTACCAAAGGCCGTATACATGGATTCGTTCCGCTTCTGAGACATCGAGTTGCGGGCGTAAAGCTGCGGCTGGAGCTCAACACCAACTCTCTGGTACAAGAGGCGCTCTCATGGAAAGATGGTTCCTTGATCAGAGAATGGCAACGCCTAAGAATAGCTACATAAACAATAATTGCCGTGATAGAAGTAGTTATATATGTAATATTTATATTTTGTGTGTATATATGTGTGAACTTTTTACTTTTTATAAACTTTTATTTTATTTATTAATATTTTCCTTAGTTTTATTTTTCATAGCATTATATTTATTTCATAATATGTATTATCTCAATGGCGAATCGGGTTTAAAAAAAACCTGATCAGGCTGGAATAAACACATTATTATTATTATTTTTGTCGTTATGATGGGAATAAAGACTAAAGATTTAAATTACGTGTTAATAACAGTTAAAATGGGGAAGGCATCGCATCTTGTTTAATACACCTGACTGTATTCTGATCATTACCAACTGATTAGCTGTCGTAAGCTTGACCTAAAATATAAAAATAGACTCAAATTTTCTGAATATGTTTGAAGACATGTAGCTGATTGCTGAAACTGATATTATTATAATGAGTAAGATTAAGAAAGGATCACTTAGGTTGTTTAGTCATATAAAACGGATGAATGAGGAAAGAATGGTAAGAAAGATATTTGACTCAATTGTTGATGGCACCAGAAATAGAGAACTTGGCACGATCAAGTAAACCAGATACTATAGGATGAGCTTGTATGAGAAGATGTATGAATGCGAATGAGGCGAGAATTATGTGCCAGGACAAAATAGTATTGCGCTCTATCCTCTTTGCCTACCCCCCGGGGGGAAACAGCTTGATGATAAATCAGTTAGTAAGTTAAGAGACATGTAAGGCAATTCTACGATACATACGAGTTTTTTAATACCTCTCTGGTATGTTTACTACATTGTGGTAATAATGTGTTCATAGCGCGTTAATATTGACAATAATTATGTTTATGAATATACGTATTACGTGGTTATAACATTACTAGGAAGTTGTTTCAAATTAATCGTTGTTCAAATTAAATTTCCAATCACAAAACTATTGTTCAAATTTTACAAGAATTTTTAATTAAATTTGAGAAAATTCACCAACTTTTTTCATCACTTGTACATTGACACCGACGTTACGAGAATGTATAATTTGAATGAACTAAAACAATTCAGTCGTTGAGATAAGACAGCGCATCGTGTGGAAATCTTAGGTTGGGTTAGGTTAGGTTAGGTACACATAACTAGCATTGATTATTCTGCTGTAGACTCGTCGTCTCAAACCTGCATACTGAACTCTCGGTAACGGCTTTCTTATTAACTTGGAAAATGATTCAAGGATGAGTTGTTTACCTATTCTGCTGCGTGCTTTTTCAAATGCGTCGGCGAAAGATCGCTGACAAACGATCCATTGACGCGGTCTTTTCAACTATATATAGGCGGTAGCCGATTGCTTGCTGCTGAGCCCTTCGTAATGCAGGAATCCCTTATTATATTAATACATCAAGTAGTGTATTTTGTAGGTATACGAGTATATTACCAATATGAAAAAAATACTATATTACAAAATCATATTATGTGCGTTGAAAAACACTTTCCATGAAAACCCTGGTCGCGCAGCAGCCACCATCGGTTGCGTAGCGGCTACAATAGCCTCCCGCGGGCCTAGCAGCTACAGCCGATTGATTTTCTTAAAGTACAGTACATTTCCAGTAAGAAAAAACACAATAGTTGCGAGATCGTGAGTCTTATATAAGAATATCGAACGTGTTTTGAATATCTCTAGGTTAAAATGACTTAAATTATGTATTTTTTATATATTTAAAAACATTTATTATCCATTAAAATTACAGTACGAAAATGCATCAAAGTAACGATTATTTATTTTAAATCTATTGGAAACTAAAATAAAGAGGTTTTTTATAGAGCTTTCCCCGAAACAAACCACACGTAAATAAAATCTAAATGTAATTCAAATTATTACACCTTTGTAAGTAGCACTGTTAACTGTCAAAACGAACAAAAATTATGATTAATGATGTAAGAATCGCGTATAGACAAATTTTATTAGTAAAATGCTTCTATGACGCCAGATGAGGTGATATAAAACAGATGACAATATGGTTTCTTTTCGTAGTGGCAATAACACTACAGTCCATGACGTCCAATACAGTCCTAGATAAAATATAAGTGTGAAATTTAATTTATTTCTCCATTCTTTATGTCACCACAATATAGATGATTTATAGTAGCGTCAGCTCTGGTCTCCTGCGTTTTCCCAATTATTTCCAAGAGAAGAAGTTCCATCTAGCATTTCTCACTTGTCATGATTTGAGATAAACTTAAACCATTATAGATACTTTTTTGGATGATAAAGAAGATATGATGAGACATCAACAGGTATAAATATAGTTTTTCTGTTTTACCATCCATACTTTATATGAAATTTTTTCATTCATATATATAACATAAAAATGTATTCTTTTAACACAAAAAATTTGAAACTTTTTTTTGCATTTTACCTAAGCTCGCTGTGTGTATTTTAAATAAAAATACTTAATTTTGTAAAACTTTCCGTACCCATTTTCAAAATTCACGCCATATGATCGCCAATGAGCTCACGCCGTTAATGTAATGTGATCGACAATAAGCTCACACCGTCAATGTCGATTTTTCCAGTGTTTCGAAAAAAAATACACTGGACAAATTTTTGCAACATTTATCAAAAATGAAAATGATCGTTAAATGAATACCGATGTTCATTCAAGATATCCATTGAAAAAGTACGGTAAGGTAACAGTTTAGAATAATTGATTTAGTATAATACTATGATTAAAAATTATTCAATTACAAAAAAAATACGATTTTGTAAGCCGATTAAATGAATATTAATAATAATCGAGAAATATTTTGCGAGGACGACTAAATGTGACTTGTATTAGAATAAAAGATAGCTCGAATCGATTTGATAAATATGAAAGAATATAAACAACACAAGAATTGCGAAAAGAACCAATTATTGACGCAGGATGAAATGTTAACTATTTTGAAATAACCTCTTCTTTGACCTCCTCGGGCACCTTAGGGCCCCTGCCCCCAGCACTCCGCAGCTCCACCTAAAGCCTGCGGGTAGTACACATACATGTCCACAATTTAAATTAACTTTATCAAATTTCAGAACGGTTTCAGTGCATAGATGCCACATTCCTAATTTTATTAACAAATATTTATTACATATTGAATACAGAAATCATGTCCAAACAATCCAACTGCCGTTACCCGTAGCATCTATTCTGATCAATTAACTATAATTTAAAGTACCATGTGAACTAAATTATTGTTACAATACACAAAAATGTAAATATTATGTGTCAAAATATATGTGAACATGTATAATAATATTTCAAGTAAATTTCAAAACTGTATCTTTTCATTAGAATTTTTCCAAATAATTCATTTCAATGACATTGCAATCTATCTGAGAAATTTCAAAGTGTTATAAGTAGTTATTTTCATATATTGACCAAAAGTCATCATCGGCTCACGTCCGACACTTCTTCTCCCAGCGATCGTCTATTCTTCAGCAGATGTGTTCGGCCCATTGCTATTTTAGCTTGCACATTCTGACGTCGGCAACTTTGGTTCGGTAACTTAGTTCTTTTGCGAATAATTGTATTACTTATGTGATCGCTTAAGGAAATGCCGAGCTCTAGCCGTGATTCTCTGTGCTTCTTTTAGCAATAGGTCCGCAGTAAGCATCCAAGATTCAACGCCGCAACACACATACCATTCATTACTTGGAAGATGCGCCGGTTGATGACTTTCATTTTGAGGCATTGTGGATACTTGATTCGGATACTACTTTTAATTTGTTGTACCATCTGTCACCATTTTTGTTTGAAACTGGATAGTCAAGCGAGTTGAGTCTCCCAAAATATACAGTTTAGGAAACAGAATACTCCATATACTCCTGGTCTTGGCCGAGACAAACATACTCATCCACTTTCTCTATGGAATTGCCTCCCATTAATATCAATGAATTTTATGGTTATTTAACATTATTTTTTTTGTCCATGTTCATTTTTAAACCAATTTGTAGGGAGGCTCAGAAGTCTTAAAGTCCTTTTGAGGATTCTGGCAGGGTACCTACATATGTTTGCAATTCTAAGGTGTGAATATTTCTCTCCGTTTATGTTTATGCTTCGTATATTTCACTAAATAGGTTTAAAGACATGTTTAGGATAATTTATGTAGAGTATTAGAGATAAATTTGGTCTCCCTGTCGCTCTCCGTGTTTACCTGGCTGGTTTACTATTTTTGTCTAATTGAACCATTGTTATGACAGAGGTATTGAGTTTATGGTAAGCACGATAAAAAAGTAAAGAGATCTCATCGACGGCCAAAGAATTATCTAGAAAACTTATAAGTACATGATATCAATTTCAACACTACCGTAGAATAAAATCCGAGGAGGGATGAATGTTCTAAGCGTCCAAAAGAGTCACTTATCTTGAAAGCAGTAGGAATTAACGATGGATGAGGAACTTAAGTGACTCACAGCTTTGTCGACCTAATCGAATTGCAGCATTTTAATAATACCTACCTGTTATTGCTGAGTGCTCAAATATGGGAACCTAATAGTCTACTTTATCCAGGAGTAGACAATTTATTGCGAAATGTGTTTAATTTCAAATACATTTTCGTTTAATCACATTATTTTGATTGTATTATACTTTACTAAATAGTTAGCTGTGGCACGATTTTAGGGAAGTGCCATACTTTGGAATCACAAATCTCGCCTAACGTACATTCATACATCTTCTCATGCACAGCTTCTAATAGCTCCGTATTTTAATATCTCATTTATCTAATAAATTATATGGATTATTTTAAATAAAATAGCACAGAACTATGTTCTGAAAAACTGAGCTTCACAACAGTAATGTGTTCTCTTTAAATATATATATATTTAATTCACGGGTAACCAATTTCATAACGCAAATAAGCGGCCCAGCCACCTCACGCCGTACACTTTAAGCATATGCACATCTGTAAAAACTCTGAGAAATAATATAAATTAAATAATTAATCGAATAACGTTTGTAAACGGACGAAATAAATATGGTGCACTCGAAATTATTTCGTCTGTTGCGCTACGGATGTTCCGCGGGCACCCGTTGCGTACCACTCGTGTCGTGGGTTATGCTTATGGTTAGCATTGCTCCCCATAAATGTAATCGTTCGTTCTAGCTAATCCATATAAATATGCCACTCAATTGAGTACTCGGCGTGTTGACGTCTCGGAAACGTAATGAATAAATTCATAGGCATTTAGGCCAAAATGCACGTCCGCCCGAGAACCGTATTATTAAACCTTTGTATTAACAGAATCCAGTGAAGCGTATTCTCAAAGTTTTTACTCTCGTTTACCAATGCAATTCAACATACTAAACATTCTACTTAACATTGTTTCTTACAATATCCTTTGTCTTCTCAAGATTTTCATATTAGTTAAGAACTGCATGCAACAAAATATTACTTACATATATACTTAAATAAAATAACAATCACTATGTATGAAACCACGAAATTTGTTATACGTCAACCGGTTTCACTTATCTCAAGCTTCATCAAGACGTATTTAAAACTAATCATAAATAGAAAAAGAGTTCACTTATATATACATAAAGAGGAAGATAGAATATAAAATTACACGTGAAAGAGAGAGACAGAAAACATATACAGTTAAATAGAACACCAAGGGAGACATAATGTAAAATTATATGTAAAAGGGAGAGACAGCATACATATACAGATAGACGGAACATTAAGGGAGGGGAAAATACAGTGTTGATTTTAAAGGCCTCCGGTTGGACAATTTCGAAGCCCTCGAAATAAAACAAAGGCAATAAATAGTGGTACGCCAATTCTTTATAATCAAATTAATTTATCCATTAGCCCCATATTAGGTGTTTCCTTTAAAATCAATTTAATATTCATCAACAGTGTATTTTCCCCTCCCTTAATATTCCATCTATCTATATATGTATTCTGTCTCTCTCTTTCACATGTAATTTTATATTATATCTCCCTCTTTATTATAAGTGCACTCTTTTTGTATTTGTGATTATTTTAAATGCGTCCTGATGAAGCTTGAGATTAGCAAAACCAGTTGACGTATAATAAATTTCGTGGTTTCATACAAAGTGATTGTTATTTTATTTAATATAATATGTCAAACCACAAAGTGATTGCTTTCTATGAAAATAAAAATGTAAAATATATAATCTTTCACCAATTCCCTGATTTGTCGATATGAGTACTAAATACTTTATTTATCGTGGTTTATTAATATTTTTGCAAAGTCAATCCTGTTCATTCGTGATCAGTTATTATTTAATATCTGATTTGTATTGTGAACATTGCATTTATGAAATATGACAATACCGCACATACCACATATCATAATAGAGTTACAACCACAGATGGCAATAGATTTATGCAATTTGACAAAAAACACGAATTTCAAATAACTGTATGATTAAAAAAGGATTGATTTTTTAATTAAAACGATAGGGATTTAATGTGATGTATTTGTGAGATTTGCTTAAAAATAGAAACGAATTGAACTACATACAATATATGTAATTTTATTTTTTTTAAATGTACTTACCGCGCTATATCAAATTATATATATTCCGGATTAGTTTTATTCGATTGTGAGATATCTAGGGCTGCTAACAAATAGATCTTCCACTACAAATATCCACGCACGCTACTGCCTATCTGTAATTATTCCTTTATAATGATACTGATGGAGACATAACGGAGCAGCCAAATTAGAAGGGGGTTTCTTAATGTTTCCTGAGGTAACATTTATTAATAAGTTGATGAATAACTATGACGTGTTTTCAGTTTTCACCCATAGCGTCTTGTAATACCTAGAGATCACTCGGTAATGTAAGGCGATGCCCTCTGCCATGTATAATACATATTCATATATTGTTTTAAGTTCTATTTCCATATTCATACTTCTTTTGTAAAATACGATTACAATTAATTCATTGAATTCTTTTATCTCTACCGTATTTCGGTTTTGTCATCTGATTTGCGAAATATCGGAATATGTTTAATATTAGAGTGTATGGATTTTGATTTGTTTCAAATTTCATTAAAGCGGGAGCTGAAAAAGTGTGTATTGGTTGTAAATAAAAGTATCGAATCATATATTATGAGGAAGGCATCGCATGTTTAAACTAATTGACTAAATATACGATTTTACGTAAATATTTTCTAGTATAGGTATACCTAGTTATGAAATAATTATCTTTATGCTCTTCAAACTCTTTTTATCTAGATACGATAATTTTTATCTTTCAAATTTATATATAGCTATGAGTGAAACGAAAATCTCAAAAAAAGTATCCTGGTGATAATGCCATCTTTCGAGCGGTACAATGTTCAAAATAATGAAAATTGAAAATTACAAACATTTTTCTTCCCGAATCCTTAGAGTCGACCTTTCTGGATCGGCACTCTGCCTATTTAATTTAATAAGTGCGTCCTTCATATTTGCAAAGTGACGTGTCGGTATCACGATGAATTGCGCTCACTTACTCGAAATGTGGACGAGTGTACAATGAACAGTACAGAATATAACACTCAATTTTTTTATTGTATAATAGTATTATAGTACAATTATCTAACGAAGCATTTTAGTCACAGATTAACGCGATACAATAAGAATATGTTTCAAATGTTTCTGCCATAAAATCTATTCAATTTGACGTGTGTACGGTTTCGATGTTCTACAGGTGCGGGCTCAATATGTCTACTACTAATTAATCATCAGAATGTCCTAATTGAATATTTTGATAAGCCGTCGGGATGATATTGGCTGTCTATTTTTAAAACTAGTACGAGGATTAAGAAAGTTTTTATTTCATAAATGTGTATTTAGCCAACTTCTTATCTATCTGAAAAGCTTTAAAAATTTGAATTTTTGACGATTAATGACCCTTCGCGCAGGACTTTATTTATGAATATATCCTAAGATATTGACAATTGAAAATGATCAATCATTCTAAAATATGGGAGAATGAGAGATATGTATCAGTGCAGTCCATAAATCAGTTGTCACGGCCGCTCAGCCTAACAAAGAGAGGTACATTTTATATGATATTTGCTCACAATCAACATCATTGCAAAGAGACGGATTATTTACATGGATTTAAACAAGTGTATGGTGTGTCATCTCAGTAGTGACATATTTTAGAATTTGGTGGTGAATTGAAAAGCAGACCAGTAAATAAATAGACATGACATTAGTTGCGAGACATTCAGTCTACTTTTGTTCCTTTTCTGCCAGCTCCGGGCCTCACTTCCATACATCGGTGTCGGTACCGGGACTCCATTGTGTACCGCTAGTTTTACCTCGGTTGACAAGTTCTCATTAGCTATAATTACATTCAAAGTGTCGTTCAATTTGTCCCCTGCAGTCAGCCTCTTTTAGTATGATTGATAGAAACTGGAAGGCTGAGAAGCAGAGAAAGTCTGCGGTCAGTATGCTTGCTTGCCCATATTTAAAGAATTCACGATCATCTTTGCTCAAAATATGACAGTTTTTCGATAAAACGATATATATATACAAAGTATATAAGAATTCGTAGAACGTGTGTGTGCGTATCTAATAGAGGTTTTGGCGAGGTAATTATTAACAAAGAATGCGATAGGTACTCCACCACCTGGATAGACCAGGATTTAAATATTACCATTCCACTAATTTGTACAGAATTATTTCTGCATTAAATTAAAATCTATTAATAATATATCGGTATAAACGTATGTGCTTGATGGCCGTACACATCTAAAAAGCCGATACCGTCCACAAAATTATTATTACTACAAATTTATTATTACATTATTAAAAATTTAAATTTTCAGATTATGAAACAATTTTATTATTTCTGATGGAAGAAATAATGGGAAAAATAATTGGAGTAAGTATACAGGGTGTAACATATCCACAATACTTGTACTTTATAAAGTATGAGTCGAAAATGTTGAAGTTTCCGTATTCTATTT
The DNA here is from genome assembly GCA_031772225.1 of Eubasilissa splendida. Lineage (NCBI taxonomy): Eukaryota > Metazoa > Arthropoda > Insecta > Trichoptera > Phryganeidae > Eubasilissa > Eubasilissa splendida. The sequence goes on from CM062845.1 coordinate 50,921,659, forward strand.
CCAACTAGTTCAGAGATATAGGTGTCCAGCGGAAAAATTTCAAGATTAAATTGTAATTGCTCTTAAACCATCAGGGTGAGGTAAGTAGAAGGAGTATTATTACTGTATATGTCATTTTGTATTGTATAAGTCATTCTCCGTTTCCGTTTTTACTACCTACAACAACAACATTTTTATTCTCTTCACAAAAATTATAAAATAATAATTTAACTTATAAACACTTTTAAATAAGTGTAATAAATTAATATAAGTTCTAAAGGATATGCCAGTCCAGTGTTAAATCAAATCAGCTGTTTTATTTGTTAAAATCACCTGTCAAAATCAGCTGACGTTTGGCATTTTGGCAAATACCTACCATCTAAAGGTAAAAAATCCAGTTAATTAGATTGATCTGCTATTACCCGCTAATAAACAGAGAGATAGTGATCTGTAACACGTGTATGTGCACTATAACAAATAACAAGCAGAACATATACTGCAAAAAATGATCATATTCTTACCATATAGAATGTATAAACATATCCAAAGAAAATTTCAAAAAGATGTCTACTAAATAAATTGATTCATGGAATTGCCCGATATGCAAAAAAGATAAAAGAGATAGAAAGAATTGGAGTGAGCCCCCAATCACTCATCTCACCCCAAATGAAAAAGAGTTTTCCTCTTCCCTCATCACTACCGATGCACAAGCGGCGGCACAGTACACTCGTCACCTAGAGGAGCTGCAATCTTCTTCGATGAACTACTTTGATGCTAAACTAGAAGAAAACCTTCAACATTGGAAAGATATTACAGCCCAAAACACAAGTATTCTCCAGGCAATTCAATTTGTAAGTAGTCAATATAAAGATCTTAGGGCAAAAACTGCACTCATCGAATCTAGGTGTATTCAAATTGAAAAATTGAATGAGAAGCAATCTGAATTAGTGAGAAGAATAGAAGCATTAGAAAGAAAAATTGACGATCAGAAATACCAACAAATAGTCTTCAACATAGAAATTCGAGGCTGCGACGAAACTTCATCAGATTCGACCGCTGAACTCACAAATCGTGTGGAAACTATCATCTCAACCGTCAACTGGAAAGGACCACTGAGTGAGATCCTCTGCATGCAAAGGGCGTAGCAGCACCACTCCAAGAAGACTCCGCGGCCAATCATTGTGAAATTTGCTAACTGGTCTAGTCATGACTCGTTCCTCAACAGTACCAAAGTTCACAATAAACTATATAAAGGTAATGAGCGTACGCTCAATACCTCCATTTTTAAAAATAGCATAGAAACTAAACCACTTTACATTTACGAACATATTACTAAAAAAAGCAAACCTCTACTAGCCGAAACAAAAAAGATATCTGTCGAAAATAATATTTTCTCAATCCAGCAAAAATTAAAGATAATTAGTAATCTAAAAAGCAATAGCGCTCCAGGAATTGACTCGATTACGAGCGACTTTTTAAAGAACACAAAGGATCACATAATCAAACCTATATTAGTAATCTCAGTGTGTCCACGGGCTGTTTCCCGGCCGCCCTCAAATATTCTATTGTCTGTTCTCTCTTCAAAAATGGAGATCCGGTGACGTATCAAACTATAGACCGATCTCATTACTCAGTGTTATTTCAAAAATTGTTGAAAAAGTCGATAATAAAAGAATTACAGATTTTATAGACAAAAAAAATCCACAGAAGATGCCGTCATTGCACTCACTGAATATGTTACATACAGTCTTGATCATTGTATTAGTGTCTTCTTGGATTTAGCCAAAGCATTCGATACTGTTTCTTTCCCTATTTTCCTGCAGAAACTAGAAGCTTTGGGTATTGGAGGAGTAGCTCTAGATTGGTTAAAAGTTATCTAACGGAAAGACAACAAGCAGTTAGAACTGAGAATGAAACGAGTCAGTATTCTAAAATCACTTTTGGAGTTCCGCAAGAAAATATTCTTGTGGCTTGAAATGAATCTTCTCACATTAAATATTGACAAAAGTAAATACTTGTGTTTCAGTATCAACAAGGCTCGTAGTCCAAATCTCAATAATTCGTTAAAACTTCATAATTATAACACTAACACTACTCTACCTTTATCATACTCATCATGCAAATGTATGGAGATAGAGAGAGTAAAAAGTATTAAATACCTTTGCATTTGGATTGACCAACTCTTAAACTGGTCTGAGCATATTAATAAACTTTGCGATAAACTAAAAATGCTGACATTTTTCTTCAGATGTCTTAGGAATATTCTAGAGAAACGTACGTTGAGAACAGTATACATTGCTCTCTGCCAATCTTTCTTAGCTATGCGATCTTATGTTGGGGTGGAGTTGGGAAAACTGCCCTTAACCAATTAGTAATCACACAAAAATCCATTCTCAGAATCATCTACAAAAAACCATATAGGTTTCCCTCTGACTCACTGTTTGAGGAATATCAACTTCTTGATATTCGACAACTCTATGTAAAAAGGCTGATACTTTATTTTCATTCCAACAAAGAACTACATCAATATCCATCTCATAGTTATGTTACGAGAGCAAAAAATAATAGAATCACCGTGAAGCCTAAAATGAAAATAAGGTTTGGTCAATCCTTCCATATGTTTCTGGCCCCCAAAGCCTATAACATTTTGCCGAGCAGAATGAAACAATTCTCGATTGGCAATCTCAAACACCATCTTAGGAACTGGTTATTGGGTGTTGGCAAAAAGGAAACTGAGCAAAGATTCATGGAAATGATCACATGAACATAACGTAATTTCTTTATATTCATTTTCTTTATATTAATTTTTTCTTTTGCATAGTGTTTCAATCATGGGTATTTTTGATTTAGATAAAAATAAAATTAAAAATAATTTCATATTTGTATGACAGACAACGGATGAACCTGTCTCCTTTAGTACAGACTTCAGTATTGTTAAAGAGACAGTGAACATCACTTACATTATGAAGATTGTTAATCTTTTTCATATACTTTACAAATTGTTTATAATGTATAATATGTAAGAATGTAAAAATGTAAATTAAATTAAAATTAAATTGTTCGACGCGCGTGATTTGCAGATTTGACAGTCGCAATGGTCGGGATCGCACCGCGCGTTCACGGTAGAGCAATATTTAAAGTGCGGTGATTCATTGGTTCGTACTCACTTTAATATTCGACGAGTATGTGATGGGCCGAGCACGCAACTTATCCGGTGTCGGGTTTAAAAGTTCAAACAGGGGACAATGGTTAACCAAACTCTTCCGGGACCATCGACATTAGCTGCGACGTCAGAACGTGTGGCTCAAGTTCGATGTGAAATTATGCGTAATCCGCATAAATCGATAAGGAAGATTGCAGCCTGTACTGGAATAAAAAAATAAACAGTGCACGTTATTTTGAAATATAAACTACAGTTTTACCCATACAAACTGCAAATCGTGCAGTTTCTCAACGAAAATGACTATTCTTTGCGTAAAACCTTAGCGAGAACGATGCTGGAACATTTTGGAACATCACAAATGCTTGGAAACATATTGTTTATGAAGCACATTTTGATATCGATGACTATATTAATAAACAGAACATGAGATACTGGTGCCCCGATAACCCAAGGGAATACCATCAAAAATGCTTGCATTGTTTGATAATTGGCTCTTATTTTTTTAACCAGCGAGAGACAGTCACTGCTGACGTGTATTGCCGAATGATCGACGAGTTTTTGGTACCGCAACTGGACCTGTTTCTCGGGTTCAACAACAGAACACAATTTCAGCAAGACGAGGCCTCTCCACATACAGCTAGAGTTTCAATGAAGAAGCTGAGGGAAATTTCTCCCAATAAATTAATCAGCAAGTACGGAGACATACCTTGGTCACCTCTGTCACCGAACCTTGCACCGTGCGACTTTTTTTTGTGGGGATACCTTAAATCAAGATTTTGCAGCAACATTCGTTGAACAATTCAGGCCCTACAAGAAAATATTGTTTATAAAACGTAAAATCCGCATCGTTAAACTCCATTTTGTATAAATAAAATATGAGAATTCATTGTAGTTTTTTTAAATTTAATATTAAACTTGAAAATTTTCCGCTGGACACCCATTATAAGCATTTTAATAAATCATAGTCACTGGAGGGTTTTGATTAATTGAAAGTAATATTTTATAGATTTCAAACAAAATATTGAATACCAAAATAAAAAGTCTCTGAACTTCCAACTGCTGGACTATTTTTTCTTAAATGATTCATAGCCCCCAAGTAAAGACAGGTAAAGAAAAGTTTTCCTATAGATGTTTAAAATTTAAAACAGTTATTAATTCTAGACAGGCCTTGTTTAGGTTCTCAAGGACCTACCTTTGAAGTTGAAGTTGCTAGTTGCCAGTTGATAGTTTTCAGTTGATAGCTGCCAGCTCAGCGGATAGAACAGTTCTCTTTCATCTCAAGTTTACTCGAGGTCCGACTCAATATATGCTTTTGTGGTCAGGGTATCGAAATAAAAGGTATTATGTACATTTAGTACAGAATGACATATATTCAATTAAAATATTATGAACAGAACAAAGACAGTATAGAGTTGAAATGTTATGGCGACAGAAAATAATGTTAAAAGTTTATATACATATCGTAATTTGGAAAACACAATATAAGGACTTGGTATTTCTGCGTGTGCGGTATTGAGGCCGTCACATCACACTTGACAAAATTTTGATATACCTAAACAGAATTTACGTGTTGTCTTTGATAACTGGAGAGTAATAATTATTTTTTGTAAGTTTCTTTTAATTGAAGACTGGTTTATACATGATTATGCCAGAACATGGACACTGGGAGACACCGAAAGGATATTAAAATCATATTCGACCAAGTCTTTTAATAAACAAAACAAGTATTTTAATCAAATATATGGTTTGCCTTATCAGGAAATAACGGAACGAAATGTTTGCTTAACTAGAGATGGTCGGATATGGTTTTATTATGTGGGCAAGTTTGATCAGAACTTGCTTGTTGATAAGTAACAGTGCTCCGGTTTATAAATAATTTTTAATAATATTTTCTTATGGAAATGTAAAGTGACAAATAGTTATAGACAACCAAGATTTAAGGTCGAAATGAAATGTATTACAGAACAAACAATGTTTGCTGAAGTAATTCGAGGTTATTATAATTTCTACGGTGGTCGAAGATAATTTTATATTGTCAATTGGTTTTTTAGAATTTGCAAACGGATAAAACTAGAGGAATCACTTGCAGCGAAAGCTGGAATGTTCAGAGTATAGATTTCGAAGAGGTGGAGGTTTATGGTAAATGCGGAACACTGGAGAGCGCACGGTATCTTGGTTTTAGACGTGGAACATGGTGACGGCGTATCTACTGACGCGCAGCCTGGGGTCAGAGGTGGGCAGAGGCGATCTTCCTGGATGAAGTTGATGGAAGGCGTATGGTATGACTTCTTGGTGGATGCGAGGTCTTCAGGAGCAGTTAGGCGATGGAGAAAGTAGTATAAAATATATCAAGAATCTAGGTAGTAGCGGCGGTATTCACAAAGCGACGTCACCTATCAGTACAATCCGGGTAGTTTACTAGTGCATATTAAATTGTTGATAATATATTACAGCAAAATTCGTATAAGCTTTTGTATATTACAAACGCGATAGGTGGAGGTAACTACCTTGGATTTTGGATAAGTTCACTGCGACGTGCCGAGTAAGTTATTACCGCACATAGTTAGGAATATTTCAATTGTTAAAAAATATTCTTGAGATAGATTGTTTTAACGAGACTGGTACATTTTAAAATAATGACCGGAAAACATCGTGGACTGATAATCTCACGGACGCGCCTCTAGGTCGAATAGATGTTGATTTTTTCTGCTGCGGAGACTAAGTGGGGGTCTCTTATATACCCATCCTAGCAATGGCGATGGCCAAATATGGAGAGAGGGAAAAAGAAGAATTAAAGAAGAGCCCTAAAATACAGGCGAATGACGCGATGATTCTGGTTTTGTTGGAACATCACGTGTGCATTCGGATAATCTATTTTTAGACTGTACTTCTTGTTTACGCGCGACTTTACCGGTATTGTCTGACGAAATTTGCACATAATATTAATATTTGCGCGGAGTCAATTTGGAAGTTATTTAAAATAATTATTATTTTCTATAAATTCTGGATTATTTATATCGTAATGCTGGCATGTTGTACAATGAATAGATGTTTCTTTTACGAAGATTTAGTAATTTAGGATGAAATAATTTAAAAGACGAGTACATTGATTGTGCCGAAATTATATATATGACATTATAATGGGTTAATTTCTCAAATATTATTTTCAAGCACGTTGATTTAAGGTTTATACTGATTTTGTAAAATCCTAACGCAGTAATATTTTTCAACAGAATTCTGATTAAAATCTGATTTTATTTTCAGTTTCTATTTAATATTTTTTTGGTTGTTGGCATCAAAAGGCAGAAAATAGCTATTTTTAAATATTTATACTTGGCGTTTTAATGTTTATCCATGAAATTTATCGCCTTCATTATTATTTAATATAACAATAATATTTAGGAAAACACATTTAAGTTGTAAAGTTGCACCAAGTTCTGTGGTATTTAATACAAATTAAATTATTCAACTAGAAAGATATACAGAACAAATCTATGTATCGAAAAACTATTTAGTTGCTATCGGTAAGATCCTTAATAACATTATTATCACTCTTAATTTTAATATTAGTTTATGTGGAGGTGTACCATTTGTGGTTTAAGCGCACGCTTTCAAAAATAATTTATATTTTCGCGTTTTTTACGAAAATGTGGGTTTTTATTATTCATTTATATCAAATGTTATACACTAGATTTGACTTTTATTTTATACACTAATATAAAACTAATAAACTGAAAATTATTTGCCATAATTAAGAAAATACAAGCATTATAAAAAGACCGAGACCATTAAATTTATTTTCCGCGTCCTACAAAACTGCCTAAATATAGAAAATTCTCGCATATACAAAATATATTTTTTTATAATCTTAAAGCCAAGATAAACCAAAATAGAAAAATAATTTTTATATCAAAAACACCTTCTTACTAAATTATATTTATATCGACCATATCAGTGTGTGTTTTTTAATCGGCGATTTTAAAAAAAGACCTCACAGCTAATTTTGTGTAGCCGTTCGTAATAAATATTATATTGCTCCCTTCGTACGTTGATTTTCAAGGCTATTTTTAGAAAGCATTGTCAGGATTGAATCCATTAAACGCAATACTCGACGATTTCCACTCTCCACCCCGACAGCTACGGCAATTGTAATCTCTTTAATCAGCGACTACGTTGTCACCGAACTGCTTCAGACTTAGCATCTATTTGCGCAGATCATCGAATAACATCAATAATACAAGTCTCTTATAGCCGCAGAGAAATTCTACATTTTAGTAACATGGCTTCGATTCTTGTTACTGTAAATGGGAAAACCGCTTCTCTTAGGAAAGCCACTAATCGTATATGTATATTAAATATGAATTCAATATATTAATTAGAAAGATATACATATAAAATCAATTTTATCGAAAAATATTGTTGTTGCGCCACCGGGATTCGAACCTGGATCTCTTTCCTAACCGGGAAAGGTGCATAATCCAACTATGCTACAGCGACAATTTTCGATCCTATATGTTACCTTTTTGATATTAATACATTTAATCGTTCCATTATTTGAAAGAGTCATCTACCTTATTTTTACAGAATCTCAAATATGAGTAAACTGATAGCAGATGCCAAAATTATCAATTCATTTTTATTAAATTTTGGACACATTGATACAACTTTATTATTAGGAGAACACATTCTTATTGTGAAGTTGTAATTGTTCAGAACATAGGTCTGTGTGTCACATATATATGTGATATTTCATATTTAAAATATCACAGACCTATGTTCTGAATAATTACAACTTCACAATAAGATGTGATTAATAAATGTGTTCTCCTAGTATATATATATGTACATGTAAGTCATTCCAGAAACTAAGACCATTTAAAAAAAAACATAGTTCGATACGGTTATCGACAGGTGTTATGATTCTTTGAGACGCATTAATTTATTTTGGTTTAAACTTCGGCTTAATCTCTCTGCTTGAAGTTCTTCTACAACCGATTTATATATTAAAATCATAGTTAAATTTCCATCTTCATAAGCTGCGCTGAATTCAGTGCCTGATGTTATGGTCGACCATAAGTAATCAATAAACATATTACAATAATAATCATTCCATAAATTAATAATCTTATTTGTTTGTGTAGGTACAAAAACAATAAATTGAAAAGTATTGAAGTGTTTGATGCATTTCACGTGTATGGCATTTGATAAGTTGCCATTTCGCGCAAGAAATTTTCCAATTCTAACAAATAACAGTAGAAAAGTGCACCTTTCAATGTCTAATAAACTACTACGACCGTTCTCGAGAATTCAAAGCGCCAAGGACATGCAGTAATAACATTATCAAATATAATTTTTCGTGATCTTTGATACCAACTATTACTTGTATATATATACATAATACATTCTAGCAACAGCTTTATTTTTTTACTTAGTCTTCGTATACGGTGAACATGAATCCACATACATCTTCGTTTTTATTCAGTCTTCTTCAAAGGTTCTTTCGCATGTCATACGTCAAACGTAATCCATTGCTGTATTGGCCAATGAACTGGTAGTTCCACTACTACATGTAAATAATTGTATATAAAATTACTTCATTATATTAAGTGTCAGCTACTGCTTCTGCTATGATTGACATATTTGTGAAATCAAACTCTCGGTAAGTATATTTGGATTTATATATTTGATAGCTCGATTCTTTGATAGTATAAATTTTAAGGAGAGAATTTAAAACATATCTGTGGTCCATTTCACTTCTTTCATTTTAGCTGAAATACCACGTCGATGATTACCTTTTTTACAAATTCCAATCTCCATACCTTTTCTGGGATTTTCGAAGCCGGACAAGTTGACCGTGTATTCGTGCTTTGTAAGACAACTTTCTGCACTGATAATTTCATCAATTCATGTCGCATTTCTGTCTTTATCGTCTGGTTTGAGTTGCACACCGCTTTTCACCTAGATACCAAGTTTTTGCTCATTTTTAGCTTTTAATAGTTTTTACTCAAATATATGAATCAACCAACCACTTTTGAATCAAGGTCTCATATGCTTTTTTTGTATTTTAAAGGAAATTAACACTTGTGTAATTTATCAGATTTATTCCAAATTTGCCAACAAAAATAAAGCTTTAGATACAAAGCTGGTTTTACCTATAATACTAAACATGCGGCTACTGTTTCACAAAGCGTCTGTAAACTTTTGTTAGACACATTTTCATCAAATATTCTATTCAAATCACATAAAAAGGTTAAATTTCATGCAATTTAATCTTGTATTAAGAAAATCTCTTTTTTAAAAATAGGATATTCCAAGGTAAGCGTATTTCTCTTTCACTCTAACACAATTGACAGCACAGAGACAGAAGGAGCTCGCGCAAAGGACACTCAATATTTAAGCAGGCTTTTTGCTGGTTCTGCCTTTGTTCTACACGTACCAACACACAAAGATACCATATACACCTACAATTCATAAATAAAGAGTTTTCTTTTTTATTGCAAATATCTATAACAATAATTTTCAATTAATGTTACACTTATAAAAATGAAAAATCTTTATTTCGTTCATACTCGATTTAATAAAACTTAAACTAAATATTTTTAGTCGAGGAAACTCATTTATTATTTAAAAACAAACTCATATAACTGCGACAAAATAAGTTGTGTTCCGCTAAAATATAACGCGAGTATGTATTCAATTTTGAATATGAAATTTAATGAAAAATTGACAGCAGTAAAAAATATACTTTATTTGCAAATTGTATATTTACTTGTAGCTTGTTGGTCTAGTGGTTGAGATGATGGCCTAGTGATCTAGTAGTCGGGAGTTTGCGCCTCATTCCAGCAAGTTAGTCTTATTTTCATAGCACAAGCGTTTAACTTAGTTAGAAAATAGTAAGAATATTGATGTTACATATATTCCATGCATGCATTTCTATTTTTTAATTTTTATTTTTTATCTTTGTTTAATTAACCACTAAAATGAGTTTAAATACATCTACCGGTTTCGAAAAATACCATTTTCTTCTTCAGGAAACCGGTAGATGTATTTAAACTCATTTTAGTGGTTAATTAAACAAAGATAAAAAATAAAAATATGAATCTTAACCACAAAGATAACATTGCTTATTTTAAAAGTATATTTTTTAATTTAAAAAAAAAGAAAGAAAATGAAAATTCGCAATGTAATTCTTCTTCTTGAACCTGTTTCTCATCACTAAATTTGACATTCTACCTTCCACGTTACTTTGCAATACTCCGGTTCTGCGCGGCCTTCCTCCAACAAAAGCCTCCGTGTTGCGTACAAGCATAGATGTCTGAAGAATCTCAGGACAGGAAGGAATAGACACTCACCACAATCCGGATTCTGCTGGCACCTCCAAAGATGTGGACTGTATATTTTCCAGTCACTATTTCGTCAAGGTTCTGACACAAAGTACAGACGCGAAGTCTCTAGATTTGTATAACAGTATTTATACACAAATAAATATATGTCCCAAACATTCCGTCTTCTTAAAATCATCAGTCCAGCGCATTTGTCATCGACCCGTCTCTCTTTTCACTCTTCCAACGTTCATCCGTTATTCTTGGTTATTATTTCCGGAACAGTCCGTTCCAGAAGAAGGTCGGGGGCGGGGGCGGGAGCGGGGGCGGAGGCAGCATTCGGGAAACTCAACCTCACATACTCGAGAACAAGGAGATATCGTAGCATCTCAGAACACGTGACTACGACCAGTGTATTCTGGCCGAACCAGCACAAACATGGACTCTAGCGTAACAAATTGTGTCTAAAGTGACATTTACGCAAAATATCATAAAAAGAACAATGCTGATGTATTTGAAAAATAGAAAAATCAACGAGTGAGTGAGGAAAAATCAAAGTTGCCTACATTTAACTAGGAAACTAAATTATTTGAAATATTTTTATCATGCGTGTGTTCAGTCTGATTATTAAGGTCAAATGCCCAGAAAGTTATATCTGACTAAAAAGAACAATGACAAATATAAATGTTCCAAATGGAATAAAAAAATCCTATTTAAGTACATATATGTAGATCTAACAATATTGAAGAAATTAAAGAAAGTTACGGCAGGTATAGATAAGATGATGATGAGATGATGTTTTTGTATGCATATATACTATATGTTACCAAAAGAGGGATACGGAGCAACAGAAAATCTGTTCTGTAATATAATTTCGCGACACGACCCAATAAACAAAGCGCACTTAAACAATTCTAAGAAACACTCTAATGCTCACTTCATATTCGAAGTACATTAGGCAATTGGATGAACCATATTAGTACATCTTTAACATAAGTGGCATAATTTCGCTGGCAGCTAGAGCATATTCTCTTTACGTATTTCCTTCATCATCGCAGAATACACCCGTGAAATTCTAAAATAGTAAAATAACAATTTTAGTAAATTTTCGAATTAGAATAATTTTAAATATGAATTAAATATATTAATTAGAATGATATACATATAAAATCAATTTTAACGAAAAATATTGTTGTTTCGACACCGGGATTTGAACCTGGATCTCTTTCCTAACCGGGGAAGGTGCATTATCCAACTATGTTACAGCGACAATATTTTTAGCGACAATTTTCGATCCTATATGTTACCTTTTTGATATTAATACATTTAATCTTTCCATTATTTGAAAGAGCCATCTACCTTATCTTTCTAATTAATATATTTAATTCATATTTAAAATATCACAGACCTATGTTCTGAATAATTACAACTTGACAATACGAATGTGTTCTCCTAAGAATAATTTTATGTCATTTATAATGAAAGTACATTTTTGTTGTGAAGTTGCAATTTCAGAGCAGTTATTAATACAAATAAAATGAATCAATTATTCCAGTAGCACCCAATTGTATATGTTTATCTTTCTTATTGATAATTTTAATTTATGTATGTTTATTTAAATCAGTTTTGAAATTCGTTGTCGAATAATTCAAATCTGTCTCGGAAATTATTATTGAATCGCAGTAAATTTTATTTTTCCCAAAATATCGTGCAATTGCAAGATCAAACATCATCCTGCTAAGATAAAGATTATTATTTATTAAAATTCAATGACTTCCTGTTGTTAAAACTATCACACATATACAACTATACCCAATTCGGATGATGCTATCTATAACGTAATATGCTTACCGCGTGGATTGAGTATCGAAATGTACTATGTACGACGTAATATGCTTGCCGCGTGGATTGAGTAACGAAATGTACTATGTACGACGTAATATGCTTACCGCGTGGATTGAGTAACGAAATGTACTATGTACGACGTAATATGTTTACCACGCGTCAGTTACGTGACTGAATTTTGCATATAAAAAACGACGCGCGCAAGCCACATGAATTTCTCAGAACATTACAGGCCGGCTAAAAAGAAACTTGTTCCGAGAAATTTACTATGTGTATTTAATTTGTTTTAATAAGTAAACAGCACTTGGACAAAAGATTTACCTATAAATAGGCACACTATACATTTCTAACACCGGTTCACTAATAAATCGGCAACTTTGCACATATTGTACAGTTTTATTTTAATTCATTGGCCACGTACATCCCAAATTTGATAATCTTTAATTATACTAATTAGTTCTGTGTGTATAATATATTAATATATATTTATCGTTAATAATAATAATTGGAAGTCTTTGGATTTCTACAATAATACAAATTTTATATTTATAACATTTCTAAATATTTATTATTATGATGATGATTATTAGTACGTATCTTTAAAATCATTATAATTATAGAATACAAAAAAGTTTACATGTATTAATTCAAAATATCATTTCGCTTTGTTAAATTCGCTAATTGGTAACATCAGTATTTTTATTTTCTCTTTGTATTTTGAACGATCTCAATGGAGAATTTAATAGTAAATTCGTGTTTTTAAAACTAGTATAATTATATAGTTACTTCGTCACGGGACAAATGATTATTGCTAAATAAGTAATGTTATTAAATCAGCTAGACAAACACATCAAACCGCGAATCTCTGTTCGATTTGCTTAGACATTTAAATTGTAACATTCTACTTGTAGACTCAAAAAACAAACTTGTTAGATATTTATCTAGAAAAAGTTATCTTCAACTAAACAGCTTGGGCTAAAATAGATTTGAATCCAAACGTCGAATTGTAATTAAGAATACTTACAACTTATTTCAAAGTATTGACTGAACGCCGCCGGTATTAACATCGTAATAGTATAATAGGTCAAATAAAGGGATATGCTCAATTATGATTTGTACTTTATAATTAAAGTTTTACCATACTTGTTCGATTTTTTACTATTTATACTATGTAAAGGTAGATTTTTTACTTATGGAAATGTACAGTCGTCCAGTGACAAATGTGTTGCTGGTATATTTTTATTTTATTATTACAATATAACAGTACATAGATTAGTTTAATGTTAATGATTTTGTGAATAAATATTGAAATAATATTGTTTACATCTTAATAATAATAATGACTCTGCAGCTGCCCTTCATCACCTGAAACTAGTAGGTGAAGAATACATATTTTGGTTAATAGTGAACAGTGTATATATTTTATTATATTCATGTAATGGATAGATAACCACAAAGAAATCTCGGAAAGTTTTAAAAATGGTTTAATAATTATTATTATAAATGTGTTAAATTTACTTTTATTCTGTATGCCTATGTATGTATATTGAAGGCGCTAAATAATGTGCGCGGCGTACACAACCGATATTATGCGTCAACTGACGTCAAGTGCGTTGTTGCATTGCGGTCTAGCGTGAAGTGGTCATATAACTGTCTCTATCTCGCTTAGATAGCGCTCACACATACATTGAAGGGAATCAGTACGATAAAATATTCGACCTGTAGCGGTTTATACCCGGCGTTCGGAATAAGTTGTAATTTAGGATAGGGGTATAGTAGGGGCTCAGTATCAGCAGAGTTCCATACTTCAATCAATTTAATTAACAGCTTTAAATGGCATTCATATCTTAGTTCATACAAATATGTCACTAGAATTGCAAAAAGATACGTATTCAATTTATCAAAATCGATTATTTATTCCTATAATCAAAAATATTCAAATAATGTCCTCAACTAACAACTATATCTGACAAAAAATATGTGTACTATAAAACCGATCCAGTATATTATCGACAACATCCATGCGGAAACCAAATTGTGATTGTTGCTTTAATATGATTCTTGATTTTATAGCCAAGCAGAGATTTATTTTCGAGAATAGAAATGGTGTTCATAAATTATGTCCTATGCTACGATTTATTTTATTTCAATTTATCGAAAATATCGCGAATCTCCGTAAAAATGATTAAAAATTAGTTAAAATATTTTTTTATTTTTATCAAATATTATGAATTGATAAAAAAATACCCCACAAAGACTTGTTAGGGTTGTGAATTTAAAAGTTGCCGTTGTAATGCCAATTCTGGCCAGTAAGCTTTTACTGTGAATTGTGCTTTTCTTCATTCACCGAATTATTACTATCACGCGAATAAAACAAATCAAAATAAATCAGTACGTTGAATCGCAGTCTCTCGAAACCACTTTATCGCGTGTAGACTACAGCCGCGGGGTTGTGAAAGGTGGACGATCCGCGGGGCAGAATTATGGGAATCTGGCTCGTAGCTCGTAGCTCGTAGCTCGTAGCTCGTGTAGCGGTGTTCCGATCATGTCTCGGACTCCATCCATCTCGGGTCTAGCGCGCAGTTTACACTCACACAATACTGTAGCTCATAGGTTTGCATGCATCGCGCGCACTTGGCGTTTTATTCCCGCGAATTATTTAATAAATGCATCCGGACACATTTTGTTCCGTGGTTTAACTTTCCCCGCACACAACACAACTACACGAAACTACTAGTGCTCCGAACGGGGGGACGAAAAGACCCCAACATTTATTTTCATAAAGGTCATGAGAATAATTTATTGCGAGTAGCAATTTTTACAGAACACATTTCATTTGTATTAATTAGAAAGATATACATATAAAGTCAACTTATAGTCGGTTAATGCATTTCCCCAGATAGGAAGAGAATCAGGTTCAAATCCCGATAGCAACAACAATATTTTTCGATAAATTGATTTTATGTTTATATCGTTCTAATGAATACTATTAATTTATTATACGCATAAATATTGATATTTACGTATACATGAAATGCTATCATTTTGAGATTTTTTACATAATACAAAATTACTCCCGAGTTCCGTCGTCTCACCCGCATTGTCAAATTCATTACGCCTTCCCGCACGGCCTGCGCGCCGCCTGACCAATCCACGCTAGTCTACCTGCGTGTGGCGGTGCCTCACAAAATGTAATATATTTATATTTTTACCTTGTTATACTGGAGTTCGAGAATAGGTACAGATATTTACTATCGCTGCTGATCGACAATATAATTATTCGGAAAGGTGCCGAATTGGAAATACTGAAAAAATTAGATTACACTGAACTCGGGCTAGTTTGGAGTATGGAACACGGGAGCGGAATTTTTAGTCACAATGTATATTTGACACACAATTGACATAAAAATTTCATATTACTATCAATAAAAATAGGAACACATTCAATCTTCAGATTTATCTTTTTTTTTGCAACTTGGGCAAGATATTATTTTACTTTGATTCTTCCGGGTCTTCCTCATCATCCAAATCTTGCTCATCTGATGTTCCGTCTGTATCATGTCTCCAAAATTAGAGGCTTCGTAATGCAATTCTTCAAAATCCATGTCGCTGTAAAAATTGTTACATTATCGCTATGATCATATTTTATCATCCTCCCTAAATGTTCGTATTTTCCTTTTTGAGATATATTCGTATTTCTGGGGAATTTTTAAACAAATCTATAAATATTTAAAAAATATATCATTAAATGAATAAAATAGCTCAGTTACTTGTGATTACACCAGACAATGTAACATAAATACAAAGACACACTTCACGAAGCAATAGAACAGACAACGATTAAACAAAAACCAACTATTAGCACTGGGCGTTCGGAAACCATTGACCCGTCTCTGTGACGTGATACGGGAGATATATTATTATATATTGAGAAACAGTGTGAGTATCATTTTCTCGCTCGCACACATTGACGCGAGGGTTTTCAATGTATTTGCGCGAGTGAAACAAAACATAACGTCCGATACGTATACACCCTACACGTTCCGATACTATAATTAATTATAATATTCTCATTTTTGTTATAAATACTTTGTTTGCACTAAAAAAAGTAGAAAAATATATTCTATTTATTTATTTAGAACTGTTAATATGAATAATGTACATCCATCGATTTAAGATTACACCAAGTACGAGCTATATTGCTCCATTCATTACCGATTTATCGGGAAAATGGTTGATTTGGGGTATTTAGAATCCCCCCTTAGCAAAGCTGGGTTAAAAACGCACTTGTGTTTGTGATCTATGGAAATGTATGGTGGCGCATGGCGGTTAAATGCGGGTGGTTTTTTTCGCGTTGAACCAATGGAGAGGCTAGACATATCGTCAAGTGACTCCGAGTTTTCGTTTGCGGCGACATCGTATCAGACCGAATGATATACAAAGTCCAAAAACGTTTTGTATTGTGTGATGAAACGTTTAAAGACGAAACAATTATTATTGAGTCTTATTATTATAACAATAATAATGTCTAACCTCAAAGTAGCGGAGAGACGTTCTTCTGGTGATATTTATTTGCCAAATGTCGTATCCTAGAATATAATAATGGACCCACTTCTATTAAAAGTTTGTCAAAACTATTTATTGACATTCTATAATAATTTTAAAAAACTTATCGGGATTTTCTCGCATATGATGGTACAGTTTATAAAAATAACCCTTTAGGTATCCTCGGTCAGTCAATGGATGAACCCATGAAATATTTATGATGGTGGTACGGATGCTGGTTATATTTCTAATAACCAGAGATACAGCACAAGCCGTCGTCCAGAAGTTCATTGTGATACTGAACTGAAAATATGCGATTCAAAATCGTAGTGCGTGTTGGTGCGGTTTTGTACATCGTGGTCGGCAAAAAACCGCAATGCGTGCTAGAAGCAGCAACACGCTCGAAGTATGAAACAATTATTTTCCCGCACGCTGTAGAGCGCCTTTCTTCAGTGCGGAGTTCTTGAAGAATGGAAACATTCGTTCGTCTCGCAGTCCACGGTACGCGCAGCATGTATAATCGACGTCAGCACAACATTTCTAAAGCATCGGGTGTGTTCCTTCCTTCTTCACCGTGGTCCGTGTTTTTACCCCATGACACCAGGGTTTAACCAACCACACATTTACGTTTCATAAGATGAGGTGGTTCATTCAATTTTAGTCAACTTCGACATGGCATATTTGCCCATAACAATTCTCCTTTGAAACTCGTCCTCGCATCCTCCACGTTTTGAGATAAGAGATCCCAGGAAGATAAAACTTCTTCTTCTATGAGTATTTAAATCTCGCATCTATTTATTTCAAGAGCCAGTATCGAGCTCTCTTCCTTAATCTTATGGATAATGTCATCAATATAATATAATAATTTATGTAACTGTTTATAGTAATCGTCATTTTGTATAAAACAAGGTTAAAATAATACAGAGTACTTCCAAAGTAATAGATCTAAGAAATAATAATTAGTTTTTCTTTGCTTTGGATTAAAAATATTTAACAACGAAAATAAACTTTTGACGTCGAGTCATCGGTAAAAATGTAATATTCAGTTATCCCAAATCTTTTGATATTAATTATTAGCGGTCGGATCTTAGTAATTGGATAATACTGGTTGAATATAAAATACAGCAATGTTTCGTACCACTGACAAGAATCATCCGTTCACGCTGACTGAATAATTAATTAAAATAAAAAAATTTGCAAATGAAACAGAAAATAAACAGTATTGTAAAAATGTGAGCCAAATTTCGTCGAATAAATCTACCAACGTAAAACTCAGTTAAATAAGTAAATAACATAAATAAAATTATTGTGAATAAACGTAGTGATTTAAATTTGATATGATATGTTGCTTACGCGTCGCCTCGGGAATAAGTTTGACAAATGAAGTGATCCCTTAGGGAGGCTGTTCATCAAATATCCTAAAATTCGATATACGCATCTGCCATCCGGTCGCATTTAGCGATATTTCATATTTATACCGAACGCCGGGCCGCGCGCGTCTCCAGGAACAGTGTACAGTGTAGTGTACCGTGTACCGTGTACCGGAGGGTAGGCGCGCGGGCTGGGGCGCCCCTGGAAATAGGTGACTTACCCCTTTGCGAAAACACGACTCGACTCGAATATAAATTATTCATGCAGGGCGTGAGCCGTGAGCCGTGAGCCTACGGGGACGGAGGAGTTATGAAGGGAAGGAGCATCTTTCGAGTGGGAGATACTCCCCGGCCCGGCCGGCTCCGCGCGAGGCATATCGCTCTGAAAGTGAATTTTGAACAGACGAATGGTGCCATAAATTTTAATTTCGATGCATGCGCCGAGTGGCTCGAGATAAATTTCATCGGTGCGACACATTCGCTGAATATTGATCACTTGAACCGTCTTATGGAGATGACACCGCTCACACATCGATATTCTCCACGCGCTGTCACTTTTACGCGTAGGAGATGTCCAGAATGGCTAGAAGTGACGCGCTCTTGTGCGATTAGTATTTGATTTGATCGGTGACCGGTGACTGATATTGAGCGGCTGGGGATTTAGTTTTCACAAGTGAACGTTTTCCGCGCGGGATCTTAATCCAACAAGTGTGGAAGTTTAGGATCAAAGTTATAATATTCAAATCAATCATTATTGAATATGTAATACCTAATATTTATTTTGTTTCAAATAAAATACTTATTGTGTCGCTGGTTTTCATCTTAATTTTAAATAAGTTAAAGTATGAAAAAAAAGTTAATACCGAGTATGACCCTTTTTACCATTTTTTAATTAGGAGGTTTAAGATTTCAATTTAATAGATATAATATATAATTTTTAAAATAACGTTTGCAGAAATGTATGATGGTTATTCAAAGAATACCTATATAAAATATATCGTCATACTAAATGGTATCCAGCGGATAAGTTTCAAGATTAAATTGTACTTGCTCGAACACCATCAGGGTGAGGTAAGTGGAAGGAGTATTGTTCGACGCGCGTGATTTGCGGATTTGCCAGTCGCAATGAGTCACTGGTCAGGATCGCACCGCACGTTCGCAGTAAACGTCCAAAATCCGTCCTCCTTTAGAGGCTTAATTCACTGCGCCAGCTAGCAGTTCCCTGCAACATGATTATAAGCAGTTTGTTACCTTTTTTGTTATAATTCTAAAAATAAAATTTATCAGGCCTCAAAGGCATACTCCAGATGAAGGGGCAGGGGGTCCAGCGGACCCTATAAGACAGGAAATCAAAGTCAAAGCGTTCGCGGTAGAGCAATATTTAAAGTGCGGTGATTCATTGGTTCGTGCGCATCGCGCTTTTTGTACTCATTTTAATATTCGACGAGTATGTAACGGGCCGAGTACGTAACTTATCTGGTGTTGAGTTCAAAAGTTCAGACAAGAAGGGACAATGGTTAACCAAACTCTTCCGGGACCATCAACGTCAGCAGCGAAAAAGAAACTGCGGTTTTACCCAAACAAACTACAAATCGTGCAGTTTCTCAACGAAAATGACTATTATTTACGTTAAATCTTAACGAGAACGATGCTGGAACTTTTTGAAACAGCACGAACACTTGGAAACATATTAATTACTGACGAAGCACATTTTCATATCGATGGGTATATTAATAAACAGAACATGAGATAGTGGTGCCCCGATAATCCGAGCGAATGCCATCAAAAATGTTTGCATTGTCCAAAAACGACAGTGTGGCGTGCAATTTATGCCCGAGGGATAATTGGCCCTTATTTTTTTAACCAGCGAGAGACAGTCACCGCTGACGTGTATTGCCGAATGATCAACAAGTTTTTGGTACCGCAACTGCAGGTGTTTCCCGAGTTCAACAAGAAAACACAATTTGAGCAAGACGGGGCCACTCCACATACAGCTAGAGTTTCAATGGAGAATCTGAGGGGAATTTTTCCCAATAAATTAATCAGCAAGTACGGAGACATACCCTGGGCACCTCGGTCACCGTGCGACTTTTTTGTGGAAATACTTCAAATCGAGTGTTTACAGCAACAATCGTCGAACAATTCAGGCGGTACAAGAAAATATCCGCCGCGAAGTTGCTGCCGTTGAATCAACGCTTTGCTCTCGCGTGTTCGCAAATTTAAGAGTCCGATTGCAAGAGTGTCTTGAGAGAAATGGACGGCATTTAGACGATATTGTTTATAAAACGTCAAATCCGCATCGTTAAACTCCATTTTTTATAAATAAAATATGAGAATAACATTGTAGTTTTTATTTTACTTAATATTAAACTTGAAAATTTTCCGCTGGACACCCTTTACTTCATTTCTACTGATAATGGTGTTTATTTTGGGATTTATAGAGATATAGTAACAAGATAATGTGACATATCATTTTGATTTTTTTTTTTGCATGTAAGAAATAACTAGTGATAACAATTTTATTTGAATATAATATATACTATTCTTGTCACTACGGAGATGTGTGAGAGATGGCGATTGTATGTGCATTTTTATTGTATTGTGTATTCGAGATAATTTAGTGTTTAATGTTAATCTAATGTAAACTAACTTTGAGCCTAGATTGACTAAATTAACATATATGTTAGTTGATATTAACTCAATTAAAAATGTGTTTCTTGTTAGTTTAATGAATTTAAATAATAATAATACAAGTGTAAGTCTTGATTATGTCACCAGTGAATTTCAGTATTTTTAAGGTAAACATAATATTATAAAATAATATGATGGACGCGGTTGTATTAATATCATAAAACTATTATCCAAATATAGATATTTTCGCTTTAAAGTGGAATACTGTATACTGAATACAATCACAGATATACGAGAAATACGAATAATCAATCACCAATCATTGCTAAACTCGAACACAAATTTCGCAATCACAGTCAACACCACGGTTAAAACAAAGGTTTAGCTCATCACTACCGCCCAATGTACTCGTATATGAAAATAATAACTTAACACATTCAAATATTTAACGATGTGATGTATAAATATTACTACTGTTTTAAAAGTAAGTGCTCGACTCGAACCCTAGCCCAGTTGTCGAACAAGGGCGTCCTGATCATGTCCTGATCATGTCCTGATCATGTCCTGCTCATGTCCTGATCATGTCCTGATCATGTTCTGATCCCTGATCCTGATGACCGCATTAGACAGACGGAATCTTAAAACAACTGTATTTCCGTATTTTAAAATCATCACTGCGCCTATAAAATTGCTGATATCCACCAAGTCAACATTATATTTTAGTTTACGATTAATAATTCGATTTCCGTGATGCCGCCATTCGCGCTCATAATCGCTACTTATTTTTATATAAATTAATGGCGTGTCACCCAGTAGATAGGGTGTTATTGCCAACCCCTAGTCAAGCTCCACAGGGTAGACCCAGACAGAGAAATCAAGCTATGAGAATTTTTCCATCCGGACCAATTCAATATTCGAGGGTGTCACTGCCAGTTGAATGCACATTTACAGCCGGATAGAATTTATTTGTTATTTTAGAATTGCATAATGGCAGTCTACGATTAATAATCGTATGCTTGTTGGAAATGAAATTTTAAAACTCACTTAGATCTTGAAGGAGGGATGGAACACCAACATTTATTGGGCAGTTAAAAAATATGTTTCAGGTCCTCCTCCTCCTCCTATTGGAATTTTAAAACTGGGAAATCAATGACATGTTTGTTGGCAGGGCGAGAGCGTATAGAGCAATGACCTTGCGGCATTCAATAAATCATTGAGGCTTAAATCAAGGTTTAGTTCTCAGTCCTCCATATACGTTAACCTTGTATTTTTGACGCTGCTATTCTACTCGATTCTCATAAGAAATATTTAGTTATAAAACTAGACAAAATATATTAATGGAGCTATGAGATCAATGCCGATTAATGCATTTCAGGTGCATGTTTAGGGACCTTGGAGTCTCCACTTATTACCAGGGACGTGCACTGCATACAAGCAAAAAAGCTATGAGTTACTAAAGATTCTGGGAAATAAAAATAAATTAAATAATCTTTATCTTATGAAAAACCCTATAAAATTCTTGCCGTTATTATTCAGATTAGCGTAACCAGTGGCTAGATCTAACCATCAATAGTATGCAAAATTGCGAATTATTTGTGTATAACTTCATGACCATTGGTACGCATTTAACTTGTTTGTTCAATCCGTATGAGAAACATACTGGACTTAATATTTTCTTACTCGAACTATGTGAGCATCTTTATATCTGCCAATTTTCTGCATTTTTCAAACAATTTGTGCTTAATTATGATGACTTCGAAAGGGAAAATTACTGAAAACTGCTTAAATATGAACCTATACTAGGAATTCTGACCTAGCAACAAACGGTGCATGTGTAAATATATAAAAAAAATGAAAATTTTTCCATAGTTTATATTTATATGGTCAGTCATAAAAATTTGCATTAGGAAGAAATCAATCCTCAGATATTTACTACTTTACTTACAAAAAAAATCAGAATGAAATGGTTTTGTCAGTTTGTTCAAACCGGGAATTATTTTCCTTTTAAAACGTGATATAAAGAAATAAATTCATGTCATCTTACGAAACAAAATTTGGGTAGGATGAAATTATTTGAAAAGCTTTATTAGGGGATTTCAGTTACATACATTATTTTATTTACGTTCATTATTTAAATAATGTACATTCAAATATGAATTAAATATATTAATTATAAAGATATACATATAAAATCAATTTTATCGAAAAATATTGTTGTTGCGCTACCGGGATTCGAACCTGGATCTCTTCCCTAACCGGGGGAGGTGCTTTATCCAACTAAGCTACAGCGGCATTATTTTTCGACCCTATATGTTACCTTTTTGAAATCAATACATTTAATCGTTCCATCATTTGACAGAGCCATCTACCTTATTTTTACAGAATCTCTAATTATTTATCACCTTGCGCTCATTGAATACAAAATATGTAAAAACATGAAATGAAATAAAAAATACGTAAATTTTTCTGCGTCTAGCTTTGATTGTGTAAGGATCATCTTAAATGTGTGAAAGTATTATGCTTATTAGCCTACAAATCACGTATATAGTTACTGTCGGACGGTTTTTTAATTCGTGTTGTCATATCGGGAGCCATGTTTTAAATTATTCAGAAGCGCATTTTAAACAAATACCTAATTAAAATATGTTTTGATAAAAAAAATACATACATTTCATAAGATTATGATAAAGACATGTCATTCAATATCATATCAGAATCATATCTACGTACTCCAAATTCGTATAGCATTTTATGCAATATTACAAAAACACAAGATCTTTGATATAATAATAAATATAAATGATATAATAATAAATGATATAAATAATCAATTTTTTATTATAAACAAACGAGAGTTGGGTCAGTACCGCAATACCGCACAGCGCAACTAACATGAATTTGTATCTGAAAGAATCTTCCAGGTACAAGAAACTTTTACCATGTGCTGTATCGACAGCACGGTAGTTTTTTTATTTATTTAAAAGTGCATATTTTCATTTTTTGAAAATAAATAAGTACCTATGTAGTTGTTGAAATTAAAATGATATTATTTTTATTTATTATCTTTGTTTTATTAACCATTAAATTGAGTTTAAATACATCTACCGGTTTCGAAAAATACCATTTTCTTCTTCAGGATGTCATAACTAACTAAAACATATATTGTTTCTTTGACAGAATCTATTTAAAAAAAATCTATTTTAAAAAAAAAAAATTTTTTTTTTAGTCCTAACTCAAATCATTACTTAATACAAATTTACTCGAATAATTTTTAGGAAAAAATTTTAGAATGGGACTCGTAGTTAAATTTAGTTGGTTGTTTTTAATTTTTTGATTAGTTTTACACGCTTTATTTATCTCCAACGATTCCAAATTATTTAATTTGTGACCAACACCGTTTATATGCAAAATTGACAATCCCAATTTTTTATCAAAACCATGACCATTTTCTATCAAATGATTAGAAAATTCTGAAAACCTACTATTGTTCAAACATTTCAAATGCTCCCTTACTCTTATATTAAAATTTCTACCCGTTTTACAATTATCAGATTATCAATTCATTTTTATTAAATTTTGGACACATGTCCAATATATTGTTTTATATGTATATCTTTCCAATTAATATATTTAAAACATCGCAGACTGTCTGTTTTGAATACTTTCTTTATATATTTCTTGTTTCAAATCTTCAATAATTTGATCCTACAATGGTGACACGATCGAGTAATCATAACCAAGAATCATTCACGGCAGTTCCTGACGAATATTAGAACACAGTATATCATTTAAAATTGAATACATATTTGCGTACTACAAGTAAGTGCATCGGATATATAAAAAGAAACCATTCAAGTAATCTAAATCCAGAGATATTAAATCACGTTTGATATTCTCACGTTAAAATTCAATGGCAGATGATCGATGCTTGTCAGTAGGAAAACGATTCCCTACTTAGGAATTATTTTCTTATTCGCAATAAAAGGAAATGTGCACTTCATTTCAATTTAATATACCTATTAGGAGAACACATTCTTATTGTGAAGTTGTAATTACTTAGAACAAATGGTCTGTGATATTTTTAAAATGAATTAAATATTTTAATTAGAAAAATGAATTGATAATTCTGGCGTCTACTCAGATTACTCAAAGGTATTTGCGATTTCGTAAATATAAGGTAGATGGCTCTCTCAAATATTGGAACGATTAAATGTATTAATATTAATATAGGTTCGAAAATTTGTCGCTAAAAATATCGCCGCTGTAGCATAGTTGGATAATGCACCTTCCCCGATTTGGAAAGAGATCTAGGTTCGAATCCCGGCGACGCAACAATAATATTTTTTGATTAAATTGATTTTATATGTATATCTTTCTGATTAATCTATTTAATATACCTATATTTACGTACCTACTGTAATGTAAATGTAATTTGATTATATAAAAGATAAACTATTTAAATAATCTTAATCTAGATACTTTAAAAACACATTCGATATAATTATATGAGATATGCGATCTCGCTACTTTTGTGTTTTTTCTTACTGGCAATGTACACTGACGTTGTTTGAGACAATATGACGATAGATTCCTTAGTTTTCGTGATAGAATATTTTAGTTTCGGTTTGTGTAAAGATGCATCTAAAATAATCATAGCTTGTAATTTTACACATACTTTTGTAAAGAGGCCAACTCCAGAAAAAATGTGTGAACAATTATCGGTCGGATATGAATAATCATCACTCCTCTATCCTTAAAATACCGACCTGTATAAAAGAAGCAATCGGGCGATTCCAAAACATTTTATTAATATTTAAAATGCACATAATCATTTCGTCCATCGGTAACTTATTTTATTTATTAATTTTTATGAATTATTTCTTATAACACTATTAACAGATCCTTGAGGACCTTAGGTATAATAATTAATCTGAAAATTCTCGCTATTTGTATTTTGAGCGTGTTATTTACATACATTTCGGTCAATAACCTGCGCTATTCCCGAGTCTTCAGATCGTGCAGCGGTCTGTCTACTGATGAAAAGTTTTAATTTGTATTATTTGCATAAGTTGTTAAACTTTAAAGCTAATTTTATTTTCGTCTTTATCATCGCTCGTATCATTGAAGTACGAAGAGATAAACGCTAAACATTACATAATAATTATTGGAGACGACTTACTCTGCAATACACACTTCATATGTAGGATATACTATCACGCCGATTCTCCGAGGGGGTAGACAGAGAGGGTAGAGTGCCAAAATCTTCTGTCCTGCCATTCGCATTCATACATATTCTCATACAAGCTCGCCGATTATTGAGGCTTCTAACAGGACTATCTTCCAGTATCTGGTTTACCTGGTCATTCCAAGTCTTCCGCGGAGGTCCTCTGTTTCTGGTACCATCAACACTTGCGTCATATGTCTGTCTTACCATTATCTCCTCATTCATACTAAGATCAGCTTTACATTCTTTCATTCCTCTTCTGCCAGCTCCAGGCCTCACTTCCATACATCAGTGTCGGTGCCAGGACTCATTTATGTACCGCTAGTCTTGCCTCGGTTGACAAGTTCCCAATAGCTACAATTCCATTCAAAGCGCCGTTCAATTTATTCTCTGCAGTCACCCTCCTTTCGATATCTTTCTCAACCTTTCCCGCTCTATCTTTCTCGGTCTCTCCGTATCTAAATTACCAAAGAAGAAATATTTTGATTTGTCATTCGATAGTAATATTAATTTGGCTATATATTTAAATCGCTTACCCCTTAAGTATAAATTAAGAATACAGTACAACGTAAAATTGACAGATTATAAATAATAGTCAGAATTACATCTGAGTAATTGCTGTGGCTGATACATTACCTTCAGAAAGTATTGGCACATAACTAAAATATACCATATATAATTCTCAATTAGTGTATCACGATATTAAAATACTCCATTTATAATTATAATAGTGAATAACTTTACGAAATTTTAACATTTCTGGAACTGAATATTTTATATCGAGAATGTAAAGTATTATAAGAATATAGAAAACAATATTGCAATGATGTGATTTAGAAATGGATACAACACAACACGTGCACAATGCATGAACCGGGTTAACAAGAGATGGATCACAATATTCGCCAACACTTCCGGTTTATTTGGCGTTCATGCACACTCGAACTGATGTGAGCTATCGTCGCTCCCTTCAAATAGCCACTAAAGTGAATAGAGCGTGGGAAGCAGAGGCGGGGAAAATTGAAATAATAATTCCAGGTGGCATTTCTTTCTTGACAGCTTATTCACCTACTATTATGTAGGTACTACAACGTAAACAGAATAACTTGTACGCAATGAATTAATATATTGAATCATTTATTAACCACTAGACGTATATTTTTAATTCTCAAAAAATATATACACACATTGAAAAACACAAGTGCTTGAATCACTTCTGTACTTCATTAATTTCCACTTTAAACTTTTATTTTCATATTTGAGTGTCCCTTAACCATACACAAATGCATAATGTATCAATGCTTTACCATAAATGTCTTTAAATATTTTTATATTGTAGGCAGTGGCGTGCAGTAGGTATAGATTTAGGTAATGCTGTTACCAATGACATTATACAATTATATACGTACTTTTGTTTAACCAACGTCTTTAGACAAAATAAATCCGTCGTTTATACGACCCTACCATGTATTTATTTGTAATTTTAGAGTACTATTAATAGTGTCTTTAAAATTAAAGTTTTAACGTAAAATAATACCTTCTTACCCATATAAAAATTGTATGGAGGTTTTTGAGAACACTTTCTATGACTGAACATGATTAATTTATTATTTGAAAATCCTTCACGTAATTACCTACTATAGGAAATAATTATTTCTATTACAGGTTAACGTAGGAAATAGTTCTGGCAATTGCCAATTCAAATCCATGCACCAAATTTAAAGAACAATCATGAAACCAACACGTTAAAAATAGTAAGATAGTAAAATTCGTAAAAGTAAAAGAGGAATACACACTTCAATGATTTGCAAGCAGTTGTTATTCTGTTAAAAAAAACAGCATAAGTAACGACTCCATACAAAACGGATCAATCGAAAGAAATTTTCAATTCAGTAAATAGCCATTATATGACTTGAGTAATTCAATAGCTCAAAGACAGAATTGTATAATGTAAATAGCACAATGCGGCGAATAAAAAAAGAGCGCCATGAGTACAGCGGTGAGCTTTTAGAACTAAGCAATTATAGTCTCTACCGGTACACAGATGGCACTAATTTTAATTTTTTAATTTATATTTGTTTCCCAGAATTTTTAGTTATGCCCAGATTTTTTGCTTGTATGCACTGCACGCCCATGATTGTAGGTATATATATTAATGCCACAATATAAATATATGTCAGGCTTATTAACAACTAACCTGTTGATAATCTGTACGTGGATAAATCAAATAAAATATATAATTGTAATAATTTAATGTCATGAATGGTTCAAAATCAATCAATCGATTGTTTCTTAGAAATATATGATGGTGTCTTATAATTTGGCACGGGCGTGAATATTAATAATTTCCTTATTTCCGTCCAATCTCTATTCTCTCCAGCAACATAAAACAAACATCATTTTATAATTATTTAATTATTTTCCGTTCTTGCTGACGGATTATTTCTACGGAAATAAGGTTAACCATAATAAAACGTTCCATCCGATACTTTTCTCAAATCAACAAATAATAGCATAATATTCAAATAAATTGCCAAAAATAATAAGCATCTTTTGAAACGACAGAAAAATATTATAAAAGAAATT
This sequence comes from Eubasilissa splendida, assembly GCA_031772225.1. Taxonomy (NCBI): domain Eukaryota; kingdom Metazoa; phylum Arthropoda; class Insecta; order Trichoptera; family Phryganeidae; genus Eubasilissa; species Eubasilissa splendida. The sequence goes on from CM062845.1 coordinate 50,950,324, forward strand.
TTAGAAATTTAATTAAGACAATAACGTTTAACAAGTTATTTTATTTGTTCTTATTTAATTTATTATTTGTTTATATTATTAAATCGAGGTAATATCAAAGTGTCCATTTTTATTGAACACTGCAATTTTTCGGAAAATATCGTTCCTTATGATTAACCTTTACCATACCATGATATAAAATATCCGAACGCAGCCATGCTGTCAACTCGTGTTACCGTAAATAACTGTTAAAAAAAATGTTTTTATAAGGTTAATTGGCTTTAATGACATTAATTTACTCTAAATATTGAGCATTCAATTTTGAAAAAATTATTAATAACATAATTTAGAGCATTCATTAAGTTGTATACAATGTGTCCTTCTTTCTTATCTCTCTTCATTTAATTAATGAGAAAGAGACAATTATATTTCTATGTTTGTTGTTATTTTTACTGTGAAAATAGTATGTGATCTCTGTCTTTCATATCACAAATTGTATTTCTACCAACGTATTAATTTTACAACGGATTGAATGGAAAATAATAATTGTTTTTGTACGATTCCCTATTCATAATTGGTTTTTCACTAGTCATTCCTAAGCGCTAATATTTTCTTCAGGATTACCTAAAATATGAATATTATGTTACATGTATTTACCTAAATATTACAGGTTTAATTATCACGGTAGACCTGTGTTACTGCATGGTTTGGGAAGGGTTAAAACAAGATAAATATCGACCCCTACTACGTAAAGTATCGCGAGTAAAAAATAACATTTTTTATTATTCTAGTGTTTTGCACATATTTGATATGTTTTTAAATGGCTTTAATTTTTCCAATATGACGTTTATTAGTACCTACATCACAGAATGCAATATGTTTTTATACAAAATCTGCCACGTAAATAAGTATCAAATACTGGAATGATTAAAAATGACATTTTTAACTTACGGTACTTTACGTAGGAGGGATCGATATGTATTACGATATAGGCAATAAAAAGCTCCCGGGGATTTGTTTGCATTTTTCAATGACTTATTTACTTTTTGGTTTCCTAAGACTTCTCATTATTATTTACAGTTTCCACAACAACACGTGGCTTAAATATAATATTATATAAAACTTACTATGATTCTGCTGCATCAGCAAAACACTATTTCATTAATACATTACGCAATAATTCATTACTATATAAATAGTCACTAAGTAATTACCTTATCATAAAAAATCAAATTTGCTTAAAATTTCATATATTTTTTTAAAACGGCTGCGATAAAAGGTTATAATATATTTTTTATGTTTATATCCATTATACAAAACGTTTAATGTACAAGTATATTAACAAAACATTCAAGAAAAATATAAAAATCTCAAGTTTATACGAAAATAAGATAAATACAGTTTTATATTAATTGATACATTTTAAATTTTTTATATCATCAGTCAACAATAAATAATAATTATTGTCAACAAACGTAGATATTATTTGTAGATTAAAATAAATTTATGAAGCAAAGTAAAATCTATTTTATTTCACAAATCACTCTTGGATTGCAAGGGTGGATTGCCTAACAAAATAAATAAGTAGTAAATGTGTGTATTGAAATGAGTCAATGCAGAAAAAATTGTTATGAAAATGATAACAGAGCACGGCGAGAATATGAGAGATAATCATCTGAAGATAATGGAAACCGGAATACCGATATGGAGAAGAGTTAAATGACAGGGTGAACAAAAGGAAACCGATACGAAAGAAAATCGAGTACATCGATCGGTACGTAAGAGGCGGAGACAAATGGAAGAAGTTATATATATATATTTATATAACTGGATACATCATGTTCGTCTATATGATCTTTTAATCGATATTAACCAAATTTTATTTTGCATAGTTACACTTTAGGACCCCGCGCAAAACATGGGCACCCTACCCCCTCACCCTGTCTACCCCATCCGTCCCCTCGAAATAAATATGTATTATATTAAATGCCATCCTCTCAAAATTTTGCTCAGTTGCACTCTAGAATAAGAAATCACGGAAACTCTTCCTGAATCCCAGGCGCGGATTGCTAGTTTTAGTCATGACGCTCAGTATAATTAATTTTAAGTGCCAGCAGGGTATATAAATAAATATTGTATTACATTTTTTAAGTAATTAGAATCACAAATAAAATTACCATTAACTTTGTAGAGAATACAAATATTTTAGGTTTATCGAGGGTTACTTATGAATTATGAGGATATCGCAAATCTCGTCGCACTTGACAGCTTAACAGATTTTTCAGACCAGATGGGGTCATCGCGTAGTAATCTCCCCTCTCCCCTCTCCCCTCTCCGAGATCTGGCACCTGTGATGGTGATGGTGATGGCGACGGTGATGGTAACATCTCATATTTCAGGTGAATCCGTCTGTGCGCTGCGGCGGGGAAGTAAAATGGCCGCTACCCCTTCCCTCACGCACATCAACACGTGTGCTTGAATAAGTTATGGGAAACGGAGCCATTTGCCCGCATATAGAACTAGTATTTTCGTACTGCATCCCGTATATTGTGTTGCTTTATTCACGGCGGACGGAGTTCCCGCCATTCGTCTCGGTGAGTGCTCCCCTCGCCCGGATTAAAGCGGCCAATGTGCCCGAATTGCGAACTACGCTTCTCGCTGTGTGCGACCTATTATTCATTATTATAACTCGCGCTCCCGCGCCAGTGGAGACGGGACACTAACCGAGCCGTGCACATATTAAGCACTTGCATATATATGTTATGTGGAGTTCCCATATCTGCACAGCCACGTGAGGTTGGCGCGATGTTTGTCGAAGACAGTGATTACGGCAGCAACGCGATATCTCTAAACAGTCCACGACTGTAGACTGTAGACTGTAGACTCTTTAGAGATATCGTGCAGCTGGTGTTGAATTTCGTCTGGAATACCGCATCGAGTAAATTGTGCAAACGGCGTTCCATTTGGAGTATCGATCCTTATCTGCGTGGCACCGCTTTCGCAAATTTAACATACTGCATAAGCGAGCTACTATATATTACAGGTATTTTTATTTAAATGTTTAAAAAGTATTAATAAAATATTCCAGTAGTAATAGCGTTAACACAACAATTATAATGATTGTGCTATGGGATAGGAATTAACAAAAACATGATTTAGTACAAAAACTACATAAAACCACGACACCAAGCTTATTGCTTTTGTCGTTCGAAAGTAGAAGCGTGATGAAGACTACATTCGGTTAAACATCTTCCTATACTCAGCACATTTTAGACTCCATCATGAACCAAATTCATATCACCTGTGTTTTTTAAAAATATAGTTGTTAAATTGAGACACCCGTGACAAAGAGTTGCTTCGGTACTTTTATATCAAGAGTGATTTGAAATGGATGGACACTTTAGTTTCTATTATTATTTTCATTTAAAATATTTCAATGTTTATATTTTGACTACGTTTTCCTTGAATAAATGGACGGCGTGTCACCCAGTGAACGGGGTGTTATTGCCAACCTCTAGTCAAGCTCCACAGGACAGCCCCAGACAATGTGGATTTCTCTATCCGGACCAACTGAATAGTGGAGAGTGCCACTACCAGTTGAATACACCCTTACAGTTGGATAGAATTAATTTTTATGTAATATATTAGTAACTTTAGAATTGAATAGTGGCAGTCTGCGAGTGATGGTTGGACGTGTGTTGGAATTCGAAGCTCACTTCGGTCTCGAAGGAGGAACAGAGTACCAACATGTATGACAGTTAAAAAATAGATGGTTCAGATCCTCTTCCTCCTGTTAGAATTCGCAAAGTGGGGAATTAATGTGTATTTTAGGAAGGGGGGGAATGGATATAGAAATGACCTGGCCGCAATCGACCAATCATTGATGTCTCTCTCTTGATTAATTTAATCCTATGGATCCAGGGTCGAGTTGGGATAGATAACTGAATAGAAGCGTAGTGTCGACCTTTTAAAACTTTTCTTTTATCCTAAAGCCACTGAAGTTCAATATTATTATTAGTATTTTTGAGGTCACTGAATGGTCACGTGGAGAAAAATGTGTCATCTCCTTTTTAGTATGTCTTCTAAACAGAAAATATTATAAAATATGAGACAGTTTTCCTAGATCAGGCCTAGTCTAACTAGAATAATATTATCGTTAAAAAATCCTGTATTCAAAACATTAATAAATAAATGATTTTGTTGTGCTCATAGGTTATGTAATATATATATAAATCCCGCTGCAGTTTTGGCAACCTTTCACTTCGCATCCTTTTGGCTACCACTACTTACGGTAGGTTTAGAAACAAAAGCGTTGTGAATATTCACGATCTTTAGTTATAGAACAAAGTGATAGTAACAGAATTAGCTAGAAATCGTGTTTTAGGAGTATTCAATTTTTTGCATGGTACATATATTTTGAAGTCTTTTCAGACTCCTTTCATAATACCGCTTTTTTGGAAACCGCGTATATCGGACGTATGTTACGATTCATTCCATTTTTATGAAGGACCTATTCTTCTGTTTATTACGAGTATTTAGTAAACTCCGTATATAATACATTTATGTTATGATGATATTTGAATTCTTTTAAGGCGCGACTTTCAATAATTATACAAATTTCCGCATTTTTTACGAAAATGTAGATATTATATGTTATTATTCATTTACATCAGAAGTTATAAACTAGATTTGATTTTTTTAAATTATTACTTAGATAGGACCTTTACACTCATTTATAACTAATAAACTAAATGTTATTTGACATAATTAAGAAAACACAACCATTGTAAGATCGCGACCATTAAAAACATTTTCCGCGTACCGCAAAATTGTCTTAATATGGAAAATGTTTGCATGTATGAAATGTATTTTCTTATAATCTTGATGCCAAGATTATAGAAACAAATCTCGATTGAGACAAATCATCAAAATGTTAAAAATTAATAGAGCTATAACCAATTTGCAGGACATACTATTAATTTTCGACGTTTGCTTTAGTGAAAACATACGTTTTTAAATAAAATTGAAAAAAATATATATTTTGAATTTTTTACAATTTATATTTTTGTGAATCCCTTACATCTCCAAAAAAGAGACTACCTCTTGTGCTTGGAGAGGGATAAAATATTATATTTACTCACATGCTTTGAGGCTTCAGCTACTATTTAAAATAAAGTTTTATATCAAAAACACAATAATTAGTTTTTAAACAATATATTTTCAATCTTATAAAAGAAGATAATTTAATTTGTCCATCGAACTTCAATACGCCGGTCTATCAAGCCATGATGGACGTCGAATCCGTACTGTCATTATTCTTGTTAAAAAATGCCAAAGATATATATTTTCACGCAAATTTTATCCATAATATGAATTAATATTAAATTTATTCACAACATTAGTAGCAAATTTCAAATTAGATGTTTTTTTTACTGATTTTAATGGAAAACAACGCAATTAAATATATCGTCTATATATAACACTGTTTTCTTTTAAATACTAGCTGTCTATTTCATAAATTATATGTAATTATGAAACAGACATATAACCAAAACAGCAACATGGCGTTTTAAATTGATAATATTAAACAAAATAATAAATTGGATTTGTCATATTTTTTAAATTTGATTTAAGCGATCATCTAAATATATTTAGGTACTTTGCCTGATTTCAAAACATATTAATATATATGAATTAGGTACTCCAATAAAATATTTAATTTTTGATAGATTAATTCAAATGGCATCACATATTTTAATTTCATTCTCACATGTGTTAGAATTTTCCGAATCAAATATTGATTCCCAGGTTTCCATTTTAAGTTTTGCTCCTAAAGTTTACAGATTAATTATTATTTTTTTCATATTTTTTCCGCCAATTTTATTACAGTTGATATTTATTTTATCTATATTTTGTATAAATGTACAGGTTTAGTGATCGGTAATAGTGGTTTTCCATAGTATTGACATGGTTATATAAGTGTTATTAGAGTTGCACCATATGTGGTCAATGCATGAAGGTATTTGTCCAAAAACATTTCGTGTAGCATTATTTATGTACGATTTGTAATTTAGTAATGTTATTACATTTATATAATCTTCTTTTGTTTTACTATATACACCGTCTCCACTTATAAGAATTTATCTATTAACCTCATTTTGAAAGCAAATGTGATTCGGGTAGAATTTCTCGAATTTCAAACGTAAGACTCGTCTTCATAGAATTCTACAAAGTAAATACAACTTCAATCGACAAATAATTATATTATAAGATTCATAGTATGAATTCCGTTCCTCTAGATCGGTGAATTCAACAGATAAAATTCAAAAGGCTTTTATTTTAAAAGGGTTCTGCTCCTTTAAAGTTTCAAACGCATGTCTTTTTGGTGGTTTAGAGATGTGTGTATTAAAAAATTGCAAACAATTCAGGAGTCCACGGCACCAAATTCCGCTTTTTTAAATTTTTTCCGATAGTTTGACTACTCGTGACTCTGTCCGACTAGGATTTAACAAATGTTGATGTGATTGTGGTGCATTTGATGTGCTTTGTATTCAATAACTTTTGTAATCTCTATATTTTCACCTACTATCTCGCCTTCTAAATTGAGATCAATTTCATCTTGACTTTTACCCTTGTAGGTATCTGTTTTGCCATCTTCCGTCACGGAGAGCAATTTAGAGATTTTAGGTATCTGAAAAAGCTTGACGTCGGACAATCGGTAAGATTTATTATGGATTCCACTAGTATGATCCATAAAATTAGCGAGCTGTTCAATTTCGTTTTCACTCTTATTGAAAATTTACGTCAATGTTACAAGATGTTTTGAAATTGCCTTCGGGTCCTTAGCCTCACAGAGTTTCTCTATTACCTTGTATTGTAACCACAAGTTGTAGTATTACAATTCGGCTTAGCAAATAGATTATTTTATGTCTTACTTCATTCAAAGTCATGTTGTACATCAGACGAAAATAAAACAGGAATACCTATTCCTCTTTTACCACGTATCACAACGCGTTTTAATGTTTTGAACAGAATTTTTTCAGTTGCTGTAGTAACTCTGTCAAACTCGTCATACTTATTTTCACACCTTTCGGCACTCATATACGTGTCCAATAGCAGACGTTGCAGTTCTTCTGGACGACGTCGGTTGAATTTTGAAACACTGCGCCAAATGCGCTAATCAACCTGTCTTTTTAGAACTCAGCCCTATCCGATCTGCTCTCGTATGAGGAAATACTCATTCTTTCATTTTTTCATCAATTTTTAAATGTCTGATTAAAACATATTGTAAACTTATCAGCATTATGAAATCTGTGTACAAAACAGCCATGTCCCTATCATTACCGTCAGATTAAGTGATCTCCTGTAAATAAGAAAAAGGAATTTCATTGAAGTCATTAGTATTATTTATTTATTAAACTTTACAAATTCGTAAAGACGTCCAAATCAATAAATAATAAACCAATAAATAACAGTGTATCAAATGTATACGCAGATACTTAGTTGTGTTAAGAACGAGTTCATTTATTCTCTACATCTTTTGCTCCACTCCACTGCATGAACAGGAACCCACGCTATATCGCAGTTAGACAGCAAAATGGGCGGTCGCAGAATACACTCCGAGCTGCGCGGACGACAACACTCGGTATACGATTGAACATGACAAAATTAAAAATCAAAGCGATCGAGACAACCGGCAAAGTGCGGCAACGTCGCAAATAACTCGCTACCTCTCTTCAACCATCGTACAGGAGTTAAAATTCATAAACGAACTGGTAACGTTAAATAGGCGGTGATATATACATAATATATATATAATAAGACATCAATCTTCAATTAGTGACCCAGTGCTTCGCTGACCTATATTTTTATTATTTATTTTATTTTTCATTAGATTTCATGAGAAATATATATATATTGTAAAATTATATAAATCTCCCACATATTCTCGCATATTTCCTGCGAAAAAGAACGTTTGTACCGTAAGTTTTTGAGGCAACTGCCTTGACAATGACACGTGTTCCTGTGACGAAACATCAGCTTAGGTTTCCCCAAGGAAACCATCTACAAAAAACGCGATCTTGTCTAGAGGAGACGCCAGTTCCATACACTATTGCCCGCGGAAACATTAAATCAAATGTTTATATTTATGGTTTTCAAGGGTAAAATATAACGGATAGAACTATTTGACGCGGGTTGCCCAGAAAATAATCCGGTATATATATATACAGTATGACCCGAAAGTCAACGACGCTAACCTGGGAAGTTATTTTTAAAAGTTACTCATTTAGTGTAGTTCTTAAAATACATTTGCTATGTATTACTTTAGAAAAAAATATTTTACTGCATAAAGGAGTTTATTGTGAAATTATTTCAATAATTATTCGAATGAAACAAATAAAAGTAACAGATATGTATTTAAAACAAAACAAATAAAAATCAAAGAAGTGCCTGTCACCAAGTCGAATTATTTTTATCCGTCTTGCATTTTCTACGATACTTAATTGTTATGCGGATTCATTATTACGGTATCTCAATTCATTTACATTATTTATTGATTTTGCGTAGACCTTCTTTACGCAACCTCAGTAGAAATAATCTAAATTATTTAAATCCGGAAACCGGGAAGGCCACAAAATGGGACCGAGACGGTCAATCCGTCTCTGTGAATAAGCTCGGTCCAAATTATTTCTCAGTCCTCGTGCGTAATGCGCCGGACAGCCAATGTTTTGAAGACACATTGCCACTTTCTAAAAAATCGTGATATATTTTCTCGTTTAGATTTTCAGTAAATTCAAAGGGGCTAATCATTTGGCCGTTCAAGATGCAAGTCCACAGATTTACTGTGGCCTTTTATCTCGCATTGAATGTGGATTTTCAAGTCTCGATACACGGCTATTGACCATAGCATTGACCGCGGGGTCCGCTGATTACCCGTCATTGTTTCAATTTATACTTTGAGTAGTCTGGCTAATCATTTTTGTGCTATATCTGTTATCGTGAGATCTCAAGATAATAATAATTTTGTATTGATAAAAATCAATGGAATATTATTCATACATTATTTTTTGTCGTTTTAAACTTTTGCATTTTTTTTTTGGTCAAATTATGATACATTTGTTAGTCATTTCTCTCGGTTACTTAACATTTTCTATATTAATTATCTTTCATTAGTTGCATTTCCAATTCGTTTGCCCATTACAATTCCGTTTGTCAATTCCATCTGCTGTCACGATTTTTCTTTCCATTTGTTCAGAATAATCTTTCAAATGCATAGATTTTTTTAATAATAGTTTTTATATAATTGTTTTGAAAATTTACAAATATATAAATCCATAATTGGTATGTTAAGTAACATTGGTATATTCTTATTGTTAAAAATTTAAATCGCAAATTTGCATTCTTCCCTGGTAACATTTTTTAATATGAATTATACTTGATTTACTTGCTACAATCTACTGCTTTCATTTATTACAATACCCCATTTATTCCCTCATAACTTGTATCATATTTATATTAGCATACAATCAATTAGTACCCATCGAATGTTAATTTTAATAAGAGTCATGTTTTGTAAACACTGAGTTTGCAGCCGGCGGCACTAGAGAAGCAAACTGTATATTTGTTCTATTGTTATGTTTTCCGTAGCACAAGTATTTTTTTCTTTATTATTAAAATAATATTACATTTATTTTATAAATTTATTACATTTTAAAAATCCCATTATGAGGCTATTTCTTTGTTACTAGTAAAAATCTTTATTACATTAAAAATCCTATCTTAAAATAGTATTATGTGGCACAATTCTTTTAATTAATTTTAATTAAACTTCACTACAGACCGTCACTGTCCACCGTCACTATCTATTATTTTAATTAATCTAAAAAAACTTCACTGCAGATCGTCACTATCTATCTCACTCCAGCTCATATCAAACGACATCACTATCTATCTCACTCCAACTTATGTCAAATGGCGTCACTATCTATCTTAGTCCAACGCACGTCGAATAGCTTCACTGCAAGTCACTCAATACTAACTAATTATTGTCATAATTTCAATATATTTCAAAATAACAATTTTTTTTTTCTAAAGTAAAATATAGCTAACATAATAATATTTTAAAAACTACACTAAATAAGCAACTTTTTAAAATAACTTGCCAGGTTAGTGTGGTATTTTTTTTTACTGTATAAAGAGTCGAAGTTAGCTAATAAAAAAAAATAACTCATGAGTCGGGCAAAAATGTTTTATTTTCCAAAGGCATAGCACTATTAGTTTTATTTTGGACTGTGATCAATAGCAGAGCTATTTAGGGTTGTGTAACAAAAATTAAAATCTTAGAATATGAAATTTTGTAGCTGATCTAACTTGTCGATTTTCACGAAATTCATAAAAGTGCCAATATCTCGCAAATTAACCATTTTTTACTACAGGTCATATTTTAAGATTCTGGTCAGTCACGAGTTGGCCTATCAGCCCTCTAAGGGATGACGTTGACTTTCGGGATACTCCGTATGTATAAGAATTAAATCTTAATTCGGTCTGATGCTTGTAAACTAATTTGTTTGTACAATTGCTTGTAAACTAATTTGTTTGTACAACTCAAATATATTTAACATGCGCATTACATACTTAGTTACTATCAAATAATAATAAAAATTGATTATGTGCCGTTTGTTTCTCTAAAATAAATTAAATTAAATTCACTCATCATTAAATAATTTTTCGCTATTTTTTTCGATTCGTGTCGGTAAATCACACTATTGCATATTATTGTATGACGAGTTGTCCGGTCCAGTAATGGTGAGGTAGGTTTGCTCTCATCCCGGGATACAACCAATTTTATCAAAATGTTTATAGTATGCTCATAATAATGATAATATACACAACTTGGTTTAAAAAATAATTATTATATTCATGTGATATTTTTCTTGGCGCATTTTTTCAATATTTACAAACAGTTAAGGGCGCGCTTTCAAAAATACATTATGTTTGGCGTTTTTTACAAAAATGAGGGTTTTTATTATTCATTTATATCAGAAGTTATACACTTTATTTGAAATTTTGTAAATTATTACATAGATAAAACCTTTATACTAATGTAAAACTAATAAACTGAATGTTATTTGCCATAATTAAGAAAATACAAACATTATAAGAATGACCGCGACCATTAAATTTATTTTCAGTGTGCCACATAATTGGCTTAATATAAAAAGTTCTTACACATACGAAATATATTTTTTTATAATCTTGAAGTCAAAATTACTGAGACTAATTGAACCAAATTAGAAAAATGCGATCAATTTTCGACGTTTTTAAAGCACTTTGTGTTATTGAATACAAATTATTTTAAATAATTTATTATATTTACTTACATGCTTTGAGCTACTATTTAAAATCTAGTTTTATATCAAAAACAATAATTTCCTACTGCATAATATTTGCATCGATCCTATTAATGGGTGTTTTTTTATTTTAAATTGCTGATTAAAAAACAATATATTAAATATATGTCAAACCACAAAGTGATTGTTTTCTACAATAATATAAAAAACAATACTTTCTCCGAATTTATTTAAGCTCTACGGAGAGTACTTAGAGCAACTGAAATATTGGGAAAGAAGATCCAAAATGATTGGACGGATAATATCCAATATCAGACACATAGACAACACAACATATCAGCGAAAATGGCTGAAAAAACATAGTCGACAAATAGATTGAATATGAAACTCATTGATTGCTATAACTAAATTTCGCGCATATGTATATATTCGCAGTATGCACATATTGTCTAAGATAGAATGAATGAAAAAATGTATCCTTTACTTTTCTCATCGTCCTGAAGATCTGAGAGCTACCGCCAGATAAGTGCCTGTTACCTTTTCTAGTCGATCCAGCAGGTGAAGAACCATTCTTCTACGACACCACAACAATCTTCTCCGAGATATCTTCCATTTTTACGAGATGTCCAAAAAATGGCCTCTCACTCCATGGAAAATTCTTCTCAGGCAAATTGTTGAAAGTCTGTTCGTCGTTGATGTGTACTTCTAACACAATGGAGATGTTTGTGCGTACTTCTGTTTACGGTGTACTCAGCATAGGTTTGTTTTCTTCATCAAACCGGTGCAAAAAGGCTGTGTACGTATGCTCACAATCGCTTGCATCATCATGTTGTGCTCAGCAGTTGGCATCCTTGTCCCAGGCAACCACCGTACATGTGTTACTTGAGAACCTGTATATGAACACTGTGCTATTTATTGGATAGTGTTAAAACCTCTAAACATGTATCTTTCCTGCGAGGAAATGCCTAGATTATTTCCTAATTTCGTGAAATATTGTCCATGTGTTGTTACTTTTTTAAATACCTTCTTAAGTGCAAAGAGTAAACGTAGTATGGTATAAATGATGATACGTTGTGAAATATATACTTGAATATAAAATTACATTATTGTGTAAAAAATGTAACTTTCTATAAAACCTTGACGTTAAGGAGTTACGATAAAATAACTAATAATTAGTGGAAAAATGTTTCAAATGAAAACAATATTTGTCGTCATCATCTTTTGTTACTACGGTCCTTGAAGATGTACAAATGTTCTCCGGCCGTTCCTGTCTCGAGCCACTGTACCCGAGCAGAATTGACCTTCACTATACTGGCACGTCTCATTTTTGAAAAGATTCATTCACAATTAATTATTCATAATTTTTACTGAGAAAGCTTTCAGTTTTATTACAGAAAGGTTCATGAAAATAAAACAAAAATACATTTTTTATATAAGAATTATGTTAATGTATCCATTTTGAGACACCAATATTTCATTTTTTTCATATTGAAATGAAAATTCAGAAAAATATGCTTAAATAGGATAATCAGCTGGTTAATCGAATTGGGTTAGTTTCCCAATTTAGTTTTGCGAAATGTTAAATACGTTAAGTTTAGGTTTTGTAAGTTGAGATTATAGCTTTCATATGAAGCAGCATCCATACAAATTTTTAATTCAAGATAATAAAAAAGTAGAAAGGTGCTATAATAATTTGTTATTTAAATAAAAAAACAGAGATTCGTACACAGAATATGTGTCACATCAATGCGCACATCCTTTTTTATACGAAATGTAATCAAATTATAAGACAATTGGAACTGACATAAAAACATACATGACTTTGGAAAAAAAATAAAACAAGCAAACAATGTATATCTTATACACAAAATAGATATAATAAATCAAAATTGATTATCTTCACATATCATTATTACATATTTATATTTTTAGGAGAACACATTCTTATTGTGAAGTTGTAATTATTCAGAACATAGTTCTGTGATATTTTAAATATGAATTAAATATATTAATTATAAAGATATACATATAAAATCAATTTCATCGAAAAATAAAAACATTGTTGTTGCGCTACCGGGATTCGAACCTGGATAAAGCACCTCCCCCGGTTAGGGAAGAGATCCAGGTTCGAATCCCGGTAGCGCAACAACAATGTTTTTATTTTTCGATGAAATTGATTTTATATGTATATCTTTATAATTAATATATTTAATTCATATTTAACATATTTATATACTTTACTTATGAAGTAATTGTTTCGAGTTTGCGAGTCTTACAAATTGTTATAAATACAGGAAATTGAATTTGTTTGTATTTTTTCACGGACAAAACTTGCATTTCTTTTTTATTGATCGAGTTACTTCATCGTTCATATTCCTTTATCCAGTGTTATCACATGAAACAGTTTAATTAATTTAATATTTAAGCACATACAAATGTAAGGAGCTGCCGTTTCCCGAGTGAAACAGAAAGTGCGCTCACAGAATTTGTCTCCATCTGATCTCGCCTTGACTGCATTTAAGTCCATCAGCCGCCTCTTCCTTTATATTGTGCAGTTAAATTGAATGTTTTGATATTATAGCTAAAATTTTCTTCAAATTTTGTATTTATTATTCAACTGTGAATATTTTTCTTATCGAAGTCTCAATTACATCAGTTAAGGTTTTTTACCATTTTTATTGCAAATAGTAAAAAAAATCATGTATGCATTGAAAAATTATGCGTATAAAATATAATATATGCATTGCTAAATTATGTGTGTAAAATATAATATATGCATTGCTAAATTGTGTGTGTAAAATATAATATATGCATTGCTAAATGAAACTAAAACTGTATTTTATATTAATTTTTAACGAAGAATTTTTTTGTAAAATTCAAATAAAATACAAATTTAGCTTGTCAACAAGCTTTTGATGAGCAAATATATTTTCACTTCTCGGTTGACGGAGATGGCGCGCGGAGATGCTCCGCTTGAAATATGTCTTCTGACAATATCACGTTATACGCTTTTTGTGTCGTTTAAAAAAGACCTATGGCACGGGAAGGGTATCACGTAGACGCGTATGTTTTTTATATAAGCCGCTCATCGCTCACTCTCTCCTCCTAACCTTAACAGCTTCATATATCTTTTTTATTTCGCCGACTAGGCTCCGCTTCACGCCGCAATAATTTCTTGTCATTTTCGGTTCCGCCAGTTGAACATATTGTTGCAGAGAAGCGTGAAAACTTTCCAAAATAAATATATAACCTTCTTTCCGAAAGTTGTTCGCGTCGCGCATACTCGCGGGTGGGCCGGGCCCCGCGAGCGCGCGCGATTTCGCGGGTCGCGAGGTGCCCCGTAGCACTCTGCGCTAGCTTTCTCGGGCCAGAGTATTCGGAAAGCCCGCAGCAACCTGTTTTCTAGGAACAGTTCTGCGAAACGACTCTCGGTTAGAATTCACGGCCGCACAAAGTTTGCGGAATAGCTGAACAGATAATAATGGATAATGGATTTATTGCAGAACGAACCGGCTGTCTTCTGCTTTTAGAACTCTAGTGTACACTTTTACTACTTCTGTTGCCGTCAGAACAAACTGTCCAAGAGTTACAGAATGCGAGTACATAAAAATCAGTATACATTCTATCGATTTCTTACATTATTATATTTATTATTTGTATTGTCAAAATAAAATTATGACATTTTATTATTTTTTTACTCTTTTACCTACATCGTATACTAATACAATATAATACATGAATAGTATCCTATAATTGGTAGGTTTTTCATCTTATTTTTACTTGTTAAAGGATCTTTCGAATAATTGTTTGTCCACTTTATCCGCGACAACCGAATGATAATTGCTGTATTTAGTCCTAGTAATGCACGCAAATGTATCTGCATTAAGATTAATGAAAAATATCGAATAAATATGTTAAATATTATTTGTATTCATTTTTTAAAAATTGCTAGTATGTACACGATTTAAATTGATTAATTTAATTAATTAAGGGTATTTTACAGTATAAATAATCATAATGCAACTAATATAATATATAGCGTATGAAACTAATTATAAAAATCCACGGATATGTTTAGGTGAAGTATATTTACAGTTATATTTATACTTTTAAAATCAGCAATGTTAACTTTGTGGTTAAGATTCATATTTTTATTTATTATCTTTGTTTTAAGTAATGATTTGAGTTAGGTACTAAAGATAAATAGATTTTTTTTAAATAGATTCTGTCAAAGAAACAATATATGTTTTATTTAGTTATGACATCCTGAAGAAGAAAATTGGATTTTTCGAAACCGGTAGATGTATTTAAACTCATTTTAGTGGTTAATAAAACAAAGATAATAAATAAAAATACAGTTATATTTAGTCATATGGCAGTTTACTATATAAGATATTATCATATTAGTAGAAAGGGTTGAAACTATTGTTTTGGAGCAAAATTTATTTATAGGTAGAATAATTGGTTCAAAGAAAAATGTAGTGGTTCATAAAAAAAACTTTTAGCGTATTTAGGCTGATGTTGAAAAAGTAAATTTCTGTTAACTTCTCATTATAGTATTTGCATGAACGGTGAATTAATGACTTTTGTGTGCAAGATGTTCTACTTCTAGGAATGTGGAAGAGTACAGATAGTTTTGATATAGGTCTATAATTGTCTTTTTGACCAGATTTAAAAATAGGAGTAGTGCATGCATTTTTTCACTGGTCCGGAAAAATATCTTCATCGAGAGATTTAGTGTACAGTAAACAGAGTCGAACAACAATACTAGAGCAGCACGTTTGTACAAATATTGGAGAAATTCCATCAGGCCCTGCGCTTTTATTCAAGTCCAGATTGTTATTATGGCTATGCAGAAGTATCGGGTTTACCGTTATGTGTTAAATGTCAGCCGGTCCCAAGTCGGCTTCGCTATGTAGAGGCGCCCCAAACTACTTTCAGTGGATACTGAGAGAATAAATTACGAGTGTGTTGATCACTGTCAGAGGTTTGATAGAGATATAACACTTTATTTGGTATGGTCGGTGGTACATTCTTACATTTAGCACATGACCAGAAATGTTTACAATCAGATGTAATTGCATTCTCTATTCTCTGAATATAAGTATTGTAACGCGAGTTTGGTAAGTTTTTAGTCTGCTCCTCAGTAGGGAGAAAGTATCGTAATATTCATTTACAGTTTTTATATCAACTATGATGTCGCTTTTATCGTAAATGTGCACAATTTTAACAAAAATTGCTCAATATTAATAACTGTGTAAAATACCGTCGTAAGGGCATTATTCCCGTATTCTTAATCTGTGCTTCGAATGTAGAATTCTTCCTTATTCTGTAATACTAATACTGTATTATGTTATTATTTAAGTGAATTTGTTTAGTTCCTTTAATACATTATGTTATCTAAATCTTTTCTAAAACTAATATTTTTCCGGTAAAGATCTCAACTACCAGCACTATCGAAACTATGCGACATATTAACCACATTTCATGTAAATGTTATTCAAATTGTAATTACAATTTGAGATAGAGTTTTCTAAAAGAAAGCAAAATGAATACAGCGGAAATGAGATCATTTAGGTCTACCCGTGTGTGTGGCGTATTCATTAATGATAGATAATATAAGAATTAATAAATTAGGAAAAAATGTAAAGCTGATCTTCGTATATATAGTGAAATATATCTTAGGTCGCTTATATGGTTTGATCATGTTGAACAAATGAATGAGTAAATAATGATAAGAAATATTCGAAGTGACGCGAGTGTCGATGACAAGAAAATAGAAGACGTCCCCGAAAGTCTTGGTAATATCAAGTAAACGAGATACTTGACGATGGTTCTGGAAGAAACAGAATATTCGGAAGGAAGTTCCACTCACCATAATTCCGATCTTCTGGCACCTCCAAGGTGGACTGTAACTTTAGGTTTTGTAACACAATATCCGTTCAGGGTCTTGAGTCCTTCAGATTTCACAGGACAGACACTTCGACACACGTCTCACTCGTTTGTTATACTGCGAAATTTACTTGTTACCGCACCGGTTCAGGGTCGCCGATCGACTGACACGGTGGCAGGTGAGGAAGGGAGAGGAGGTGGAAGGCACAGTACATTATCTTCGTTCAAGCATAACTATATGTCCCAAACAATAAGCATTGTGGTTGGACTGTAATATTGGCGGTGAAAATTATATCAGGACATAATGATTTGACTCTCCATCCTCTCTGTCCATCAATAAATGGGGATGGTAAGTTAGAAAATCACTTCTCACTATTTAGTTTCAAAAAGGTGGATTTGAATAGCAACTTGTTCATTGCACAGAGCGTAGTGTCCATTTTCTTTAAAATGCGAATTAGATAAACGTGTGTTCTGGTAGAATATTTTTCAAAGGATTTCAAAGGAAGCCTCTCATATCTTCACATTCTAGCGACACTGAGGGCAGATAATAAATTCACAAAACCAGATAAATCGATAAATTTATCTCCGATTCCCAGACAAGAACACGAATTCTATACTACAATGCGCGAACCTTACGGTATCCAGAATCAACATTCTCTTTGCATGGAAGACGGCAATTTTTAAATAATGGGTAGTGAGAGATTCAAACATATTACAGCGTATAGTCTTTGCCTGCTGCTGAAGTACTATGCGCACATCAAGTCTGCACATCATTGAAAGGTGAAATACATCTACTAGTATGTATAATTGTATATATATATAACTGTGAAATATTGCTTTCTCAATGAAAAACCGGCCAGAACTAGTGTCAATGTCCGATATATCAGTATGCTCGAGGTAATGTTGAGACTAATTTCATAAAAAATGCACGATTTTTATCGTGCTGTGAGTAGACTTCCTGTGCATCTTCCAAATCTAAATACAGAAAAAGCTTTATTGGCAGTAAGGACAGCTCAAGCAATGCTCGATTCATAGTTTGAGGGTAACAGAGCCAATGAGCCAACATTCCATATCACTTTGTGTACGATAAAGGAATTCGGAAAAGGAAAGTCCCATCAGCGAGGTGGCAAAAAGATACTTAGTACACATTCGGCAGGAAGGATGAAGAAAGAGACTATGTTATGTTTGCGGTGCGACGCTTTAACGAAAATATAATCCTTATCTTCAAAGCAGCAGCTGTTGAATAATGTGCTCTAGATTCATATGCAAAATGGGGTTCTACAAATTACATAGATTCCACAGCGAAAGAAATCTGCAGCATCTTAGGACGGTCCAACCTTTAGTAGTAAGTGGTTCCTGCGCTTGTCGTATGGGTTGTCGAGTCAAGAAATGGCGCAAAATAATGAATCTTTGGGACTCGTTGTGTACATGGTGACCTCAGTGCAGTTATTGTGCATTTAGTGCTTATCGCGAGTGCATTTTTTAAGCTTATCGCGAGTGCATGTTTTAACTGTAATTTGACAAACAATAAGCCAACTGACAGATGAATAAATATATCTAAGTAGGCGAACTCTGTAGCCAATAAGAGTCAACCTCGCTGCAACCAATCAGAAACACCACGAATGTTGTCATAATTGCCCTTTACTGATAATGTTCAACCG
The DNA here is from genome assembly GCA_031772225.1 of Eubasilissa splendida. NCBI lineage: Eukaryota > Metazoa > Arthropoda > Insecta > Trichoptera > Phryganeidae > Eubasilissa > Eubasilissa splendida. Next base: position 50,969,207 of record CM062845.1, read on the forward strand.
TTTGCCTACAAACAGGAATAGACAAGTTGATGTAAGAATTGACAGGTGTCAGATGTCAGACCATAACTGACTGAATTTATCCATTATCCCGCATATATCACCCGGCAGCGGTACTGCCCTGCATACTGTACGCATCTGGGAACCTACTATATTGAGGTCTGTAGAAAGTCCTCCGCATACACCGGAAAAGAGTGCAAAGTAACGGAGAGCTTGAGTCGTCTCGGATCTCCCTCGCCACTGACAGAACCCACCATCATTCCAAGAGTGTGTGCGGGTGTTAGTGTGCAATATCACAATTCCACGTGCAGGCCTCTGCCACGGCCGAACCGATAACAATGTACTCAGCAGGGTCACTCCTGTGCGGTCACAAATCACAAAAATGACGGAGGAAGACCAGTCCCTGCTGTTCGAGAATAATCTTTCTCATCAACGGTTTCTACAACAGATATTGTTACGCCGAAATTTTGATAACAGCTCCTATTTACATTCCCGGTAAACTCGTTGTTATTTATTAATTTTATAAACTTATGATATAACTATTTTAATAACAAATTTTCGTAAAAACTTTCACCTCAAGGGCGCTTTATAGTTCTACAATTATCTTTGTTTGTTATTTTCACTTATGGAAATGATTTTTTGAAAAAGTGCGTTTTTAGTTTTTAGTTTCTCTGATGCACTGTTTCTTATAACGGAAGCCAAAGAGTTCCACGCTTTTGGGCCTGCCACTGCAAATGCCCGTTCACTAAATTTAGACTTCTCGCAACGGCTGATCGGTTCTACAACCCTTCCTGCAGCTGAAGTAGAGGCTGACCTGAGAGTTTGACGTCTACCATTCAAATTGTCTGGGATACAAAGTTCTTGAAGATATAGAGGCGCCATGTTATATGTCGCCTTGTACATCAACCAGTACAATATGAATTCAACTCTTTCAGGGAATCAGAGCCAATGTAGAATTTGGAAACTCCATATATTATCCGTGCAGCCGCATTTAGAACAGATTGTAATCTATCCAGCTGAAACATTGGTAGGCCAGCATAGATGGTGTTACAATAGTCCACACGTGACACCACAAATGCATTTATAAGTAGACGGGCTGCCTCAAGAGGAAGATGTCTCCGAATACTTTTAATCTGTCTCAGTTGATAAAAGCATGCACTGACAGTTTTACTGATTTGTGTATTCATTGAAAGATCTCAATTAATGTGCACGCCTAATAACTTATCTGCAAATTTAGCATTCGTAGACATTGATTCCTGTATTAAGTTTTGCCTTCTGAGTATTGCTGTCCATAGTAATTCTGTTTTGGATGGATTCAATGTAAGTCTATTCTGTGCCATCCACGCGCCTATTTTATCCACGCATCTTGCAATTTTTCTTTTTAATATCTCTATCTCACCCTTGCTTACAGAAAAAATAAATTTGCGTATCGTAATCCTGACGATATTATTATGTATTCTATGTCTTTCGTATATAAATTATACAATAGTGGTCCGAGAACAGATCCCTGAGGTACCCCGATGTTAGAAGTAGATGTAGGGGAGGTTGAATTTTGAAATCGCACCGATAGCGATCTATTACAAAGATATGATTTAAGCCAACCATGTACATTTCTGTTTACCCCATAGGTTTTTTGCAGTCTCTCAAGCAAGATTTGATGATCAACTGTATCAAATGCCGCACTCATATCTAAAAAAACAAGCAGTCAGTAAGTGTTATAATGTCAGACAGGACTCGAACCACCCCTGTTTCTGTAGAATGATGACGTCTGTATGCAGATTGCATTTTAAGAAATAAAGCATTTTCTGTTAAATACATATTAAGACGACATGATACAACCTTTTCTATTATTTTTGAGAGAAGCGGCAGATTAGAAACCGGTCGATAATTCATGAGGTCTTCGGGATCTAGTGTAGCATTTTTCAGTAGTGGAGTCACGTGGACCATTTTCATTTAGTCTGGAACGCTTGATGTTTCTAAGGATTTGTTAAATAAATCCACCAAAAACGGAACAATTTCTGAATGACACTCCTTTAGTAACCATGTTGGTATTGGATCTAACGCACATTGCTTATTAGATAAGCCTTTGACTATTTGCGTTATTTCGCGATGTAGTTTCTTTCTCGATTACAGGTTTTGAAGCTGAGCTCGTCGAGGCACGAATTGCGGTCACTTTATGAAACTGTCAGCAAGGTTGGGCACTGGAAGTTGTCGAAATTTCCGTTTTACGGTCGCCACGAACAGATTTGAGAGCTCTCCATAAATTTTTATAATTTTTCTGATTTTCTCTAATCTTGGAACACCAATATGGAGATTGTTTTGTTTGTCTGGTTGACTTGTATTTCTTCTGCGCTTCGAGCCAGACTCTTTTATCAGTCTCCAAGAGAGTTCGTTTGAATATTCGTTCAAGGCGTATCATTTCAAAAACCAGCATTCAGAGCCACGATTTCTCCTTACTTTCGTAGTAACCGGAACATGTTGGTCGAGTATGCGTAATAATGCAGTATTATATATATATCTACAAGTTGATTAATGTTTTGTTGGTGGTGATCGGGATCGTTACCAATCAGAAACGCATTAACATCATTACGAAAATGATTTATATCCAGTTTCCTTCAGGACCTCGATATTATGGTTTCGTATGATGGAATAGATTTATAAAAATCAACATTGGAATGATTAGAAAGTCCAATATCAATCACCTCGGCGGTTATGGGTTTATCACTACTGCGACTAATTATGACGTCTAATATTTCTCCTGCATCATGTGCAGGATCTCTGGCCAACTGAGTGCAATTGAAGTCATTTAGTAGGTTGTTAAAGTATTTATAATCTTTTTCAGATGGACGATCTAACCTAATATTCAAATCTCCAGTTATTATAACAGTATCTGTGCGAACTGAAACCCATTCTAGTAAGGATTTGATTTCAGAGAAAAATCTTGCTGAGGTCGGTTGTGAGCCAGGCCTATAAATCATGATGATAGTTAAGCTCTCTCCAGCAGAGGCTATTCTGCACCCGAGATACTCAAAATTCTTAAAAGGAAGTATTTTTATTTTTGTTAAACGAAAATCTTTTTGTGCAATGACAGCAATGCCTCCGTGGTTTGTCCAGGTGAGATTATCCGTTTTATTCCCTGGTGGTTTTCTAGCATCTTCAACAATTTTAAAGCCTTTACTGCGAAGTTGTTTCATTGAATTTGACTCTTTATCATCGTGCCAGGTTTCTTGTATTATTCTGTCTGAAAAAAGTTCACAGATGTCGTCTATTTTATCTCGAATGGAACGAGCGTTCCATGTCGCCAGTGAAAGACTCTTTGATTTAATATTGATGTGCCTTTGAACGTTTACTCTGATAATATTTTGTGTATGATCTATGGGTTGATATCGACATGAAACTTGAGTATACGCATCTGATTCTGCGGTTTGAGATATTGGCGGAGGTGAAGTTAATGGTATTCTTCGATTATTTGGTTTAATCTTTTGAGATTGAAAATTGTAATAGTGTATTTTTTGCAATGTGGTAGCGTCAATTACAATACTGGTTTGTCTTAAATTTAATAAAAAATCTCGATAATATACCTTTTTAGAAGTTGGTTCACTCTCACTTTTGTTTTCATCGACCATTATTTGACTGCACCCTTGGGTCAGGTCTCAGGCCCCAGAGTTAACACGTGTTGTGTTACACATGTGCAATTTGTTACTCGCCGAAATGCACGAGATAAGAAACAGGCATACAAGATTTTAACGAATCACAAATTACACAATGTTTTAAACACAAATAAATAAGATTTTTAGCTATCAAATTGACAGTTTTGCTTAATTTAAAAATAGAACTAGGTTTTTGCACTCTTTTCTAACAGATATTTGGACAAAAAAATAAATACACTAAGGAGCTGATTTGAAACGCGTCCGGCAGCTCCAAAGCGCCGAGACACTATACTTACTTAAATGATAAATTAATTCCTAAGCATTCTAAAATTTGTCGAAGAATGACATTTTTGAAACAAAACTGTTTAAAATTATTATATTGATCAAACGTGTCCGTGAATGATGTGGCGTTTCCATTTCTATGATTCGGTTTCACTTTATTATACAATATAATAATTATTAATATTGCTTGTTTTATTAAATACATATAAATAATTCATTGTAGAAAAACATATTTTTTATAACCTTTTAATACGATATCATAAAACATTTTAAAATGCAATTTTAAAAACAACAAATATAATAAAATATTTTTGAGTAACCATCGACAAAAATCTTAAATGAAAGAATCAAATATTACAATTATTTATAAAGATTAGAAAATTAATATACGTATTTTTATGAATTAGAAATTTTTTTTTATAAAAAATTTGTACTTAATATACTACGCATTAATTCAATCCACATTACAATATGCCATCATTGGTTGGGAACCAATTAGCATATAATACTAGCCTGATTCCAGTAAAAATTGAACAAAACTTATCATAAAAATAATATTAAATAAATACCAAAAAAATATTTGACAAAATTACTTTTTGAAGAATTCTAAGTACCAACATTTTGTGACCTATTTAAAGAAATTCTATTCTATTAGAAAATTTAGTGATACTAACGTACTATCAAACGCTATTAAAAACACTTCAAAGTGAGCTCAAAAAGAAACGTGTATCCCTAAAACTTATTTATATCGCTAATGCTATCATTTTAATTATATAGAGTTATTATAAACAATCATTTTTATTTATATACAGTCCACTTCTCTACACAAGCATAGGCTTTCAAGAGAAGCGTAGTACGAAAAAGTATATATATTGTGCCGTAGTAATCTCAGAGTGCGCTCTATTTACAGTGACGGTCCACGAAGGAGAGCAGCTGAACCTGGCCAGGATCAGCAGAACGGAGATGGGGGCATACCTGTGCATAGCGACTAACGGGGTGCCCCCCTCCGTGTCCAAGAGGATCATCGTCGATGTAGAATGTGAGTTTATTTCTTATTTTCTGATCGATGGACTTGAAGTTATCTGTATCTTATAAACATTTTTTATTACAGCTATCGCTAACACGGACAATGTTTATTCATGTATATTAGGAATTATTTTTAAAATAAGAAAAAAATATATAAAAATAAATAAATCTAAAAAAAACATTAAATATTCCACATTTTCGTTTATTTAAAACATACACATAATATTAGATAAATTTTATGCCTGTAACAGAAGGTCCCATGACGCAACTTGCCCAAAAAATTTCTATATAGATAGGTTTGTGAACAGCCGCCATTTTGGAACAATAAGATCTGCTATTTAACGAAATTACTCGAGATATCTGGAAGATAAATTTTTCAGAAAAGTTTGATTGAAATCAGATAAAGATAACGAATAACGATAATAATTAGCATGTTTACAAAATTCTTTAAATCCATTACATAACACACATAGTTCTTAACGGAGGGCAAGGTTTCGACGTCTCCTGGCGATGCTCGAAGAAAGTGCATTGAAATTTTCCAGTAGTTGTGTCTGCAATAGGTAGTATATCTATCAAAATTCACCTAATATTGCATTTTTAAATATAACGCATCTCTCTACTGCACTTGTGTTATTATCCACTACACAAAACAGTATAATATTATATATATAATACATTTATTATAAAACACATCGCAGCTATTTGTAAAAACACATCGTAACTGTAAATGTTATAAAATATTTGAACCATGTATTAAAATGCTTCGTTGAATTCGTTAAATATGATATGAAACTCTGGTGCATCCAATATTTTCATTCAAATATATATTCAATATGTTCACTAATATCGTATTTTTCATCAAAATATTGTAAAATACGCTTAAATGCTTTTTTTAGAGAATTTGTCGGAATCATATTTATACTTGAATAAATATTACGTGTACTTATTTAATATCCAATATCCCTTCATTATTTAATATCTAATATCATTTAATTCTATTTATAGGTTTTTATTTTAATATATTATAAAATGTCGACTCTCTATTCCAAATCTTAGAGCCTCGCAACGGGATGCCGCGACACAAAGATGACACACAGTGTCTCTGACAGTCCATCATTGGACAACGTGTCCGCTGTCCCTTATTACCGTTTTCAACTAAAAAGCCAACGAGCCAATAGAATTGTTATTTTCAGAGCCGACCATTTTGTTGCGGCAATTGTCGGTTTAGGATAAAAGACCCTTCTCATGCTTGCGGATCATTTCGCAGGTGAAAGCTGCCACAAACACTTCTGCCGAGGTAACTAAACAATATAGACCCTTCGTAACCGCCGTCAAGCGAAACAATCGCACGCTCCAATTACTATCTCGTTGTCGATTCAATGCTAAATACTTTTAAGATAAAAAGATCAACTCTTCCAGGGCCTCAGTATTGGAGGAATACTTATTTGAAACAATCGACAATATTAGATGGATCCGGAATGAGGATTGGCGAAGATCGGGGAAATAATATAAGTTACAGTGAGCAAGAGCAGTGCGCACAAAAGACAAAAGTTGTCTAACTGAACAAAGCCCCAGACCGCCCCACCCCCCGGCGGGAGAGGGGGGCGCGGCTAAAACTAAGAACATTAGACAGCTACTCAGTTTAACAACCTGAGCGCGGAGGTGTCTATTGGGATTACCGCACACAATCTGCCAGTCTGTATACTTCCGACATGACGTCACAAACCCTACACAGTCCTCCCGTCCCTTCCTGCAAATCCGGGCGTCAACGTGAAGACACTAGGAAGAAAAGGAGTCATAATTAACTCCTCGCACGACCGCGCCGCGCGGGACAAAAGGTGATATTCTACTATGAACCGGACGCTTTGTTAAATTCTCGCAGGCGTGTAAACAAAGCGTTATTCTGAGTTGCTAAACGAGGCCGTTACACCTTGGCAAGTATTAATAACTTTTGACTTTTAATGTGATGTCGTCACATATGTGCGGAGAAAGTTTGGATTTAAATAATATACCAAATTTTAGCAATTCCCGATGAAAGTTTTTTGATTATTTGAGCGCAATAATTACTTAAGAGCCATCCTTCATTTTCCCCGTTTGAAAATTTTCGATGGATTGCTCTTAGCTTTTAGATTCTTCTACACTCTTTAGTTTAATCTCACAAATAGTTGACATTTAATTGGTATCAATAAGGTATCCACGTGCGTTCTTTTTACGAAAATGTCCCGAAATTAACGAAATCATCACCAACTCAGTAGATGAGAATAAATTAGTTGTTTATCTCACATTCAAAATAAGCTGAAAAAAATAATGTCCTTTTTCGGGCATTTACTACAATACTGGAAATATTAAAGATAGAAAATCATTCTACTATTTTCATTTTTTATATACATTAACATTTTTTAAAACCTTAATCAAATAACATACAACAACCAAATATATAACTTTGACGCGATAACCGTACACTTTCGTGTGAATTAACAGCAGATTATTTATACTTTGCTATGCTACCCGGACAGCTATCAATGTATGTTTATTTTACACGAATGTGTGAAATGCCATTTACAATATGAATGTTTTTTCAGTGTATCGTATCCGTATCCGAATCCGTATACATAATTACAATACATTCTCATTACGTTCATTCATGTTCATTGCGTGGGTAATTTGAGAAGTTTGAGACCTAATAGTGTGGCAATATATATATATATATTTTTAATTACTTTTTAATGTACTCTTTCTGAATCTTAAAACACTTCAACGGTTCAAACAGTCTTGAGAAATCTGCATCCAATTGGGTTTGTTATAAAGTGTTAACAAATGCGGCACCCATCTTGCCCATGGCTTTCTCGTACCAAATTATGAGACTAAGTGTCACAATTTGTGTGTTATGGCATATTTATAGCGTCTACTATAGGAGTCATCTTGTAATCTAACACAATCATTCAACACATTCTTTATCGCAATAAGATTTTTTATTAGCGTTTGATAAATTTTAAATAAAAAACTTCAACAACAATTTAACAAAATTCACAGCGCGATGTTCGATTTTCTCCGTTTTCAAGCCACACTAAAATTATTTTATTTAAGCAATTTTTTACAACAGTCAATTCAATTCAACTCAATTAACATTTGTTTACGTTTATAAATAAAGCGTAGCAAAACAACATAATTAAAGTTTAAGATATATTATATTAGGTACCGATATTTATATTACAGGTCGTGAACTTTTTAAATGGCCCTGATAACATTTTATTATTCCAACAATAGTAATTTTGTAATTGTATTCTATTAATTTGTACGTATGTACTTAGATATGACATACCCATTCTTCAATATATATTTTTTCTCATTATCTCGGTAATAGACCATTTTTGGCAAAATGTTAATTTAACATTTTTTGTTGAGAATTGTAGGTACTTTAGGTATAGGGTTTTTCGGATCCGGGTACCCGGACTCGGACCTGATACTCGGTTTAAGACTCGGCGGGTCCGAGTCTTTTTTTCATACAAGAATTTTCTAATATGAACGGACGAAATTTATAAATGATTAAGCCCCGGTGACAATACGCCGGCTAATGCAGAAACAACCTTTTCTATCGGGAATAACTTTTGTACTAAAATCCGTTCCAGATTATGAGACACATAAAATGCACCGGTATGTATAGAATTTTATTTTTGGAATATAAAATAAATAATATTTGTTTTTCAAACGTATAAATTTTTTTTTCTTATAGATACTCCTAAAATCATTCTTGATTCAATTTTTTCTTTGTCTAGACAAAGGACGATAGGTACGTAACCATTAGGAATGTAATTAATTATTTGGCTTGAATTTTTCCGTAAATATGTTTAAATTATTTGTCTTTTCTCCTGCTATAAAAATTAAAAGTTGTTATTTAACATTTCACAAAATTATGTACTACTTTATTAAATCGAATTTTGTAAGTTTATACACACAAAACAATTTTTTTGTTATGACTTTTGTATATTTCTAAAAATGTTATTAATGATTATATATGTATAAAAATAAATAATTTACTAAATATGCACTTGTTTCATTAATGAGATATTCAGGCCTATTCTCAAAATTGCAATATTGAAATGAAGGTGATTGTTACACCAACCCTCAAAAATAGTGTTATATTTGAATGAGAGAGAGGGAGAGAGAGTGAGGGAGTGAAGGAGATAAACGTACCATAATCTGTCAAAACTATCTGTCTATTTTTGAGGGTTGGTGTAACAATCACCTTCATTTCAATATTGCAATTTTGAGAATAGGCCTGATTATAGGGGAAAATACATAGAAAAGGGATTGAGCTCGGCGAGTCCGAGTTGTTTTGACCCGGACCCGCCGGGTCCAAAAAACTCGGGTTTTCATAACCCTAGTTAGGTATTATTATTTGGCAGTTTGAGTAAAGTATTTTAGCGACTATTTATTTACGATACAGTGTTCTAAATTAAACATGTATAACATCAAATTACAAATAATTTTTTTAACATTTTTAGATATTTTCGGGTTTGTAGCTTACAATGTAGTCTACTAGGTATGATATTATTTGACTACTACTCATGAGCTTTTACGGTGTTAATTTCTGCTATTTTGAAATATTCTCGGTTTTTTCAATGGGTCTTGGATAATCTCAGTATATATTAAACAATATATCTTCTACAATGTTGAGTTTTTCGTGTAATCTTTAGCCTCTTGTATTCAAAGTACCTATCCTAAGACCTTTTCTAAGTGAGATCTAATTCGGGTTTTTTTTTGCCGGTAGCATACACATCAATGACAAATATTACTACTGTGAAAAGTAATATAATAGTTTTATCAATAAAAAAAATATTTTTTTATCAATAACACTGGTCTACTAAATTGAGAATCAAAAAGTTTTTTGATTTTAATTATTGCGAATAGAGTCACTAATTTGGATCAAACCATGAGGAACGGAAATCAAACTGAGAAACTGACATTAATTTACGTCGCATAATTGGAACTACATTCCGAAAGATTTAAGATTATAATTCATATTATACACATAACTTTAATATTTACCGTCGCATCGTTTATCAGTAGAGTACCATGTCAATAAAAATGGTGAATGACTTTTAAAATTTTTCTAAATTGGCTTACAAGTTGGGACTCAAAGTTATAACTCAATCAAAGGAACACTTAACTGATTGTGGACCCGACTAAAAACATGTATAGCCGGGTTACAGCGTTATTTTATGCAAGGCGATGAAGGTAAGGCAGTTTGCATTAAACCTGTGCTGATTTAGTGCAAACTTACCAAAACAAAAGACAGTACACTTGATGCATTTCTGCAGAATTAAATTGTATGCAACTACTTTTTTTTTCTGCAGATTTTATATTATTTACTTATAATTCATATTTTTGTTCAAGAATTTATTTATACATAATATATATTTAAAGAAAAATAATCATTGTTTAATCTTAAGGTCGCTTCGGTTAATTGGATAATAAAAAGTGATTAACGTGTGTCACATTTTCAAAAAATAAATTCAATTTATTCATTATGTATTTTACATTATAACATCCTAATTATATGAATTTAAAAAAAAAAGTTCTATTTTAGTATTTATGTTGAAATTTCAAAAAATATAACACAAGAGGCCAACATGTGTCCCATAAGCACATCTGACAACATTTAACGCGGGTATTGCTTCATTATCTTTTTATACAGTATTCAGGTGATTGCTTACGGGTGAACATGTCTCGTGATAAAAAAGTGAATAAGTTAACACATAAGCGTATCTTTTGACTTTTCGAGGGAAAAAGTAGATATTATAAGAATAATACTAATAAATAAACTATATAAAAAATATTTTATTTGTTATTATATATCCATATAATGCATATTGTATATTTATTATTATAGAACAGTAAGAAAATGTCATTGAATATGGGTGGTGAAGAAATGATGGAACGGTTTGATGATATCGATCATGACGACAATTTCGATATAGATTCTGTTCGATGAAAAAAATCACGAGAGCATCCGAAGAAGAAGACGAGTAATGTGGAAGTACTGATGACGATAATGCTTCTGAAGAAGTAATTATAACCCGAGAAATATACGAGGGATTAGCCAGTATGGAGTTATTTGCCCAAGATGACACCATTCGTGGATCATTGAGGAAAGTTGCAAATATTGTTAAAATCAACAGGAACTTGTGAATGCATTTAATTTATATATTAACGGTGAAATTGTTGACGACATTATATGGTGGCTGATAGAGTTCTCCTTCTGCATAAGAAATCTTGGAAACCAGTGGACACTATAGAGCTGAGATCATTTTTGGGCTCACTTTTAACAGTAACAGAATGAAGCACCTCTTTCTGAAAATCATGGAACAAAGAGAATAAAAAGGTGATATATTTGCCCGCTGATTAAAAACGGGTAACAGAAACAAACGTGTGTCAAACGTTGCTAAAATATTTGCAATGAACAGTCAAGAAAAAAACAATTCAAATTGCGAATAATTGAATTATTAAATAACATTCCATTGTCTGACGGTTTTGTTTATATTGGCATATATTTTATAGCAGTTAAATATTTAGTAAAGATTAATGAAATAGAATATACAGTGTGACGTGCACCGCAGAGCGTCAGCTCGTCCACCGGTTTCACCCAAGATAGAACATGAGACTTGTAGGTACTGTGAACAGAATTGGCCTCCCACTTGCTTCCGACAGTCATTCTAAAGGATATATAAATAAAATTCGAAACAGATTTTACAACATTATAATGGAGAAAAATTATTACACAATTAAAATAAATGAGAAAAGAACGTTAACGTTATCAAAAGATTTACAAAGAATCGCTTTGTTAAAACGACATTATAAAGTGCAAAATAGCTCCATACAGAAGGATAAATGAAACCATTCATCAACTTGGAGCTCTGCTATGCGAGTCAACTTTTACTCATATTTAACAATAGCAAATAAAAATTACTAGCACTCGACGAGCAACCATAATTTAAAAAATAATAAATAATTTATTAGGTCACCGGGTCGAATTCCACTTGACGAGTTTGTTCCACGATGAATACAAAATTTGCGTTACTTGTGGCAATTGACGGTGTCCATGGTAAGATATTGAAGTGATATTTTCCCTTTCGTGGGATCCAAATCGTGATCTTACATCCTACCCTGGTCCATGAGTCATCGCATAACTAGATGAAGTGATGACACTCGTTCAAAATGGCGCTTCCCCTTGCGTGGAAGTCCATTGTCAGCAAGGGATTTACATCCTGTAAAAAACAAATATAATAACAAACACACTTACATATCACGACACAGCGTAACGCGGATGCTAAATTAAATACAATTATCCTAACCCATCCTTTTAAATATGGAATCACGTGTTCGTAATGAATTCGTTAGACGAGATGCTGACAGCGCTTCTCCTGTTCGTCAACGGAAATGCGTAGAAAAAGATCATTTCGCGGAGTAGTGCTGCCATTGCTACTACACGGCAATCAAAGACAGCACTATCGGCAGGTAGGTACTATAACGTAATGTTATAATAGATAAGAGTAAATATATGTTTTTAGGGGGGATTTGCAACAAAAACTCTTATGTATCCATTAGACACATGCTGGCCGGATGGGTTTCAAAAATAGTTCGGCCGGTTGAAGATTAAATAAAACATACCCCTTGGCAAACACTGGAAACATTTATTACAATAACTGTCAAAAAATGACCGTTGTTTACTAGTTAATCTTGAGGCAATTGTCCGCGATAGCAATTTCAGAAGGGTTTGCTTTACGGGGTGTGGGAACACTACTTATTGTGTATGTGTATTTTTTATAGTCTATTTTTGCCGATTCGAGTCGGTGAAATGACACAATAGTAAGATTAAAATACACATCCCTTAGATTACAAAACTCAGTTTTAAATAATAATTGAAAGCGTAATATTTATAAAAAATATTTTTTATAAAGAATAATAAACATTTTAAAACTACCAAAAAATTCAATAATATATATATAATAATAACTATTAATTTATAACATTTTGTTAATTTATTAAATACAGATTCACCTTTGTAATCTTGGTACAAAAAAAACATTTTCTGTATATTTATTGGTCGCGGTCTGTCAGCCTATATTATCTTAATTATTACAATAATATTTTGTTTATTAGTTTTATATTAGTACAACGGTTTTAAAGTTTTTGATATAAAAAAATATAATCTACTAATAACTTCTGATATAAATAAATAATTTAAGCCCATGTTTTCGTAAAAATACTCAAGTCGATGAATTAGTGCCTATTGAATATTTTATTTTATTTTTATTTCTTTTATTTATGAGAAACAAACAGCACAAATATATAATAACTTATTGTTAATTATTATTTAGTTTAATAAAAAAACTCAAGAATAGTTAAACATGCCGGTTTATTCGATTAATCTGTTTACAAATCTAGTTCACCCGGAAGTGCATAGATGATGCACCTTTCGTAGAAACGTTTGACTCTTTTCTTTTGTCGGTGATATTGCCTTGCATTTTTATTTCATGCAATAATCCGAAATTTTACGATATGGCATTCAGCAGCAGTCCGTCGCCCATCATGTTTAAGAATTAGTCATTAAACAACCCAAGGCTATGAGTTTTTGTGGAATATTTTTAACCATATTCATCTAGTGTTAACTTATTATCTTTTAAAGGCAATCCAAGCCCCCTTTTCAACTTTATTCATCGCAATCTTGATCTAATATTAGTATTCTTATGTCTAGCCCAATAAAAAAGCCTTCTGTTAAGCTTCTTCTAGGCGAGAGATAATTACTTGCAGATGAAACTGAAGCAGTTTCCAGTTTCTGGGAAAGTTTTTACAAACTATTTTATGAGATCTAATTTAATATATAGAGATAGCAGAAGTATTGTTTCTGTTTTTATGAGACAATGATCTGAAATTTCCTTGCTCCCAGATTCAACAGACCTCCTCGGAGGTCGCAGTTTTAGTGTTTAGTGTTAACTTACTGTTCTGCAATTCCATTAAAGAATCGAAAGTTTCAATCGAGGAGCATGACAGCTTCAGATTTCCACAAATCATCAAGTCATGATATTTATTAAACTAACAGCACAGTAGATAAAATAATATGTAGGGGGGTGACAGTAAAAGTGGTGAATCTTCACAGGTACTAAGAAGTAGGGTAAGGTAGTATTTACAGTTCGGAATATTCGGAATTTTGCGACTATTAACTGTGTGATTTAAATGCTCATTGGGCGAATTTAAAAAAAATAATAATTTGAAATCATACTATAAACTTTATGAATAGACTGTCCATGATATGACGTGATCAAAAATGATTTAAAATATATCATCGTAGACCGGTCTAATTTATCAAAATAGAATAATTTAATGTTTCTACGATAAAAAATAATCGAATAACCTTAAATATAAATCAACTATTTTCAAAAATTGATGACTAAGTCCGAAATAATAATGAACAATCTCTGGTCAAAAGTTATTGAATAAAACTAATCGTTTTTGGTTACGATTGCTCGAAATACTACGTGACGGCAAAATATTTTCCACTTTAATGATATATTTAATACCTACACACGCTATTCTTTTCTTACAATGAGACCGAGAGATAAATTATTGATTAGATTTTAATTAATTACAAAATGTATAATGCTTGTACACGCTTATCCGAACGAATCTGATTTGAATGGATATTGAATATTTCTCGGGGACTCGGAGCTAGTAGAGTTAGATTAATTGAAATTTATTTGCAGGGAATATGATTTCCGGACACCTATCGCCGGGCAATATTTGGATGTAATCCGAGCACGTTCCAATCGAAAAATAATCCGTCGCTAAACAACATCGATCATCGGCGTACAGCCCCGGCTGCAAGGAAACCTGTTTAATCATTGCACAACACATTCGCGGATTCCAAGCGAGTTAATATTTTTCTGATTCGATTTAAATCGATTGGAAACCTGATTCTCGGTTAAATATTGTAATGAAGGAACAATTAAATTCATTATTTTAATAAATTCATATGATTTCACTAATGTATGTTTTTTCTGACAATAAAACTTACGTTTACGAATCAAACATATTCATATCATAGATAATAGATGAATTAGCGCAATATTATTATTATTTAACACTCGAAGAGATTGTATTTATTTTAAAGGTCGGTGTTCATTTATATGTTTATCCGTTTATTGAATTTCTTATAATATATGTTTTTCTATAATTGATTGTAACGTTATCACTAAGGATTATTTTTAACGATCGCAACATTTGACAAATGAAAATACTAAGTTCGCGCGAACGTCGGGATACTGGAAATCATAGACAATTAGCGGTAAGCGGGCGGGGCTCTCATGCGGTCAGGCCGGGGCGTGCTATTCATCCGTTACCTAAAATGGTAACTAATACTCTTGCACTCTTGTAAATACAATTTAATCCTAAACTTGATTCGTAAATTCTCTTCTGTTATAGAATTTGATATTCCTTTTTTGTGCTAGGAGAGGACCTACCATATATACGGCACGATGTTGAATTGATTTGGGCAGTTCAAATATCAATGTGATGACAAATTTGGCTATTCTGCTGTATTGTACACCTAAGAAAGTGTAAAATGCGGATGATCTGCGATGAAGTTGTGTCAATATTCGAAATTTACAGGTTTTGACAGTTTCTGTTTTATTGAATTATTTTCGTGAAGAATTAGAAGATTAGAAGCTCTATATATAAAGGTTCAACGAAAATTTCATTTCTTTTACTATCACATTTCAGAAATTTTCAGCTAACCTTCAATTTAGTAAAACTGGAGAATTTCTAATTATTCACTCACTCACTGAAACAATTAATATAATATTTTTCATCGGTGATTCATGTTAAACCCACAAAATTATAAAAATCTTTTTCATTCATCGGTGAGTAATTTTGTTAAAAAAATATATTTAAATTATCTTTCAATTGCATCTATCCTTGATTCTCGTTATATCAAATAATGATTATTATTATATGCTATCATAAAGTATGTATATAAATGTATAATTTTTAATATGATATCTTCAGTTACCTTCTATAATTAAATTTATGACTAAAAACTAAATGATGAATTTATCGTTGTCGCATCAGCTTTGAGTGAATTTTATGATATTAATCCATCGGTGTGATTAATGTTGAATTTACGTACGAGATGATCCAATTATTTCTCATTTCGATTTTTTGATTCCATTTAGAATTATGTGATTTCTTCGATTAAATATTTTATAACTTTTTTGGATTAAACAAACCTAGCTGAATTCAATTTCTTTCATTAATTATACTCGATTCCTTTCCGAATAGTTTCTTACATCATTAACTACATTTTTGTCCATAAAATTATCCTGCACATGTGAATGAGTGAAACTGATTCCAGGCAACTTACATTCTTATGCTCTCCGATGAAACTGCCGGTGGAGGATAGAACCCCCCAGTTCTATCCCCGACATTTGATGGAAAATTCTCCGAATTGTTATAAAATATTCCAATGAAAGAATCCACCTTTGAGATATAAGAGTCGCGTTCTGAAGAATAGCTAAGGTACTCATATAAGTATGTCTCATGAGTGATCAGGTAAATAAGGTAATATAGAATAACTACTCCTCTTATACGAGGATGCCGGAGTCGGACCGGGAATGTGATTCACGGTACGTTTCTCATTTGATCACTGTAATCATCTGTGCCGACATTTATTCGGTCGACTGAATCATTACGTTGCAATTTCGCGGTATCACTTGATTTACATACAATTGTTCATTTTCGCCGTGTGTTTTATGGTAGTGGATAAGAATCATTCCTGTCACTATTCAAAAACAATCGCTCGCCCTAAAATATATATCCTCGAGCATTAGAGAGAATCTTTTTATTGTACTAATTTGAATAAGTATCATAATTTGCAATTAAATCATAATATTAATATTATATCCGACAATCCGAGCTATAAATTTACGATTTTAACTCGTTTCAATTTAATGTTTTGCAAGATCTGCTTGATTCAATTTTATTAAGGATTACAAAAAGACTTTCGACAATATGCGGGAAAATAATTCTTACGTACGTACTACTGGACATGCTGTCAAAAGAAACGGAGAGTCTCGAGAAGCTCCTGATCACAGGGAAAGCGAACAAGAGGGATAGACCTCCTGCAAGATAGATAGACCAAATAAAGTAGTTAACGAGGTCCTCTTTGACAATATGATTTGACGCATTGCCGCCAACGAGGAACGAACACGTATTGTGCACCGGGTGCCAGTTACTTTAGGGGGCCGGGACGCTCAGCAGTGAGAAGACGAAGAAGAAAATCACGACTACAACTAAAAACTAACCAATTGTAGTATGTCAAAAAACTGTACTATCTGACATCTAACGCCTACGGAAACCTATATTCATCGTATTTTTTATTTGTAATAATAATTAAATAATATTTGGAAAACGTGTAACTAGACATTTTTAGTAAACGAATAATTCATTGAAAAGATTTCTCTTTTATCTGGATCTTTCGATGGGATCAACTTGTTTACCTTGCGGGTCACAAACCTAAAAGTGAACAGTGTATCTATAAAAATCCTGATTTGAATATTATTTTAAAATTGTATATTGATCGTATAGCCAATGTCGAGATATAGATGTAGTAGGTATAAAAGTTTAAAAAACGTCCATTTATTTTCAATAATATATAGCGCATTTATTTCCTATATAAAGTTATTAATTTAATCATAATGTATATGGATGTACATATTGTAACGATAAAAACATACCATCGTTATGTGGAATTTATCACATAAACATTCAACGTTTCACTCCATGATACATCGTTTAGTCAACAATGCTATGTCATTATCTAATTTCAATATTGAAATTAATGTTAAACAAATAGCACTTACTAACGTAGATAATAATATAGAATCAATAGACACGATTTAAAAAATAAATTAAAATAATATAGTGCTAGGCAATTTTTATATAGCTCACATTTATTTTTATTTATAAATTCTTATTTTATTTTTGTAATTAAAACTAGACCCACAAAACGTCTTACTAGACGCTTGTCTGCAGGTATATTCGGATCCATTTTATTACATTTCACAGTTTAAACAATTATATAATTTCTTCCAAATTAAGAGAAAGCGTACTCTTTTGTAAAAACCCAGGTAGTTTATTTTTATAGGATAGGATATTATAGGAACAACAAACTCTAATGTCCTCGATTCATGCTTATTGGTGATTTAGGGAATTGTAAAATTCAGATTAGCTACACCTCCTGTATTATTTTCGTGTGAAGCCACCCTATTTAGAGTATCATTGTTATAGTTGTATCTTATTAAAAGGAAAAGAAACAGCCCGTGTACAGGAAGAACGTTTACGGAAGAATATAACAATTTTAGATTATGCCTCAATTTAAATGCTTCCAGGCTTACAATTTTTGTCCCTATGGCTGTTTGAAGATTTTTTATTTGCTTTATTTTCGATTGCTTTATTCCCACGATCGGATCTCATATCTTAATAATGACTCGACCAAAGAAAAATAAATTATTCGTAAAACCGGCTAGAATCTTAGTTGCTGAGATTGGAGAAAATCTTTTTATTTACAAATTCCATTAAATGTGTTCATCAATAATGAAAGGTATTTATGCGACTTAACAAATTCAACTGAAGTACATTCACAATTGATAATAATAATAATGTATATTGCCGTAATAAATTTTCGAATCAAATATGTAAACACCTATTTAACAATGCCGGTGTTTATGAATATAGCTGTAAAGATTGTACTGCTTTCTACATTGGAAAAACAAGCATTATAGATGTTTGTCAGAATTTGCCAATAATTTATTAGAAAATGATCATACTTTGCTAAAAATTTGGTATTGTCTGTTTTGGAATCACTAGAAATAAATAAAGCATGTAAAATTAACTAAAATATTATAAATAGCCAAATAGATTTAAACACAAGTCCTATTTTAAAAAAATCTAATAATTTTGTATTGCCAATTTTTACATCTTTCATCATCGTAACAGTTTAAGTTAGGTACTAGATTTATTTTTAAATAACCATTTTTTTTATAAAATTTTTTATAATAGGTTTTTTTAAATATTAGAATAACGTGACATATATTTGATATCCTGATGGAAGGAAATGGTATTGAATGGTGGTTAAAAACAAAGTTAAACAATCTGTATTAAATGAACATAAAGTACAAAGTTAAATTTGCAAATATTAAAAAAAACACATTATTATTAAAAGACCTCATCACTCCAAGTAGATGTTGGAACCGGTTGCCAAATACAGCAATATAACTTAACAACTCGGCACGAGGATATCTTTAAACGATATATCATATATTAGAGTACAATTATTGTAAAAGATCATTGTTAGTCTAATTTTAATTTGGAACTCAAACAATGTCGCAGGTCAATCAACAACCACATTTAAGTCCGGCGGCTGCTATATGTTTACACAGCCTGCGCGCGTCATCCGGAACGTAATCGAAATCCGAACTCTCGCTCCGTACAAACCCACGCATACTTGTTCTACCGAATCTCTAATTTCCAAACGGATATGCAGCGACAATGGGTCGGCTGACCGCACCGCCATTGTTAGGTATTTGCTCCCGGGAGCACCTGATAAGCTGCGACGATAAATCGGCTGGCTGGGCTGCACCGGCGCGGTTACGATAGCCGATCAAATACAAGGGATCGCGCTTCACGAGCATGCCTTCAACTACCTTGTATATTGGATGACTTTACAATAACAATCATATTATTATCAAATAGCCAGATCCCGGATTTAAATCAAAAGATTTGTCCTTTACCGTTATTTATATTTCTCTCTCTCTCTCTCAAATTTTACAAGATAATATAAGATAATTTAGAAATATAATAGAAATACTTGGGATACGCACGCATGCAACAAAGAGACTAGTGAGAAAATGCAATGTTGCAGATCGTAGTAGGTGGCTATGATTTCCATTTCTTTCAGTAACATAACCAAAGTACGCAAGAATTATTTTTCCTCGATTTGTAGAGAGTTTTCCTTCTGTACGGCGGTAATATCTTGAAGGCATTAAGCATGTTTGTATTTTTGATGATCAAAAGATGACACGACTTTGTCTTAAATCACATTTTACAAGGAAACATAATCCCCTGCTTGAACAAACCGACAAAACTATTCCCTTCAGAATCTTCATAGCTGATCATATATATACAAGAATTGACACGCGTGCGCCGCTCGTCGCTAAGTCGCTTCCTTCCGTACAGCAATGGTCGGTAAACTAATATATTTTGTCAATAAATACATTTGACATTACATCTGAAAACCCACTATTGTTCAAACATCTCAAATAATGCTTCTTTACTCTTATATTAAAAATTCTATATTAAATCACAGATAAAACATAATGATAATAATGATTATTGGCGTAGGATTTTATACATAAATAACTTTACGAATCACCTACCACGAAACATTAGACCAGCATTTTATACAAATAATAGTATAGGAAATGTACTCATAAATTCTAAAAACAAAGATGATAAATTTAACAATTCTGGTATCTATAAACTTAGTTGCAAGGATTGTGCTGCATTTTATATTAGTAGGATAGAAATTTTAATATAAGAGTAAGGGAGCAATTGAGATGTTTGAACAATAGTGGGTTTTCAGAATTTTCAAATCATTTGACAGAAATGGTCATGGTTTAGATGAAAAATTGGGATTGTCACGGTGTTGGTCAATAATTAAATAACTTTGAGTCGTTGAAGATAAATAAAGCGTCTAAAACTAATCAAAAAAATTATAAACAACCAACCTACGAGTCCCATTCTAAAAAAATGTTCTAAAAATTATTCGAGTAATTTTGTTAGGTACTAAATTTACTTTAATAATTGTTGTTTTTTTTAATAATAGATTCTGGTAAAGAAACAATAATATATGTTTTTAGTTAGTATTGAGATCCTGAAGAAGAAAATGGTATTTTTAGAAACCGGTAGATGTATTTAAACTCAATAAGTGGTTAATAAAATAAAGTTAAGAAATAAAAATATAAATTTTTACTTTAATTCAAAATTTTCACTTTTCTTAAATTTACTTAGTTCAGTTTAGTTTTAAAATTGTAATAATATTGATGTTACATGTAATCCGTGTACGCATCTCTATTTAAAAAAAAAAAATCTTCTTCTCAGTCCGTACACTCTTCGTACGACCCACTGCCGCGTAGGTCAAAATCAGAATAACAAACACATTTTCCTAGTCTAGTTTCTATTAATTAATTAATTATTGTTCTGCTACTATTACTATTATTATTGAGCCAAAATAAGTAACTGTATTATAGATTGATATCATGAGTTTGTTATGCCAGTTGACTAATATAATAAATATGAATTAAATATATTAATTAGAAAGATATACATATAAAATCAATTCTATCGAAAAATATTGTTGTTGCGCCACCGGGATTCGAACCTGGATCTCTTTCCTAACCGGGGATGATGCATTATCCAACTATGCTACAGCGACAATTTTCAAACCTATATGTTACCTTTTTGATATTAATACATTTAATCGTTCCATTATTTGAAAGAGCCTTATTTTTACATAATCTCAAATACCTTTGAGTAAACTGATAGCAGACGCCAGAATTATCAATTCATTTTTTTTTAATTTTGGACACATTGATACAACTTTATTATTAGGAGAACACAATAAGAATGTGTTCATGTCTAGTTAGATAACACAATAAGAATGTTTTCTCCTAAGACTAACATAATATCATATAAGTGAATCTAGACAACATATTCACATCAAATTTAAAAAAATAGAAAATGGTGATTTAAAGATACAAAATAGAAGTAAAGTAATATAGTAGTAGAGTAAGTACAGTATTTGATATTTAAAATATTTTATATTTGATATTTAAAAAATTAAAACTATTTTATTAAATATTTTTAGTTTCTTTTCCAAGAATTTTCAGACCAGTGTTTATGTTATTGATTGTGAGATAATTCTGTCATCTAGCGTATTGTATATTTGTAAAGGGTGCCCCGAGTGAGACTGAAGGGTTCAAATTAAGGGCATATTGCAGGAGTGCCTGAGGACTTTGGAATAACAGTTCCTGCACCATTTGAATTTTATGTATATTTACTTGATACCGAGACATTTCAAGATTCAGTTTCAAAATTCGTCGTATGAATATTCTGTAAATGCCCGATTGAGGATAATAACGACCAGTAGATTCAGGTGGATTATCATTTACACTCTGCCGTACAAACCTCCATACTGCTTTAGAGCGCACAGACTGATTAGTACCAGATCTACCGCTGGCCCCTGTTCCTCAAGAGATATTAAGTATTTTCATTGCGTTGAGATAATAGATCTTTCAGAAGAATAGAGTTCAATTATTTTGACACGTTGGCGCATATGGTAAGTAGCTACTTTTAGGTATTGGACTGTATGAAAGAAAATATGGAGGAAGAAACATGATAACACACTACTTGAAAACTACCACTGATCTTTTGTGTTCCCGCTCCTTGTTCTTTCTATCCACGCTCAGCAATTGAAGGATCCCTCGACGGATGCTGGAGTCACTTTTAAGATGCTCGTAGTTATTGTAGAAGGTACTGTCAGCCCCTTTGCAAAGTATCTCGCGATGTAAGTAGATGACAGGCGCGTATTCGAAAAAGGTACATAATGTAATGATTACTGTACGATGACCAAATTAACACTGAAATATGTCGGAGGGTTGGAAGGTATCTATGGGTATTAGGAACACAATTTCTCTAACAGCCATCATATATATCCAATATATGTTTTATAACCCCAAAAATAAAAATAAATAACACCAAAAAAGTAATGGATATTTTTAACCCTTCAGTATCGTTAGGGCCACCCTGTAATATTGTAGTGGTATTCTAATTCTCTATCTTGTGACAATCGATAACTTTTTGATATATTTTTCTATCCAAATATAATTAGATTATAGATCATTGATCAACACCAAATGATATAATTTTATGTATTTTGAGATGCTGAGTGCGAATTTAAAATCTAAAATTCTCTTGCGTATACAGTTTTTGAGACAAATCTGATGTTTTAAGTAAAAATTGCAATTTTTAGGCAAAATCAAAGTATTTTAAAAATTGATTTCGATTTCTTGTTTATTTGAAAATACTTATTTCAATAACGAGAAACTTGCCCTTAAACATTGTTGTAGCTTCTAATTCACGTTGTTAAAATTGAACATAATCAGCACGCATTCCAGTTTAAGTCTATTTAGACATGAACTGTGACTGAAGAGCCACAGCTGAAAAATCAGTCTAGATTACACAATCTCATTCGTGACTTGAATCTTCCGAAAACAAAAGAGCTCATTGAATCACGTCTTTAATAGATTATTTGAAATGTATTGTATTATAGAAGGTGTCTGGAATTTTGTTATTATTTTCAATTGACTATAAGATACAAAATTATTTATTAGATGAACATAAGATTCTGCAGATCAAACCAAAGGAGACTCGTTAAATTCAGTTTAGTTACGCATATATAAATAATATGGTTCTTTTTCAGATTTTTCCAAAAAATATATTTTCCTATATAATTGATTGCTCTGATTTCAAAAAATCCGATTGCAAGTATTTTTTAAAAAAGTTATTATACGTCAAAGTTTAGAAATTTCACCGTGATCATTTATCTTTAAACACTTTATCTATGTTTCATTTTTAAGATTTCTGAAAAAAGTGTGGTTTCTAATAAACTAAGATATCCTACTTCAAAATAAGCTAAAATAAAAATTAATTAAGTCGAAAATATTACAAATTTATTTCACTTTAGAGTTTCGTGAAAAACCATAATATAATAATAACACCAAAGTAAAATAAAATCACAAAATAAATCCAA
Source organism: Eubasilissa splendida (assembly GCA_031772225.1). Classification (NCBI taxonomy): domain Eukaryota; kingdom Metazoa; phylum Arthropoda; class Insecta; order Trichoptera; family Phryganeidae; genus Eubasilissa; species Eubasilissa splendida. The sequence goes on from CM062845.1 coordinate 50,993,087, forward strand.
AAAACACACATTATCGTCGTAAAATTAAACTAACTAACCTAATATAACCTAACCAAACTTAACTTACAAATTGAATACAAATAGTAAAAAAATTCAGTTCCAATAGAAATCGTGCATTTTGTAAAAAAATATGAAAACTCAGTATCTATTTACAATGCTTTTGCCTTATCTATGATTTGAGTGAACTCTATATATCCATCGATAAAGCGTTCCATATGTCAAAATGTATGATGAAAATTTAAAACTTTTATATATTATAACTTTTTTAATACTTGCAACCGGATATTTTTTTTTTCGAAATCAGGATGATTTAAGCCGTTTAGTTACTCGTGCAGTCCGTATGAAAGAAACGTATAAAAACATGAAGCTATTGAAGATAAAACAATGAGGATTAGTGGAATGCGTGCTGGCCTGTAGCAATACTTACAGATCTTCAGGGAGGGTATACTCTATTTTGTTGCATCCTATTGGAATAAATATAAACTTGATTTTACTATTATTTTTTCCCCTATACTATTTCTTTCCTCTCCAAAATGGTGGGTGATATGGAAATATCAGATTCAGAATCGCCACCCTAGAATCTATAAAATTCAGGCAACATTTCCGAAGGCAGCAAAAGCAACTGTTTTTTGTCGACCAGTGTAGGTAATCTACAACTCCAAATTTTTGTATGTATCCAATCATAGAGATCATTTTCTATAGTGTGCCTACCTCTATGTCTGTATTATAGACAAGTTTTATAAATTATTTTTAATTTAAACATATATACGTTAATCGTAGGCACGCGTGTCACGTATTTACTATCGCTGATCTAATTATTTGAAGGATAAATCATCACTCTTAATATTGTACCAAATATAACACATGTGAAAACTCCTGAGGCTGTATAAAACTTTAGTTTGCAGCAATCTGGAATAAACAACCTTCGTTTGGGATCCTTACTAACAAATATACACGCGAAGATAATATTTTACATAAACAACTCCTATGAACACTGTGTTTTAGATATCGTTTGAAATTAAAATGTTCATGCAATATGTGTCAAACATTAGAACAACGTAAACACAGATTGATTAAAATATTTTAAATATTTGTTGCAATTTAAACTTTGTGGTTTATATTAATTTCTACATAAAAAATTCTAATAATTTTGTATCATTACGTCAATTTGAACACATTTTATCGTCGTAACAATTTAAGTTAGGTTCTAGATTTATTTTTAAATAATTATTATTTTAATATATTTATTTAAAATAGAATTTTAAAAACATTACAACAACTTGACATATATGGTTTTAGTTAGTTAATTTGACTTCTCGATGAAGGTAATGGTATTTTCCGAAACCGGTTGGTGTATTAAAATAACTCATTAGGTGGTTCAAAACAAAGTTAAATAATCTGTATTAAAATATTTTAATTTGCAAACACTGAAAGGACGAAACTACGCTTAAACTGGTACGCCTTTATATTTTCTTTCTGAGTGTGATACATTTTTAAAAGATTTTCACCACACTTCAGTGACCGAATTTTCCGAAACATAACATGGCATGATGCATCACTCATCTTTTATCTCGCTGAATATTTTAAAACCCTAATTAATCAAGAAACGAGATGGCTCTGCTCCTCCCTTAGGAAACCTCCGTCCAGAGTCTCGACTAATATATAACTATACACGTATAAATATACATTTGATAGCAATAATGACTCTCAGAGTCTCGGTTACTATGAATATCTTTATTCGCTAATCGCTCCCTGATTTATATTCCTTCCAAATAAATGGCAGAATTCACAAAACATGCAAATACCCGGTAAACTTTTGCCTTGTTATTGAATTATTTATAACTTCCACAAATTATAACTCTTTTATTCAGCTAAACTAATATTCCAGTGTACTTTCCGTATTTCACTTCTAAATAACGAACAACTTGCCGAGACCGAAGTATCGTTCCGATTTATGTTTGTTTATTTTAAATTACCATAATCTATGTATACTTTGATAACACGAGACAGGCTAAAACACACTAGCCGCTCTCAATTTATCCATAATTTAAACCGCTTTTGTCCTATTGGCAACGTCTGTCATCTGTCAACTGCGTCATCTCTACAGTACTATGTGGCGGTTTACACAGCCGCAGGTGTAATGGCCGCGTTGCATACCACTGGCCTGCAATTGATGATCCGTCAGACATATCCCTCTTCCCTAACCTCGAAAATAATTACGGCGGGAAAATAAATGATTTGTACGACGCGTCGTAGATAGCAGCGCAGCTGCGGAGCATTTATTTGAATGATTTTGATGAATCGTTCTATAAATCTGAAACATCGGGTTTGAAGCATTCAAAAAGGATAATATATTAACAAATGAATATATTTCCTATCATACGCACGTTTTTTTTTTTAATTTTTCAGTCTACCATAATACAAGATCTATTAAAGTACCAGAAAGTTTTGGGGTGCGGGTTCGACGGATGGGAGAGTACTACAGCAGCTATTCGTAGTCACTGTACTTGCGTGTAATTGTGTAGGCTGTCCTTTCCTAGTCTCATCCGTGTATACCCTGTGACGTAGCGCTGTATCGGCAATACTGATGAACTGCTTATTTGAGAAACAACACTTGTCCATACATTTGGCATAATGAACTTATGAAAGTCACATTTTTCTATCAGAATAAAGCTACAAATTGTACGTAAAATAACTCTTGTCCCCATATAAACCTATTATGGATTTTCTATATCCTTCAAAATTACGTTTGTTTGAGAAATAACACTTGTCCTGAACAATTGGAGTCTAGACTCTCACCAAGAATGTCATACATCATTTTAAAAATGCCCAAATAGTAATGGACTTATGGAAGCATAGAAGAAGTGTTAGCGACGTCAGAAAAGGGCTGATTACGGAATTGGCGATCTAGCAGTGGAGAAACTCAAGCGATGATTATACTTGTATAGGTAATATTCTTTATTTTGCAAGTAAAATTTTACGATTTAAGCCGATTAATTTTTAATTCAAATTAAATAATCAACTAGAAATATATACAGAAAATAATCTAAATATGAATTAAATATATTAATTAGAAAGATATACATATATAATCAATTTTTATCTAAAAATATATTTTGTTGCGCCACCGGGATTCGAACCTGGATCTCTTTCTTAACCGGGGAAGGTGCATTATCCAACTATGTTACAGAGACAATTATAGGTAACATATAGGTTCGAAAATTTGTCGCTAAAGGTATTGTCGCTGTAGCATAGTTAGAAAAGAGATCCAGGTTCGAATTCCAGTGGCGCAACAACAATATTTTTTGATAAAATTGATTTTATGTATATCTTTATAATTAATATATTTAATTCATATTAGAAATATCATAGACCTATGTTCTGAATAATTACAACTTCAAAATAAGAATGTGTTTTCCTAATAAGAAAATAATCTGACTATCGAAAAAATATTCAGTCGTTACCAGGATTCGAACCTGGACCTCTTCTTATCTTATTTTCGCTATAGCAATCAAATTTGAAGGTCTAGGTTCGAATCCCGGTAGCAATTAAATATTTTTTTAATAGATATATTTTTTTCTGTATAATTTAATTTAATTTCTATTAAAATATTATAGAACATATTTCTGAAAATGTAACAATTTCACAAATATGTTCTCCTTAATTAATTAGTTAAGGATTATTTTTTGATCCGAAGGTATAATTTTTATTATCAGAAATTTAAAAATTGTAAAATGAAAAACAGTACCGAATGACTTAGTATTATTTGTCGCATATTTTTAATACGAAGCCATCCTATATGTTGTCTTCTTCTAGTTCAAAAGAATGTATTATGGAGTACAAAATGTGTTAAGTTTTAGCGACGGTGGAATGTACAACTGCGTCTAGAAGGTTGTTTTATGTCAGAGCGATGCCAACAAGTGGATAATGGTTTGATGTATAAGACAAGCGAGTGATCACCTATCCAAATCGTTTGAAATTAAATCGCACACCCTCTATTGAATTTATTTAGCGATAATTGTGATTGTTACTTGATTACTTTAAAAATAATTAATTATGTCTTGACTTTGTTCTTAAATCATAATGAGTTAATTAAATTTACGAACCGATTTCGGAAAATGCCTTTTTTTTCATCAGGATGACAAAAAAAAACTAACTAAAACCATTTGTCAATTTTTTCTATTGTTATTAAATTCAATTTTAAGAAAAAATAATAAATCATTTAATAAATAAATCTAGTATTTATCTGACTCAAATTGCTCAAACCATGATGAAAGATGTGAAATTTGAAAATTATAATGAACTCACAGTGGTTCAAAAACAGAGTTAATTATTAAAATGAATAACCACAATGTGTTTGCGTTAGATATAAAAAATATTAATCTGAAAATATTATTCGAATTTCAGTTAAAATATAATAAATTGACAATATATGGGACTTGCATTATCTTATCGTGCAGATATGATCATTAAACTGTTATAAGTTGAACTTTAAATAAGAGTATGTAATATTATACCACTGCAATTATTATGATTGAGCAATAATACATTCTGATTTTGTTTTTCTCAGTTTCTCCGATGATTTGGGTGCCTAACCAGCTGGTCGGGGCCCCGGCCGGAACTGACGTCACAGTGGACTGCCATACCGAGGCACACCCTCGAGCCATCAGTTACTGGGTGTATGACAACGTTATGGTACTGCCTACTAAGAAGTACGGAATTATCACAAACGAGAACTCTTATAGGTAAGACCATTCATTTGTCAGACTAAATTCACCATCGAATTCTATCCCTGACAAGTTTTTTGACCTTCCTATCCTTCTGCACTCATCTTACATACAGTCAACCCACATATCCCTTAATCTGCCTCAAAATTATTTCCGCTGTGCTACATTCTCTGTACTGCATATCTAGTATATTGTCTTGTGGCATTCTTTTAACATGACTAGCCCATCGCAGCCTTTGGGACCTACGAAATTATACGATATTTTCCTGCTTAATTAAATTTTTAAGCTCGTGGTTCATTTTAATTCTATAATTTCTCTTTTAAAGAATAGGTCCATAGATTTTTCTTACTATTTTGTGTTCAAAAACTGCTAAGTTATTTTCTTCGTTGTGGATTAGGCACTACTGTTTTTTATACATTAGCAGTTTGTTTCTAGAACTCTATAGTATTTTCGACCCCAGCAGTCTCTGATATTTTCAGGTAAAAGATGAATTTTCAGTAATTCCGTTGTCTTATTTAGTGTATTCAAGTTAGACAAAAAAATCAACCCCTCCATATACACGTTGTTCTACGTAAACATCTTGGGGAGTCTCCTGTAAACATTTGTTTTATTATGGCACCGTGGTTGAAGATTCTTTAAATGAATCGGTCATCGACTATATCACACACATATCTCTCCAGATAGTGTACTAAATATTATTGATTTATTTGTGGAGATAACCGTCTAACGTGGACCATCACTCTAAAAGAGTTCGACATCGTGGACATTTTTTCCATGGTCTATATTAATTTATAATTTTTTATTTATTTGACAATTTTAATTAAAATTGTAAGCTTTTTTTTTCGCTTACCTCTCCAAAAAAGAGACTAGCTCTTGTGCTTGGAGAGGGAGTTACACTATAATAATGTTATATAATATTTTATATATTTTATTTATTGTCTGTTTGTGTGCTTCTGAAGTGTTCTATAATATTGTTTATTTTCTAATTCTGAATTGTTAACTTAATTTCTCTCTAAACTCTTTTATTTCTTTAATCTGTCTAAGGAGGCTATTGAAATTTTTTATCCCTATGTATAATTCTCTCAATGTTCCATTTACTTCAAACAGAATAGGTTCCCCAATAAAATACTCAGCTGCGTGATTGGGTCAGTTAAGCGTGCAACATATGTGGTTTCAAAAGAGTGGCGCCATTTTACACACATCTCGAGCTGTGCTGGAAATTTTTCGAGAATTTTTTCCCGGCTGCATAATATCAAAAAGTGATGATATCGACTGGCCTCCTCGATCACCTGATTTGACATCTCCCGACTATCTTCTATGAAGGTACTTGAAAATAAAGGTCTACGCCAACAAGCCAACAACAATTCCGATGTTTCAGAATAATATTCTAAATTAAATAGCAGAAATAACACGCGAAGTGTGCGAGAATGTTATGAAAGATATGGTTAAAAGAGCACGCATTTTGCCACTTGGCCGATGTTATATTTTATACTTAATTGTAATAAAACAAATAATCAATAATTGAAAATAAAATTAAAAATGTGTGTTTTATTTCTTAGCTGTTCAAAAACAATATCGGCCTAGAACATAATATTCACCCTGTACATCGATACACCAATTTAATGTTTATTACAGACATAATAAAATGGAGTGGATTACTTGGACCAACTAGCACCATATAAACAAGAATGTGATTGATGGCTATTTACGTATTCTATGAATCTATTGGATTGTAGAGGCTTTGGCCGCGTACGTAATCTGGGCAGTTTTTTTTATCAAATTGGAACCATAAAATAATAACTGATACTGGCGAATGCTGAAATCATATTTTCCTTTACATTTCCCTCACCTTCCCGTTCCCCTGACAATTTTTCTTCTTTTTAACTTTTATCTCTCCTGTGTTTATATTATTATTTTCTACTTTTTCTCTTATTTCTCTTAATTTTAGTATTATTTGTTGTATTTCTGCAATAGAGGAGAAAGTTTTCATTCCTTTATAAAATTATTTGCAGCGTAAAATTTGTTTTCTATTAAAAGTCTTAAATAAGTTATTTATCTATTTAATAAGTCCTTTTTAAATAATTACCTTCACTGTATCAAATATATTGTTATTTCAGAGAAAACATGTAATTGGTTAAATTTTTGTTATATTTTATTATGATTTTTGTTTATACCGATTAACTGTTTGTTTTCAAAATAAAATAAAAATAAAAATGTTATTGGAAGATGGAAGAGTTGATGCTTTATCTGTACAGCTAAAATAGGGAAAGGAAGCGGACACAACACTGATATTAAGCAATAAATCATAATAAGTAGAAAACATTTACACAAAAATCTTAATTACTTAAATAAAATAATATGATATTTTTATTTATTATCTTTGTTTTTTTTCTCATATTAAAAATAATATTGTAAAACTTGAAACAAGCACATCATTAAGATTTAAAAATAAATCCCTAAATGTAACACCAAACTCTGCCAGTAAAATTTCATATACTTAGGGATAAAAAACTTCAATTGCCTCCCTAAAAAGAAATTAAATGAACACTTAGGAGCACACAATTAGATAATAAATAAATAAATAATATTATAGATTACAAATATATAACTTCTAACTCTATATAAATTATTACAGTGTAAGTCCCCCTCCAAGCATAAGAGCTTGTCTTTTTTTTGGAGAGGTACAGCGATTCACAAAAATATGTAACTTTAGTTTTGTAACAAATTCAAGTAACTCATGTATTATATAAATTGTAAAAATTTTAAAATAATAAAAAAAATTATATATACAGATATACCACAGGGTCCAGCAGAGATACCTTATCCGTTCGTATTAGAAAATTGTCTTATTCGGATAAGGGTAAGGGCTCTGTATATTTTCGTAGAACCTTAATTTCCCTTGACTTGTATGATTGCATCCTCAGTGGAGCAAAACCATTAATAAATGTAATATTGTACAGTGTACCTTTGATTTTTAGTTTACACAATTTCTCCTTCAAATCCCAAATCAAAAATTAGAATTTATTATAAATTCATTTCCATGCAGAGCTCGTGTTCTGACGAGGAACTGATGCTTCACTATACTGAATACATTACACTGGGCATAATTTTTTTTTGGTACCAAAAAAGTAAGAACTGATTTGGATATTTTTGATGTGCTGATTCCAAAAATACAAACCTTTTTTCACAGCTCTAGTTTTTGAGATACAGACTAATTAATTGAGATACAGACTAATCCCGGTGGCGCAACAACAATATTTTTCGATCGAATTGTTTTTATATGTATATCTTTCTAATTAATATATTTAATTCATATTTAAAATTTTAGTTCTAATAAAAGGCAAAAATAATGATACCTTTAGATGCCAAAATTCATATTTCGTACCTAAAATTAAAATCTATTTAGTCAGTTTCAATTACTTAGTATTGCCATTCTTATATCTTGATAACCCACACCACGAACTAATTAATAACTTGCTCAAATTATTTATGCATTACCCGGTTCAGTTTACTATTGAGTTTTCATAGGTGAAGTTGTGCTATTATTCTGTGTAAACTTTCAGCATTATTTAGCAATAAAAAATTGAATTAAAACTATGGCATCCATAATAAAACGTAGCTGTGTGAATCATCCTGACGTTTTTTGTTATATATGTGGCGAATACACTTTGTAAGAAAGTAGAAAACCTATATGAAAAGGGTTATCTGGCTTATTTTGGCGTTCACTTGGGAGATCAGGATAAATCTTTGGCTCCACATTTCGTATGTAAAACATGCATTGAATATTAACGACAGTGGACAATTGAAAATTGAATATGAAAGAAGAATATAAGACAATTTACTAGTTTTGAAAAAAATTAAGTACGAATAACATCAGTGGATGATTTGTGTCGATCTAAAAATGGTAAACTTCCTCCTTGGACAGCAAAGTGGATATACATAATATCCTTGTTTTTTATGTCTTTGGGACAGCAGAGCTAAGGATCAGCATTGGGTTAACAGAAATTGGCCTTTAAGAAATGTCATAATTTCGAACCTTTGGTTGCAAGAGAGAAAATCATATTTCCACCCTTGCATATCGTGTTAGGGCTTATGAAGCAATTTGTGAAGGCTTTAAATCGAGATGGACTTTGTTTTGGCTAAAAACTTCTTGGGATTAGCACAGAAAACTGAAAGCTGGAATATTTGATGGTGCTCAGATAAGGCAGCGTATTAAAGATCTACAATTTACCGCATCAATGAACGAGATTGAATCTAACATTTGGTGTTTATTTGTTCGAGTAGTTAAAAATATTCTTGGAAATTATAAGACAGAAAATTATATAAAATTAGTGGAAAATATGCTTTCCAACTTTAATATTCTCGGTTGTAACATGAGCATAAAAGTTTACAACTTCCACAACCACTTAGATCGGTTTCCAGAAAACCTAGGAGATTTTAATGAAGAACAGGGAGAAAGATTCTATCAGGACATTAAAACTATGGAAGGTCGATATCAAGGAAAATGGCATAACCACATTGGAGTCTTCAGCAAGACTCCCAGTAAATTCCATGCTAGAAAGTCGTATAAAAGAATATTTTTGAGTGAAAAGTGATGAAAGTATATTTATCTACTGAGTGAAATACGAAATACCTTACTTTTTTTTTTTTTTTAACTAGCAGTCGGATCAAATAGTAATAAAGTAAAATATATATAAGTTAAAAATAAGATGCTTTTATTCTAAAAGAGGCCAATAGAGCGTATCTCAAAAACTAGATCTGATATTTTTGATTCTACACCCAAAAATTATCTAGAAACAGTTAAAAAATCTCTGGCATCAAAATGTGTGATGCCCAATATTATTGATAGAGTCTGCTTCTCCCCATCAAACCAACTGCATTACAGTATTGCATATTTAGTTTATAAAACACACACATACATATATATATATATCTTCTTTTATTATTCTCCAATTTATTATATTCTTTAGTTATTAAAAATAGTTCCCCCTCTTTAGGATGATCCTGTCTCGAGTTCGACTAGTTTGTATGTTCCACGTTTAGCAATGTAAATATAATTATTCTTTAATTTGTCACTTATGTCGTTAGTTTATGGAGGGAGAGTCTGGTGTTCGAGTCTCCTGTTTATGGAAAGAGAGTCTGGTGTTCGAGTCTTCTGTTTCGGTGCATATAATTGAGATTTATTTTACTACGTGGGATTAATCACTCCACCACGAAACCTTCTTACCGACGATAGTATATTATATAGTTTTTCCTTACTGATGGCGAGTTATAATAATAAATTACGTTTCGTATATAAATATAATTCGATAATCCAAACTGCTAGTAGCTCAACATTGAAAGTCATCAAATCTATTATATTTATACTAGAAGGACCTCACAGTTCTCAATAGGCGAGGTGATGTGACGAAAACTTTCCCTAGCGTAGAATCCGACTTTCATCAAACTTAACATATTATGATAAGATGAAAGTAAGACAAGTGTAACATCACTTTTGTTGTTTCTATAGTACTGCTCCGCTGGTCACAACAAAACTATTACTTGTAAACCCATTAATAAAATAAGTCTTAATTAAATTCGAATCGTTATTGCGCTTCCCCATCTATTTCACTGACTTTCTGGATGTATTTGACATAGTGTCATTATAACTGTATAGTGCTTGGTTAAACGGTCAGGCCTGTGAGACGCGATCAGAGCAAAAATGAACGTGTTTTTAATATCTCTAGGACATAAAAAATTTAATTTAATGTTTTCTCTTTTATATGTTCAATAACAGTACGTAAATATATATTCAATTTGAAATGAACTGTACATTGTCTTTATTCGAGTAAGAAAAATAACATGTTTTAGCGAAATCGTATGAGACCACTGGCAAGTATATTGACATCTGTCATATTTTCTTATCTATGCTGTCTATAGTAAGGGATAAATCTTACGTATTATAGAAATTGTCTATCCGCGATTCTGATATGTCATCTAGATGTCATTTTTGTACGTTTTGACAGCTTACTTACAAAGGTGGAATATTTTGAATTACATCGACGTTTTATTTACGTGTGGTGCGAGTAAAGCCATAGATAAAGCATATTTCATGATTATGTGTCTTGCCACACTGTGAGGCGAGATATTTTATCTACGCTTTGACAATAGTATATTTGACGTTCAAAAAAACCCGCAAATTACCATGGTCAAAATTTACTACTAATCACTCAACCGGCCCTTAGAGTGATGACTGGTACCTACATCAGAAAGTAAATAGTTAATCACAGTTACCAATAATCGTCATAATCACAGTTACGTAACGGTTTTATCATCACTAGTTTCCATCTATAATTTTGAGTATAAAAATGTTGAAAATTTTGATATAAACTGAATCGCTAATTCGTAAAAAAATGTTGATGCACTTTTAAACGTTTGTGAAATATATCATGATAAATTGCTATTAAAAATCGTTGTACTCTAGATTTGTGATCTCGATGAACATCCCGGAAGAAGCTTATCAAGTCTACAAAAGATTGAGTTAAAAATAAAACATATTTCGTGCGTACAGTGTATACACGTGATTTTTACATGTACACTAATAATTCAATCGATATGAATTTATCAGTAACCATGACTCGTGGACTTACTTGCTGGCAGAGAGGCCGCTGCAGATAGAGAGCCAGTGTTGCGGGACCTGGAGTTGTCGGCGTCGGACGGCGCCTGGTCACGGACGATGGAGTCCTGCCGCCGTCGTACGGGAGGCCGGATTCAGCGTAGCCGGACCGCAGCTCTGACTTGATGCAAAACAGAATGTATTCAATATGTTTGGTAGCGATTCATTCGGGTTGAGGTGTGGGGCGTAAAAGGGAGAGGTTTTTTGGTCATTAATGAGAAAATGGACAGTAGGGGTATACTATTAGTGTAATGTTTAGTTTAGTGAAAAAAATAATACAATCATGTTACACCACAAATAACAATAGTAAGTCAATTGATAACATAATGTATTTTTTTTAAATATATATTTTTTCTGATATTTAAAATGTATACACACGTTAATTACATATTTATTTCAATTTCACATTTATGTATGCACATTTATATTATTAGGTATAATGTGAAATATTAATTTTTAACTTTTGATACTTTAATATGTTTAAAGCTTCTTACATAATTATAACAACAATATGCATACATAGGGTAACACGCCTAGTGTACTTATAGATTTTATTAAGACCCTGAACTGACCGACCTGAGTCGTTCAATATGACCGGAATTGATAAATGCTTCTCTCAAGGTCAATTTTATGTCGCAATGTCAAGCGGAGCATCCAAAATCCGTGTATGCTAGCAGACAAAAATAATTCACCAAAAAACATCTTCTATGCTTAAGTGTTGAAGGATCCGATATAACTGAAAAAAAACCCGGGGAAGCCGTGAAAGAAAGATAGCTGAGCAATAAAACGGACAAGATTAACCTTGTTCCATTCATTTGTTGGCTTTAGATCAATGTTACTCTAGGGAGTTCAAAGGCCTATTGACGGAGATTTTATCCAAGAAGGTTCACAGTTCTGAAGCTCGGTGTTATTTCTGCTGCTAAATTACAACCATACTATGAAAAAATTCATTGTTTATTTTTATGACAATCTGAACAAAATATATTATTATTGTGAATTGCAATGGAAGTATGTACATTTTTACATTTTTGCCGAACGTAATATAGAAAACTAAAGCAGAAATATCGATAATGATTCAGCTCATCTGGGAATTCGTTCAAACTTCCATTCACACGATATTTTGATTAAACGTTTTACCTCTGTTACAATTTATTTTTGACTTAAAAATTCACAAAATGTCCGGAACATTATTAAAATAATATTGTGGGTCATTTGCATCTGCAGCCAAGGCTGGCAGATAGAGAAGAATCGGTGCTGTTGCCCGTTCTGTGCTGCTGCTGCACCGTGTATCTTCCTTCCTTCGCGTGCCTACTTGTGCGCGTTATATGTTCCAAGTTAGATATAATTAAAACAAATGTAATTCCCATTGTGCTCGTTTGGTCAGAGTAACCCCATTGAATAAATCAAATTCGACACATCGTCGGTATGAGAAATATGATTCGCGCTCAGTCGCTCCAAGCATAACCTAACACATTGTTTTAATTTGTTTAACTTTTATTCATTTTGTATTTTTTTATCATTGGTTCTATAATTGCTGTTTATTATTATTATTATTATATGTAACAAATTCTTTGTTGAAGATAATAAATCATCATTGATCTAAAAAAATAGCGAAATTCTTCTAATGTATTTTTCATTGCAGTAAAGAGGAGAGCCACTAAATATCGAATATTCAGGAGATCGTTCTATATATACAGAATTAACGAGAGTTAAAATAATTATTTTATACCACGGTGTGGTAAAGGTTAAAAAAGTTTTTCATATTTTATCAGGGCGCATTTTGATGCTTGATTTCACGTGCGATGGATAGAACGAAACGAATCAATCATCTGGCACTCGCGATCTTCTGGCACCCACAATATCCTGGCATCCGCAATCTTTCAGCACCCACAATCTACTGTAGTCCACAGAGCCTCGATTTTTCCCCACTGAATTTTTACTTTCAGATCACTTAAAAATATTAGTTGCGGTTGAAATTGTTTGAACATGGTTCAACTTATTAAATGGTTATTGCCAACATTGAGATCGACATCTTTTAATTATATTATTAGTTCGTGTTTTTTATTTGTATTTATTTAAAATAATGTAAGTATTTTAATGTCTGCCTCACTGGCTTTCGCATGTGCTGAGGCTAACATTTTAGATAGTTATTCAATAATCATCAAATATACTGTTACGTCGTGCGCTGTCACCAGTGGATGGAATGCCAGCGCACCACGCTACCAGCTAGACTCAGTATGTGGGTTAATAAATATTGTCGGAATGTCTGTCTCAGTTGTATGAGGGAGGTCTGAACAATGGAAAACACTTTATGCACTCAGAACCATTTATTCACACTTAAATACACAGAGTCCGACACTGTAAGCACGGTTATTGTCTTTGAAATCTTCATTCTTCACGTCACGCTCTTCTCCTAGTGGGGACACACCGTGTCACCGATTGAGCAATACGATCACTGCCCAGTTTGCCACGCCCCGTTCCAGAAGTGAACTCTTCCTCTCGATGGTCACCCCGGTGCCATCCGGTCACTGTGGAGTCCGTTGAACCCATCAGTCTGCCATCGCTTACCGGCAGCCTCCACGCCAGGCCCCGCAAGGAACAGTCACGCGCGGGTAGATCGATGCTTCGACCCCTTGAATCCACCGCCCTCATCCAAGATTTGTGTTTGTTATTTATTAACGCCACTTCTCCTTGGCGAGACGCCGCCCCGGCGCTCTACCCATACCGCGCGCTCGGCACCGAGTCCTGCTCTCCACCGGTCGCGCCTACTCGCATCGGTAGATGGCGCCCTCGGTCTTCGCGCGTTTATTTGAAATGTCATAATACATTTACATATTTTACACAGTTAATCTGTAATTAGCTAATTTAATTGAAAATAATTAAGGAAATTAAGCTACGTCTCATATATTATGCATAGCATATCACTAGCCAAGATGGCTAGACTTTTTGAAATAATCATTATGGACCATATTTCTATAAACATGAATACTAGAACATAACCTAGTGGGATTCAATAAGAATCTGTCTACTAAAGCAAACTGCGAACTACTTCAAAAGTCGAAAAATCGCGAATTATGTGTGCTTTCTCGATTTGAGCAAAGCCTTTGATCGTGTCAGATTATGGACGAAACTGCGTGAGTGAAACGTTGTAGACATACTTATCAGGTGTCACTGGCAGCATAAGAACTCAGGCATTTTACCTGCGCACTGCGGTGAGGCAGGGCGGGTGCATGTCGCCAATTCTCTTCAATGTGTACATGGACGAACTGAACGAGCGGCTACCTAATGCAAAAATTATCTGCCACGTGGGCGGAACGAATGTGAACCACATTAGTTATGCCAATGATGTGGTTATAATGGCGCCATCTATAAAAGCGATAGGAAAACTTTTACCGATATGCGAAACATAGCCAGTGAACACAATATTTTACACGTTGCCAGCAAATGAGTCATAATGACGTTCAAATATAGAAAAGGGCCAGATAATATCCTTCCCGTGTGCCTGACGGGATAAAATTGAGAGTTCAAAATTAGGTCAAATACCATGGCCATATCTTCAATGAAGATGGACAAGACGATGATAGAGGAGACAGTTAAGCGTTCGTGCGAATATGATATCACGGCGTTTCACACAAGATCCGGTTTCAATCGTTCTTTACCAGCATGTATACCTGCGAGCTCTGGTCGAAATACAAGCAAGTGACGTACAACCGAATTCAGTAAAACGACTCATACAGAATACTGTTCGGGTTGGCGTGTTATTACAGCGCATCTACAATGTTTGCCAAAGGCCGTGTACATGAATTTGTTCCGCTTCTGAGACGTCGAGTTGCGGGCCTAAAGCTACGGCTGGAGCTCAGCACTAACTCTTAGTGCAAGCGGCGCTCTCATGGAAAGCTGACTCCCTGACCAGAGAATGGCAACATCTATAGCATAGCTACAGATACAATAATAGCCGTGACTGATATTTAGTATATATGTGTGAACTTTTTGATATATTTTTTACTTTTCTTATAACATAAATATTATTTTATTAATTGAATATATTATCTTTATGGCCACGCTGGAATAAACGCATTATTATTATTATTAAACATGCAAATTACGTATACGTAATTTTAAATTGTGTGAAAATGTAATACTTTATAGTTTAAGATTGATATTAAATCAAAATTAACATTTTCAGAGTTAAGAAATACACTTATTTTCAAATAGTTAGAAATACTTAATTCAATTCCTTAAAAGTTAAAATCAATTCAATAAATAGCAAATGTGTATAGTCGGTGCATACACACACAATCAGACGGTGAATATTTTTAAAATATAAACTCACCCACAGGCAGTCCGCTGTCACCCCTAATGTTTGGTCTGCGGTCCCGCCGCGCCTTGCCCGCCCTCGCCCTCGCCCTCGCACATGCATTTCTCATAGAACACACTTTGACTCGTATTATGTGTCATTTCAAAGGGATGATCATGCTGTAGACATACGCTCGATATGATTTTTTTATTCAGGATTATTTATACTATATATTAGAATTGGATGTGTTTCTCAATTTTTTTATTCATTTAGGGAATGAATCGTATAGTTTTGAATTTACAAAAACCTACATTTTTAACCGGTATGTGGTACTGGGAATCGCCAGATTCAACATAAGGTTCTGCTGTATTTGGCATTTTAATAAAACCCCACATGTTCTTATTACTGAATAGATCATTTAGGAGTTTCTTGGCATAGATCTGCTATCCTCAGACTATTGAAAAGTACATTCGATATTGTTATCATTGATAGTATTAAAATAACCTTCAATTATATTTTTTCTGCAAAAGTCTAAAATTTTAGGGCAGTTTTTGTTATGCATCCTCATCATATTATTACATATTCAATGATAGCGCATAATATATTATTATTAGAAGTTGATTACTAATCGTATTCCTGATATTTTCGTGTCATTTTTTATCCTTATTATTTCGATGTGTCGGATCCATTTGAGGATAAGATCAATAATAACTCTCAGGTATTTTATTTCATCTCCGCCTTATATTTTTGGACACAAACACGCCAGGTTTTAATAATTTTCTTCTCAGTCGTATATTTTGAGGATTAAATTAATATGTGGCTGGCCTCGATGCACCTCAACATATATCATTTCATATTGCGCGTGAGCCTTTTATTTTATCCACGGCAATTTCAGTTTTTTTAAAGGTATTTTTTCATGTTTTTATTATTAGAACAATCATAAACTTCAACATGGTGACATATTGAAGTTTATGATTAACGCTAATCCACGTCAAAATACAGAGAGATCGCGCTGAAGATGGGAGTCGACCAATTAACTGTGGAGAGGCATCTGAACCGCACAGGGATGATTTCGCAGTACGGTTCGACGTTTGGACTCCTCATCAATTGTCAGCTGCCAATTTAATGGATCGCGTATCAACATGTGTTTCTTTGAGTGCTAGACAAAAGCGCCAACCTTTTTTGCAACGATTAGTGACACAAGATGAAAAGTGGATAGTTTACAATAACGTGACGCGAAAAAGCCGAAATGCATTAAAAAAGTAATGGTTTGCGTTTAGTGGGATTGCAAGGGTTTTATTTATTATGGGCTTCTAGATCGTAAACCAACAATTACAGTTGAGCGATATTGTGAACAATTCACAAAACTAACTCTGCACTTAAAAAGGATAGCCCTCATTTGACAAACAGAAAGAGGGTAATTTTGCACCAAGACAACATGCGACCACACGTGGCGATGATGACCCAATATAAACTCAAGGAACTGAATTAGGATGTTATCAAGCACCCGCCATATTTTCCGGATCATGCTCCTTCCATCTATCACTTATTCAGGACACTACAAAAAAGTTTAAATAACAAAAAATGTATACAATCATAATGTGCAATCACTGTAGTAGCTTCCATTACTGACAGAAGCTTGGTATCTTAGCATGATGGAGCGAGTGAACGGTCTCCTCATCAACGATCGACTGCTCTAAATGCTGTTTAGGTAACCCAACTCCCGCTCAAACGTATTCAACCGACAATAACCGGAAGTTTTGATACAATTTATCGACTTCATGCAGATTGAAAATATTTATAAAAATTCTGGTTTATCTTCCCAGCTGTCCATTCCAAGGTGGGTAGAGCTTCTCCCGGCGCCCGGCGCCCGCCGCCCGCCGCCCGCCGCCCGAGAAGCGCCCGCTCACCCTCCGGGTGCCTACCCCTCGGCTCACCCGGAGCGTTTCGGTATCTCGTGTTATTTATTTTGATCCATCCAATAATCCCCCGACGATAACTCAGCGGGCGGGGGCGGGAGCGGAGGGTGATCGCCGGAAAAGATGGATATTAAAACCCTCCTATGATTAATAGAGCGAAGGTTCGCAACACTCCGTTTCTTGGCGCAGCTTCACCTCCGATGTGTGAGGGCAACTTTGCGCTAACTTATGGGCGAGCGCGTCATCGGCGTAATTTAATTTTATGAATATGAATACGTCTTTTAAAACTTTTCATATTCGTGAATTTTTAAATAAATCCAGTTTTCCACCAGTTAAATAAATGCTTGTTTTATGAAACATTGCATTTTATAAGGAGATATTTTTTAAATGTTTTGTAGAAGCTTATAAAATGTTACTTATTATATTAGTCAGTGTTACATTATTACTAACATCACAATAAGTATTCTCGAAAGTCCGGTGGGTCCTTTATTAAAATAAAATATTTTCAATTAGCTTCTGTTACAACTACGAGGCAGTGAAAAGTAGGTTATTGTATGCCCAACTGCGTGTCAAAATACCGGATATTTTCCGAGCTCCGGTACGCACCATTCACTGTAATCATAATGATTCATTACAACGTTGTATTGTTTCAGAGCACACATGAAGCTGACTGTGAGGCAGCTGCAGTCTGGAGACTTCGGCAACTACAGGTGCATTTCCAAAAATTCTCTCGGGGAAACTGAGGGCTCGATAAGGTTATACGGTGAGATATTAATATACTTTTAAAATTAACAATATTATCTTTGTGGTTAAAATTCATATTTTTATTTATTATCTTTGTTTTATTAACCACTAAATTGAGTTTAAATACATCTACCGGTTTCGAATAATACCATTTTCTTCTTCAGGATGTCATAACTAACTAAGACATGTTATTGTTTCTTGCCATAATATATTTAAAAAAAAAAAAAATTTTAGTACCTAACTCAAATCATTACTTGATACGAATTTATTCGAATAATTTTTAGGAAAAAATTTTAGAATAGGACTCGTAGTTAAACTTTGTTGGTTGTTTTTAATTTTTTATTTTTTATTTTTCATTTTAAATAATATAATAATCAATTTTTATATAAATCACAGATAAAACATAATGATAATAATGATTAGGCGTAGGATTTTATACATAAATAACTTTTCGAATCAAATCACCTACCACGAAACATTAGACCGGCATTTTATACAAATAATAGTATAGGAAATTTACTCATGAATCCTAAAGACAAAGATGATAAATTTAACAATTCTGGTATCTATAAACTTAGTTGCAAGGATTGTGCTGCATTTTATATTGGTAAAATGGGTAGAAATTTTAATATAAGAGTAAGGGAGCATTTGAGATGTTTGAACAATAGTGGTTTTCAGAATTTGCTAATCATTTGATAGAAAATGGTCATAGTTTTGATAAAAAATTGAGATTGTCAATTTTGCATGTAAACGGTGTTGATCACAAATTAAATAATTTGGAATCGTTGGAGATAAATAAAGCGTGTAAAACTAATCAAAAAATTATAAACAACCAACTAAATTTATTTACGAGTCCTATTCTAAAATTTTTTAGAAACCGGTAGATGTATTTAAACTCAATATAGTGGTTAATAAAACAAAGATAATAAATAAAAATATGAGATATTAATAGTTTTTATTAAAGCCTTAAATATATATTATTAATCAATATCCACCTTAGTCGATGAAATTATTGATTTGTCTTGTGCATTTTTGACAGAAATTCCAATGCCTTCTTCATCCCCCAAAGCCACGGAAATGAAGAGCAATGCCAACAAGGAAGGTTCGTACTATTTATTGCGAATTTTTCTGGTTAAATATAATTTGAAAAATATTTCAAACCTTTATAAAGCTGAAACGAATTCATATAATTAGCGATGTATATAATTAATATTCTCAGTCTGGCTTTAGATAAGTATGAATTGTTTTAAAAAACAGAATATTTGAGGTAAAACAATACAAACCACTATACTGGTAATAAAAATATGTAACTATTGCACATAATGACAAATTGAAATTTTGTTACATTCAATTGTATAAAAATGAACATTACTCACTTTAAAACTAGACAAAAACTCATTAAACGGACATAAAGATACACAATGAAGCGCTCACTAAACTAGACACATCATAGATGAACACCTCAAATGAACCTTAGATATAGACAAAATAATTAAATCTGATTTTTAATAAAATGACAAATGCCTGAGGCATATGTCAAGGGTAAAATAGGATATACCTGTGATATCTTTCTGGGGAACTGGATACAAGACAAACTTCAAAGACAACAAAATACTGACAATGTATACCACACAACCCAACAAATAGAAAACATAAATCCAGCTATAACAAAAACAAAGCTATAGCGACTCATTTGCAATGGAATCAAATTATACAACGATTTACCGCAATAATCAAGATGACAAATTTATTAAAGAATTTACAAATATATTAAGTCGTTCATAATTGTTAATGTACATGTAAAGTTCAAATTTATTTTGATATCTGAAAATGTTGTATGTAATTTCATAGATCTTGGTCTCTTATATATTTTATTCTATGCATTTCCCCGGATAGGAAAAGATGCAGGTTCGAATCTTTCTAATTGAAAAAATAGCACAGAACTGTGTTCTGAAGTTAAAATATTTCAACTAAAATGTGTTTTCATTACATACACTATTACACTATCATATTATAAAATGAAGCACTCTGTTTTGTGTCCGGCATAATTTGGATTACGAGTGAAAATTAAATAAATTGTAAAATTATATTTATTTCCGTGTGATACCAATCATAAAATATTATAACAGTATTTATTTTAATACGTTCGTAATGTTTTTTTCACCTACTAGAATCAGTGGTGAGTATGAGAGAGAGTACGAGAGTGACAACCGACATGTATTTGTATGAATATACTCATATTTATTTTTAAGATGAACACTTTTTTATTGTGAAGTTGCATTTTCAGAACATTTATGTGCTATTTCTAATACAAATTAAATTAGTCAGCTAGAAAGATGTACAGAATAAATCTCTTTATCGAAAAAATATTTATTCGCTACCGGAATTCGAACCTGGACATCTTCCTATCCAGAGAAGCGCATTCCCCATTTTGCTATAGCAATCGAATACATTTTTGACAAATTTTGAGCTTATATTCTGTAATTTTTCCAATTGATACATCTATTACGATATTTTAAAAAGTAATCAGTTCTATATTGCGGTGAATCTCAAATACCTTTGAGATAAATCCGCCAGGAGAACGTAGAATTAATTTATTAATCCATTTTATTAAATAGATTTATAATTTCTAGTTTCGTATTTATTCGTTCTCGAAGTAGTAAAGAATTAAAACACCCTTGAGAATGCGCTCACGCAATGTCATAAATAATTTGAATCCTAATTGTATAAGCCAACTGTGAATTTTCTTCCGCGTACTTAAATGGAGACACATCCTCGTCACGCGTTGTCGCGAGGTTCATCGTGTTGCCGGGGCGGGTCGAAGCCACGCAGATTGAATTTCCAAGAGGCCCCGGCGACGGCTGCCCGCCCACCCGCATTGTGTTCGGATGACGGAGGTGAGACAGGCCGAGTGTGACAACCGTAGCTTACCGGTCACGTGACAGCTACCCCCGCATTGCTGATGTTACATGGAAATGTAAATGTTCCATCTTTTCTGACGCCCACCGCAATCAAGCGATCTTTCAACAATCACCGCGGCAGCAGAAACATTGGTTGCAACTAATTAGTAATTATCGGAGGCTTCCCAGATACTGCGTTAAAAAGGGCGTAACATTTTATAAAAGTTCGCCATTAAACTGTAATACGACTCAATACAAGAACGTTGTTACGCGTATTTCATATCTTTATACCGACGAGGAAGAAGCATATCCGATCGTAAAGATCACATACACATGTAGTTTCGATCTATGAAGAGTAGAAAACAAAATCCAATGATCGGTGAACGGGGCGGAGTGAGGCGAACCAGAAAAATATGATATGCAGGGGTGGTCTGAAACGTACTCGTATAACGCATTTTTATTATTTATGACCTCTGTAGTACATTATTTTAAATCTTATCCTGCTCAGGAGACCGCATGTTAAGGAGATAAAAGTATTTTGACTTCGGACCCGGTCGTTAACTTCGCAAAGCTAGTACCAAGCAACGATTCCACACTTAATGGTAGTCTTGCACCTCGGTGATACAAAGGTATTTTCCACTCGCGATAACAATCCGGTTAATGATACTGTATTCATATTGTTATCTTTACATATCTACACTGTACATTTTTAAACCTTTATTTATTTCTTTCTAATTTTACGGAGCTAAATTCATTGTTAAACTTATTTTAAGATGAACCTACATTGAAAGAACTTGGAAAAACAAATATCCCGTCTTACAATTTAGATGTTTCAATATGTACATACATTATATTCTGTTGATTTAAATGAGCTTTAAAGTAAATTATTATTTACCTTTTATGAAAAATTTATTAATCAACTCTCTATACATGCCATATAATATATTATTATGTCATGTTTGTTTGTACAATTCATGGTTCAGGAATTTAAATGAACACTTATATTTTCATATTTTTATTTATTATCTTTGTTTTATTAACCACTAAATTGAGTTTAAATATATCGACCGGTTTCGAAAAATATAATTTTCTTGATAGAACATTGAAATCATTATTAAATATGCCGATTTGTGAAATGCCATTTTAATACTACTATCGTACACTGTTCTGACCACTTTACGGCGCATATCTTTCGTTTCTTAACTCTTTGATGCACATCGTTGCATTTTGATTTAAAATAATCAATTATATTATTGTTATTTCTGTAATTATTGACTTTAAATAATATATTTAAAAATAATATTTGTAAAATACTTTTCCTGGTGGTATAAATTGCTTATCACCCTGTCAGTAAAGGAGTAAAAATGTTTACGTTTGTATAGATTTATTTTTGTTGGAGAATACGATGTAATGGAGAAATTAATGATAAATGGAATTATTTTATTTCCTCGCCTTACCTATAAAAATTTTGAAAACAAATTTTACCCTTCCTTAAGCATAATTGAACATTATATTATATTAAAGCAAAATTAGTCATGAAGAAATTTATTTCTAGAATAAATATGGCTAATATTGCAGATAAATTTAATAAATATTTTACAAAAAGCGCGGAAGAGATTAATGAGTGAGATAAACAATTGTGATAAGGATAAATATTGATTGTTTTCCTGGATTTTAAACGAGCTTTTGAAACCATCGATAGACATATAATAATAAAAAATACCTTTAAAATTAGCAATATTAACTTTGTGGTTAAAATTCATATTTTTATTTATTATCATTGTTTTATTAACCACTTAATTGAGTTTAAATACATCTACCGGTTTCGAAAAATACCATTTTCTTCTTCAGGATATCATGACTAACTAAAACATATATTATTGTTTCTTTGCCAGAATCTATTTAAAAAATATATATTTAGATAGATAGATAGACTTATATTTTCCATATTTGAACTCGAAAATTTGCCTAATGCCTCATTTTTTATTATTTTTTTATTAGAAGAATAATCATATATATTTATTTTCACAATTTTTACTTTTTTATGAGTTTCAGATAAAAAAATATAGTAATCTGTTATTTTTCTGATTATAAAGGGGAGATTATTGAAGAATTTAATGCCTAGATAAATAAAGTGGTTTTGAGTTGCAGTACCTATATTAAAGTTTGGGAATGTCAATTTTATGTCTATATCCCGTAGGCCGGCAATCGCTTCTAACATTTCATTTGTTTTTAATTTATAAAATATGTGATTATTGATTTTTTTATTTATTTATATATCTATTATTTTTGGTGCTCTGAATTCTGTCAATTCTGTACTTGGATAGTCATTTTTTATTTGGAGTTATTTTTATCATCATTTTTTGTATACCCTTCCCATTCAATAATATCGTATCGCAAATGTGGCAAAACAAACGCGTAATATATTATTTTTAGATTTGTAAGTGATTTTATGTTATATAATTACAAATTATTATAAATTATTAACCAAATCCCAGTTTGTTTATTTTAATATTCTCCTGTACAATTTTTTGTAGCTTTTCGCTTGTAATGTCATTTGTGTTGGATATTATCAGTATTGGAAATTGTGGTTCGGGAATTAGTAATATTATAGTTCTTTATTTTGTTATATTCGCATAAGTTATGTTTTTGTTTTCACTTGCACTCTGGAATTTTTCAATTTTATTTATGTATTCATTATTTTTATTGATAAGTGTTGATTGCAAGTGTGTTATTTAATCCTGAAGGTAGGATTTTTCTTCTTCTTTTGTTACTATTTTTTTCAGCAATTCTATTATTTTTTGATGATAAATTTCTCTTTTATTTAATTCTTCTTTTATTGTCGAGACACATTTTTCTGTTGCATTGCATCTAATGTATTTTTGTCCTTTAGTTTCAGTTTTTGATACACTTGTAATTTTTTCCATATCGGTCCGTAAGTATTTAATAATTTCGATAATGTTAATAATACTGTAATGCCACAGTCGCGCAGCGTCGACGTAAGTAAACAACACTAAATTCGCAGTGTCACCTCCGTATTGGACGACATCCGATACGATACTGAATGTCGCAGTAGTCTTCCGTTTTCTCAAAGCAATGATTATTTTTCTAATACGATGAAACATTATTTTCAAAATGTATACAAAAAACAAGAAGCATCTCAAAAAAAATTGAAATGGATAAAACCTAATATAAACAGAGGCGTGCACTGCATACAATCAATAAAGCTGTGCATTACTAAAAATTCTGGGAAACAAAATAAAATAATCTTTACATTATGAAAAAATCCTATAAAATTCTAGTCGTTTTTACCCGGATTAGCGTAACCTTGTTTATAACGTAACTCACGATTTTTGTCTAGCCGTGGGTTATTTGCGAACTATTTGTAACAACTTCGTGTGCATTCTGGTCCGCGATTTGCTAGCACTTAGGTCTTGAATGAACCTAACTTGTTTTGTTTTGAAATTAAATGTAAAAATACAATTATTTATGTTTTGGGTTTCGGCTATGCTTATTAAAAAGCTAGTTATTTAAATAAATGTTAAATCTGTTGTCTGAAGGAGAAATCGTGGAAAATATTTTAAGTCAAATTGAAAGTAGAGTACGGTACCGAAATATACAATTATATTATAAATTTAAATTGATTGAATTATTCTCAAAATTAAAAAAAAACTAACATTTTTTGATACCTAGTATACCTATCTATCGCATACTTGGTATCGTCGGTAATAGCATAACCTAACATTGTGCCTACTGCACACTACTGAATACGCCATATAAAAACAGTAGGTACAAATTGGTGACAATTACATTGTTTATGTAAAAATATAATGTATTATCAGTCGGCAAGTGACCACACTCGGTATCGAAACATTGTAAACTGTGTTAATATACACTGAATTAATTTAATTTGAGAAGGATTGAATACAGTGGGAAATAAACTGCAGGATGGGATTTGGAAGCGTTTTTATAAAATCCGAAAGAGTTAGATAGGATCGGATGTGAGGAACGCTCGACTTGTCTGAGCCTCCTCCGGATCTTACTACATGGTGTGTCAGGACCTCTCGGTCCCGGCCATGGAAGATAATTATATTACTCGACGTCTTGTCTTGTCTTGTGAATCTTGATTACATTCAACTCTCAGATGATGTTGTTGATTTGTTTAAATGTACATTGAATGATTTGACTCCAACGTACGCTCGAATAAAGTAATGCGAGTGATAGTTCTGTAGTTTGGTTGGTTCTCGCGGGCTACGGCTTTAAAACGTGAGGGGGCATTATTATTGATAACTGTAAAAAAATAAAAGTATTATAAAATTAAAAAAGCATTAATTTGCTACACCGTTACGAAAAAGAATCAAGTGAACCTTCCTGTGCCTGTTCGTTTTGGAATATTTTCCCTTTTTGTCAAATAATCAGCTACTACCCTTCCCGCCCCCCTTTATCGGCTACCCGCTCTCTGGCTCGTTATGTTCGTCGATCTCTTCTAACGACTCCAGGTATTAATGTGAATGGAAATTGCTTTTTTTAATGATTTCAAAGAGTTTTAGCAAAGCTCGAATATCATCTACAAAATTAAGTATAGCTAGGTGATGTTCAGGCTGTAAGTCCTGTTCATCCGGTAAGTTCAGAAATAAAAGCCCAGATCTGTGTAAACTTCAAATTAATAAATTTTCTAATCTATTTTAAGAAATACGTAATATAAAGTAATTACAATAATTGTAATTCATATTTTACGTATAAACGTGCAAATACGGCTGCTCGGAATCGGCGCGATGAAGCAGAAAAACAATAAAAATACACATTAATAGGACTTATATAATAATAATAATAATAATGTTACTTTTAAAATTAGCAATATTAACTTTGTGGTTTGTAGTTGCAAGGATTGTGCTGCATTTTATATTGGTAAAACGGGTAGAAATTTTAATATAAGAGTAAGGGAGCATTTGAGATGTTTGAACAATAGTGGGTTTTCAGAATTTTCTAATCATTTGATAGAAAATGGTCTTGGATTTGATAAAAAATTGGGATTGTAAATTTTGCATATAAACGGTGTTGATCACAAATTAAATAATTTGGAATCGTTGGAGATAAATAAAGCGTGTAAAACTAATCAAAAAATTATAAACAACCAACTAAATTTATTTACCAGTCCCATTCTAATTTTTTTTCCTTTTTCGAGTAAATTTGTATTAAGTAATGATTTGAGATAGGTACTAAAATTTTTTTTTTTTTAAAAAAAAATTCTGGTAAAGAAACAGTAATATATGTTTTAGTTAGTTATGATATCCTAAAGAAGAAAATGGTATTTTTCGAAACCGGTAGATGTATTTAAACTCAATTACGTGGTTAATAAAACAATGATAATAAATAAAAATATAATAATAATGGATAATTTCTATAGCGTCATTTTTGTAAAAACTTTCATCTCAATATAAATATTATTTAGTACGAAATAATTGAGTTTTTGTCATAAAACATGTTTGAAATAATAGTCAATGCCCTGAAGAGTTTGAGTAGATACAATATGTTAATTCAAATGACTTTATATGAACACGAAGCATTTATAACCACCTGAAAATGAAATATTGTCATGGAAGTTGAACGGCTTAAACCTCTATTTATTTTTAATATTTTGTTTAATATGGTTACGTCTTTATAATCTTGACCTCAATATTTAAGAAATTATAATTCACATATGTATGCAAGAATTTTCCATAAAAATGTACTTTTCTGGCACACTGAAAATAGATTTTATTGTCGCAGTCTTTCTTATAATTCCTGTGATATCTTAATTATGGCAAAAAATATTAATAGTGTTCAACATTAGTGTTCATGAAAAACACGCTAAATAGTATTGAAAGCCCCCTTGAATCGAATTTGTATATTTCTGTTGTCCCGTATTACAACATTGTTACATCACTGATGATATTGATCGGCTTAGCTCTCGGTTGATCTCACACTAAGCTAAGAACTAATTTCTGTACTGTTGAGATAATTACATATTTTTATCCCTTAGTTATTAATTATTCCGCTAAAAAAATAAATTAATATTTTCGCATTTAAAAAGTATTAAATTCATCGAGAAATATATTTAATTATATATGTATCTATTCTCCTCCATTTTTCTCGGTATTCCCCAGATCTGATTTGATCTGAGATCTGTCGCCAAAGAATAACCTTTTTCTTTTTCTACTAGGTCTGTTCAACCGGTGAGGAGTCTTACTTTTCCACTTTGTCCTTTGACGGGATCCCACCAACAAGCTTCTCCAAGCTATTCCCTTAGCTTTCCCTTGCCTTTAGCGTTCACGATTACATACTATAGAGAAATACTAAATACACCAGACATTGGATAGACCAAACCTCAGTTGTTTTATCATAGATATACTACGGTCTTTGTATAGTTTGTCAAGTCTGGTCATAGAACTCTTCAGCCTCGGGCCGTTTGGTTTCTAGTTCGCAGCTACTGTCGTCAATAATTCTACATCCGAGTTTATTAAATTCCTGACAATTTCAAGGTCAAGAATTTGTGCATTATGTGGATCAAGGAGTTTTGTTTTTTCTTTATTTTTAACTCAAGCCTTTAATCTGTAATTTTTTCTTCAACGCGACGGAGTGGTGAAGTCATTTTGTCTTCTATTATACTAAATAAATAACAAATTATAAATTCTAATTATTTACGAATAATTCCGTACATGTGTTTTGGGAAGAAATGAATATCAACAAAAATTCGAAATAGTGAAATAAGTCAGTTTTGTTACCTAATTACGCAAAATTACAAAATTCTGTACAAGAACTTAGAGCTTTTCATTTAAATAAAATTTTAAAAAGTATTTTTTAAATTTATTAAAACACCTTGTAGCGGAGCAACGTTACTACTACAAATATTACAAACTATAATAATTATAGTGGGGGGACAGCTTTATATAAATACAAGTTGTTGAGTTTAATTCATAGATTAATAATGCCCTTACAAGGCGAAACGCGTCTAACGCAAAACGCGTCCAACGCGAAAAGTAAATTAAACGAGTAGAATCAAAAAACAAGTGTTTTATTTTCACATATGTGATTGCGGAGTTTTACAAACCTGAAATATTGAATTGTCCTTTAACTAATTATTTTACATCTCTAGTGTTACCGTCTTTTTCCTCATACTCTATTTTTATATTTCAATTTTAAAAGTGTAGCTTCTTTATTCGTGCCAACTTAATGTTTCGATTTCATTCATGATAATAGTTATTATATTATGCTATGTACCTATTTAATACAAATACATTAAATTATTAAAGATATAACTATAATTATTGTACATTTGTTGTATTTAATATACTTGAATGTAATCAATTTTTATTTATGATTTAATGAATAACTACGAACGTTAAAATATTTATATTGATAACCTTATTCTGAAATATACATCTTCTCTCTATGGCCATAGAACATAATATCAATATTAGATCCGTATCGTAATTTGAAGTATACATTCTATGTTATAATAGTTAACGTAGTAAATAATAATTTAACGTTGAAGGTATACATTACTATTACTGTTGTCTGAGGACGTTAAGTTTTCCATTCCTCTGTTACGTGTCTACCGAGGAGAAATTTCTATCAAGTGTGTCGGTCTACTAAAATAACATACGTTGGAGTCGAAAAAGAATTACCCGTAATTTGAGCAGGTTTAATTTCAACCAATAAATTCTTATGCCGGTCGACTTATCGATTCCGTTGTCTCCCACAACGGTACGATGAACGTGGAACGTTACGTTACAAGCCGGTACTATTGTTGTATTGATGACAACCCTCTAAACTGCTCAAAAGAACTTCAACTATACAATTTAATTTCATTACTCATTGCATATCAGACCCGTTTAAAAACCGTTAAAACAATCATGTAATACATAATAATGATTTTCCTCATGGACAATGCACTCGTCGAGTATTACTGATATGGTATTTATTATAACGTAGGTCGCGTCTCGCGGGGGCGGGCCCAGCCGACTGCTGAAGCTTCTCTTGTGTTTCCTCGATCAGCCGAAGAATAATTGTTTGATGATTGCAGGTAGGCGGAACGCGACGCGCTTGTTTGTGCCGCCCGGGCGGGACCAGGGCTCCGCCCCCGCGCCCGCGCCCGCGCCGCCCTCCGCCGCGGCGCCCGCCAGGGCGGCCCCCCCCAACGCGGATCACATGTTGCGGCTGAACGAAACATCAGGTATTCTTCAATCAAGACACTTTTCAACAGAACCCTTTATCAATCATCTCAAGCCGACTGTATTCGAATTGGAAACATTCCCATGTCATGTACAAATATGATTTCATAAATGACATACTTATACACGTAGCGTCAATTCTTCGATCGAATCGAATGTTATCGTGCTCCCGATCCGATGCACTCAATATACCTACTAACGCTCTCTTTATTAGATGCGGTATTCTCAAATAGCTGTAGCAAATTCTTTAACTCACCGGAAACAAATTAACATATTCACGCTGTCTTCGCTTCGAAAATTTTTAGACACGAAGACACACGAAAAAATGTTAATAAATTTGAAAATGGATTAGTTAAGGGAAACGATTGAATAAACACATTTTCAGTCAACCACAATTAGAATACAAAAAATGATCCAGGAAACATCCACAGGTCGTATGTATATGTATTGTTACGTTTCAAACTGAGCAGTTCTATTCTCCTCCCAGAGACGCCACAGTCACTCAATTATATTTCCATGCCCCCAAGTAGAAAAGGAAAATATCTAATTTCCTGATAAAATCGTTCATCGTGCAATTAGGTTCAAACAAATTACAATAAATAGTGCACTAGCGATTGAATAGACAATTAAAACATTTACTCTGGGATCCTACAATAATGGCAGCGCACCGTTTCTACGACATGTCCGACTTGGCTCCGATGCTAGCGAAATTTCACGAATATACCATAGATAATTACCGACCTATTTATTACCGCGAAGGTCGCGCGTATTTTCAATATTAAAATGTTGCTATGATCAAAAATGTGACTGGCATCAAAAAATATCAGACGGGTGATTTTTAACATGTCAATTTATAACGTCATAGTAAACATAAAAGAATTCATATAACCCTAATTATGAAGAAGCAGTGTTTACCAATCAATTTTGGCCATTGTTATTAATTATACTCTCGGCATATCTCAGTATACAGAGAGCAAGATGTTATAATCTGAAGAATTTCTGTAAAATCTTCAGTAGTTTTATTTAAATAATACTTTAAATTAGTAAGTAGAGATCGGCCATGGATCGACAATGCTAGACGGAGGATTTACCATCACAGAGCGAACAATCTAAATGTTTGGCTCTGTGGCTACCGCCCTTACTGTGCAAGCTTCAGTTTCATTATAACTTCGTTTTGTCCATACATCATATCCAGTTCGTCTCGTCCGAGTATCCAAAATCCATTGCCATTTACTCCGATCTTGTTTATATTATTTTTTTTTATTTTTACAATTTTATTTACATAATTTAAAAAACTACACGCACAAAGCATCTTCATTTTTATAATTATCTTACAATAAATTATTAAAAATTTAAACAATATTAAGTATATAATATTTTGGTTTTATATTTTATAATTTATGTTTTTCTAGTTTATATTGTCAACACAAATTTAAAACATATGTCGTTTATTTTTATATTAAAATATTATCTATTGTATGTGTCATTTCAATTCATCATTTGTCACTTACATAGATAACAAATAAAAATTCATCGCTAGATATACTGGCATTATTTTCAGTTATAGCAATATAAATGCTATTCCATTATCATAAAATCGATATTATGAATGACTATGTTTAATGACTTTTGATAAATTTCTACACACAACTTACTAAAGTAATAATTTCAATCGGATACTGAAATCGAATAGTAAAACATTATACTTTTGTAACATAATATATAAAATGTTTTTGAGGAGCTCGTTAATCAAGTTAGTGGTTGAGATGCTGGTCTAGTTATCTAGTGATCAGGGGTTCGCCCCTTGTTCCAGGACACCAGCAAGTTAATCCTTTTTTTATAGTAGAAGCGTTTAGCTTAATTTTAAAATAGTAAGAATGCCGTGTACGCATCTCTATTTATTTTGTATCCCAGACAATTTGAATGAGTAGACGTCCAAACTCTCAGGTCAGCCTCTACTACAGCCACAGGAAGGGTTGTAGAACCGACCAACCATTGCCAGAAGTCTAAGTTTAGTGAACGAGTATTTGCGATGGCAGGCCAAAAGCGTGGAACTCTTTGCCCTCCATAATAAGAAATAGTGCATCATAGACTTTATTTAAGAAGAAACGAAAAACGTGGCTCGTGGCTCATATAAACAATGTTCCTTCCAAGGTGTGCGAGTGTAGGCGCGCACACGGTTTGGCATCATTGCGCACACAATTTGTATCTTCTTCATCTGCCGGCTTGTATCGAAGATTGGCCACCATGTTGCATTATGTTGATTTATCCTATATAATATCACCAACATTTTGGACACTGAATCACTGAATCACTGCCAACATAATAATGTTTTTCATTGTGATGAATATGACCAGATGGATGTGCAGTTTTCCTCTATAGTTGTTATTAGTCCTCTTGACTTATTGATGCTTCTTAATACATCTTCATTAGTAATGTGGTGGAGCCAGGGCCAGGGCTCCTTAAACATTGCTTGTAAACATACACGAAATAATAAAAGTCCTCGCGAATTACATTTCTCGCACCGGCGTAGCGTCGAATTTAATTGATTTGAACACTATTGCAAGAGATTTTATTTACGTATTAATTTGGGAACAACTTCCTTTGACTGATATCAAAAACACAGTGATCACCCTATGGTTTCTGGCATTTTATAAACTTTTCCTTTGTTTCGGTTAACATAAACGCGATTGTTTTAAACAGTTTTTATGAGTTCATTGAACTAGCCGGTTAACATAAGCACCAACCCTTGGGATCTCAAGCGGGCTTAAATGTAAACGCGTTCGTTGGCCTGACTACTCTAAAACAAAGAATTTGTATGAAATTAACTTGCATTAATTGTACCTAATTTGATAAGCTGTAAAGTACGTAGACAGCCGTAATATAACACACATGGCAGAATATGACTGTTATTTAAACTCCCTGTATAAGTGACTTGAGCTAGTATTGAGACACACTGAAGTGTTGTCAAAGACGCATCAAAATTTAATAATAAATCGGTGTCTGGAGACTTTGATCAAACTTTTATTATATTTTATTACAAATTAACTTTTCATTGAATATTTTAAAACATGTTTGTGTGAAATAAAGAAAATTTTTCCTTTGTTGAACCGGTAAATGTTGATTTTATTTTTACTTTTGTTGAAATAAAAGGACTGTTACACATAATGTGATTCTATCTTTATATAAATGAGCTTATAACAGATTTATTATAATATATAAGGTATAGTAATTATGTTATCTATTTAGTAAATTGCTGATTGAGGTTTATTTCACAGGAGGAACATACGCGGCTGCAAGGTGGAGGACATCTTCTTACATTATATTCATCGCCGTGCTACATATCAAAATATCGGTATAAAAATCAGATTAAACATAACTAGGTATCCTCATTAGTATTGTGAATCTTTTTCTAACCACATACATGTTATTCAAATATATTTAATGCCATTGTAAATCTGTGTTGTGTAATACTCGTTAAGATGTCCGACCCCGAACGTAATGTTATAAAGCAAATATTTGAATATTGACTTCAAGGCGACAATTCTCGGTCAATTCAAAATAATTATCTTTAAAGAACACGATTAATTGTAATACAATAAGTTAACTCACTTATAAATTGGTAAAACTATCGATGTTCCACATTGTTTTGACTTAATCTATAAAAGTAATATAAATAATAAAAACTTGTTTGTATAAAATGTAAATACACTTCAGTAAAATGCATTTTAAATCAAGATTTTGTTTTATCGTTTATTCTAAAAAGTATATCAATGAACTGAAGGATTTTTAAATATTTTAAATATATATCTCTACAAAATTATATCACTGATAAACTTTGCATATCGGTATAACATATTGTAGTAAAATAACATTTAAATATATTGATATATACGATCATATATTATTTATCATTTGTAAAACGTTTCACATTTTTTTAAATAAAATATGTAAATTAATAAGAGTCAGTAGAATATTTTACCACCGATTTGGCTACGAAGCACAAATTAATGTTTGTATTTATCAAAAGTGCACCTATACATTTTTGAAATGGTAACATTTATAATAGGTACAATTTATAGCATTAGATTTTATCTTAATTTTCATCATGCACGTAGTATTTCTGACAAAATTAATTTAATCAAATATGTTTATACATTTTAAGATATATAAATAAGTTAAGAAATTATATAAAATAACATGAAATGAAAAATACTCAATTTAGAATAATGACGATGAAGTCAAAAGGTTTGTTCTAAAAGTTTCCTTAGTAGTTTGAGTACCTCCCTTTATTAGATCTGTGTGTGTTCTAGTCAACTATTTAATTTTATTTTCTATCACTACAACCGTAGTGCAATGAAAAATACAAACCGATTTATTAAAATCATTTTTTTAAATTACGTTTGATTATATTTATTTATCAATATCAAATTCAATGAAAAGTGATGTTTTAAGACGTTCTCATCTACACACATGCTTATTTAAAAATAAAAGTTTAATACTTCCGACACATCAAAAGATCTCATTTGTTGAAATATTTATGGGAACCTAATATTAAAAAGTTTATTGTTTAATGTGCACACGTCACTCCACAGGCAGAACAATGTTTTAAAATTATGAAAAAATGTTAATTTTGATGATATATTTACATAATAGGAATAAAATTAAAATATATTATGTAAGCGTGATTATATCTATTGACAAGTTATTATTTTCTAATAATGTATTATTTTTTGTCGCACATCACTAGGTGTAAAGTGCCAAAAGTATGTACATAATAAAATTATTGAGTGGAAAATAATAATTACCAAAGGAGTTGTTATGTAATCGAGAAGATTTCTAGAATTATGAACTTTTATAATTTTATTAATTTATATTTATAATATTCAAATATTTTTTTCGTTATTATTGCTATTTTGTTTCCTAATATTTATATGATAATGAAAAATATATAAAAAATTGATGTTTGTATTATATCTAGATTTCGTATAATTTTAACATAATGTAATAATTTTAATTAGTCAAATATTGAAAGCTAAATATTTTTCTTGCATATATTCTATGAATTAGATATTGTTGAACTATTTCCGATAGAGTGTAAACTCACAATTTTCCGCTGAGTATAATTATAGGACTTATAATTATTATTCTATATTTATTTTGTAAAACATTAATAATTCCTCTACGTTTCCGTATGTTGTAGGCACGCGGGACTCTTACTTTTCCTTCCAGCGCTTTATCAGTGTATAAATGCTTAGTTCAGTTAAATAAACCATTAATCATAAAATGTTTATCAATCCACACCTCCCCAAAAATTAATTACAGCAATATTCTGGAAGGTACACTCAGTACAGATAACAAGTGCGGTGCTCTCCACATGACACGTGGCCGGCAAATTACATTTCCTAAAGTTAAAGTTTTATGCTAGTCAACGGGGAAGAGCAAATTATAACATATTTTACTTGTTATTCAGATAGAGACAGAAAAATAATTACTATTAACCTGAAATTGTATCATAAAAACATATTTGAACCAATGCAGAGTAAATAGCTCTAAATATCAAAATCGTGTTTGGCGAGTTGTGGCTAATGAACGCATCTTACGTCGATAATTTAAGAAGTTTCATTCTGGAGATGTTAATCTTAAAAATGAGCTGCGTTAGCAACAAAGACCACGGTGACTTGATTTTTGTGGAGCTGAAAGCTACAGTAGACACGGA
Organism: Eubasilissa splendida; assembly: GCA_031772225.1. Classification (NCBI taxonomy): domain Eukaryota; kingdom Metazoa; phylum Arthropoda; class Insecta; order Trichoptera; family Phryganeidae; genus Eubasilissa; species Eubasilissa splendida. The sequence goes on from CM062845.1 coordinate 51,028,261, forward strand.
TACAAGTAAATAATTACCATCGAAGATTGACGTTACTATTCTAAAAATATTGAAATAGTTTAATTTCAACTCGTTAGACACAATAGCTGGATAATAATAATGTTCTGAAACATAGTTCGAAACTGAATTCAAAACCAAAACAAGTTTATTTATGCGACCACCAGGTCCAGAGCTGGTATTTGTATTTAATCTTAATACTTAATGATGAGGGAGTTTGCAATTAAGCAACCGAGATTGGTCAACGGCGATCGTTGACTATATGATGTTCAAACCAGAGGAGCTGGACTCGGAAAGTCTATCTCTCACCCGCCACATTCACTAGACTTCTTCGCTGCCAGCATAGATAATCCACCCTTAAGGTGCAAAACTGTGCGCGTACTCTGCGCCCATTGCTTCTTGTTTCAGACATCACATACTTAGTGACCTGATAATAAATATGATCTAACTTATAAACCGATGTGTAATATTTATGATTCAATTGAGTTTTACTTCTTCTAATACAGTAATAATAAATATGTGTAAAAAGCTGTAACTGGTGTTTAATCGGCTGACACACGTAAAGCAAAGTAACTACCGTTTCCTGATTTAATATTGCTATTTATTTAATGTTGGATATCATAATTTCTTGCCAAAATTGTTATCAAATATTTTAAACGTGTATTCGTTTTAAAAACTTGGTTCCTTAAGATGAATGGCGATAACGATGGTGGCATCTGCCCTCTGCTTGTTTTGGCAATGCTGATCTCTACTGTGCGCTATAAGAATTTCCGTACACATTTCGACAATAATTAGTTTACCAATAATGAAACGTGTATCATCTGCATGTGCCAATGAAATATCTACGCTGCTGTTAGTCGTTATTTTCTCATCGCGTACTCCGGAATTAGATTAAAGACCAGTGGCGAAGCTGATCTTCTTGTTTAAGGCCACTACTAATTTGGAAGAGATCCGATATTTTGTTGGCGACTGTGACTCCTTTGCGAGTCTCATCACTGCAGAGTTTTAAGAGTGCTGCCAATTGTTTTTGAATCCCCAGTTCAACGGGTACTTTAACTAGATATGACCTCTTGAATCCTTCTGAAAGTCAACGAAAACACAATTAAATTTATTGTCAATTACAAGAACATTCACGAAAGGTTTACTCATTAATCTATAATAATTACAAATAACATAAACTAAATTATCTGTACATTATTCAGTATATTTGTTTTAAAATGTTAAACTGTTCTATATTAACTATATAACTATGTACGTTTAACAAGACTGATTATAAATTACCTGTTTAAAATAATTAAATTGCAACAAAATATTAAATTGTAAGAAATGAATATTAAAATAATTTCGAATAAAAAAAAATTTTCTTCAGTATTTGCAAAATTACTTCGTGGCAACATATATTACATAAATAATAAGAAAAAATACTTTATTTATGACCACTATTGTTATATCACCATGTTTCAAGATCTATGGTCCCATCTTCAGGATACAATGTATACTAAACGTCAAAATACAAGCATAGACAAAAACAAAACTATAAAAATATGAGTGGTGAGTAACTACAATAATTAGGAACTACAATGAAAACAAATTGACTATTTGCAAAAAGAATTTGGTTATTTATAATATTTAATTTGCTATTAACACTTTTTCTTATTTCTAAATTGTAAACCAATATGTATGTAAAATTTCTAAACTCTTCAGAATAGTTTTTATTTAGACATCTCAGGTGCTCCTAAATTCTAATATCAAAATGATTGCAATCATTGTAAATTAATTTATAGACACACGATATTTTTTAAATCCTTATCCTTATCCTTGTTTTTTAAATTTGCTATAAATGTAAAAAGCTGATTGTATCGAATTTGTGATATTTTTTATTATTGAATTTGAAGAACGATTATTTAAAAACACGATATTTCTCCACTGTTTCCCACTATCAATTATAATTGATCAATTATAATTTAACAGATCATATGTTTATCCATCAATAATTATTGGTGGGTAAATATTTGATCTAATAAATTTTTTCTTATACTTTTTATTTGACAAATTATCTTTTAATTTAATAATACAACCATTATTAAATTCAATTTGTTTATTAATATTTAATTCTATGTTGACTTTATTTACTGATAAGGAAACATTAACTAATCTACTAAGCATGGGATAAAAGCTGATAATTACTTAAATATTATGTATTACTTTATACATATGTATTACTATATATAATTATTTGTTTCTTATTATTTCTAAAAAAAATTGTTTAACTCTGATGTAGGTATTTCGTTCAAACTTCGTTCATTCATAAAGGTATTTTGTTCATTTTTAATAAAAGATTGAGCTAACACTAATAATATGCGCTTTTTATATACATAACAAAGATTTGAATATTTGTGTATTTCTAATAGTCTGCTGAGCATATTTACTTTTAAGTTTTTATTTAAATATAAATTAGAATTAAAACGGTTTTATACTATAAAATGCACCATAATAACCAAAAAAAATTCAGGATATTTTATGTAGGTAATGAATCATCCATAGTTAACCCTTTAAAAAAATAGTCTTCAAAATTCAGCTTTTAATTTTAATTTTATCAATTTTATGGTTTTAACAGGTGAAGAACTAATGCATATTTTAGTAAAAATTTGTACATAGGTATCTTCAGATATTTATTTTTCAAGAAGTTGGGCTATCGGTAAGATGGTTTTTCAGGAACTTAGCTTTCAGGAAGTTGGGTTTCGAGTGGTTAGTCAGGAAATTGGACTATCGAAAAGTTAGCGATCCGGCAGTTGACGACTGTCGAAAAGTTGACCCGAGCTCGGGATTATCACTCCGCGTTTTCACTCTTACGGGAGTTGTTCATTTTCCAGATTTCATCCATAATGGATTGAAACTCTTTTGCTAACTCATTTTCCCCGTATTTCAGAAGTCCTGTTGGTATTCCATCTGGACCTATTGTCTAATGTCTCATTCATTTGTTTCAGTACTCTACCGTACCATCCTCGACAGAAGGTTCCTCAGTTAGAGGATCCACTGTACTTATTATGTGTTAATGGTGGTTTCATTGTCAGCTTTATACACGTAAAGAAGATAGTCAAAATACTTTTTCCATGAACAGATAAGCTACACATTCATTTCTGAATCTCATTTAACTTTAGTTTGCCCTTTATATCCATTATATAAATGCATTTATAAAGTTATCTGGTATTTTTGTGCTGATTTTTGTTTATACATTTTCTAGTTTCTTTGATCTAAAAAGTTTTTGAGTCATTTTTCTAATTTACTCATATTCTATGGCTTCGACAATGCTGATAAATATTGATGTTTTGTAGATACCTATATAAATATATATCTGTAAAATACGAATATTCATTAATAGATTTTATGTCCATTAAATGTATGCAGATGTAACAAAATTCAAAAAAAAATTCAAACTAAATATATTTATATGACATACTTTTGTAGAGTTCTCTTTCACAAGGCTGCACTTTCACCATTTTCTGAGTTAATCTCTTCTATTTGCTCGTTCTTGCGAGAACTACCTATCTATTTTTCTGTAGTTTAGGCGTCAACTTATTATTATATAACTTATTTTGACCTTTGATATACAACGTCAAAGAAGTTTGTAATACTCGTAATCGAAATACTGGAAAAACGGTTATGAAAAATTTAATTTTGTACATAACTAAGTGTTAATCTTATATTCAAGGTACTTAGAATATCTTCCCGTCAATGCGACAGTGCAGTGGCTGCGCATGCGTATATTGTATAACATGTAATAACTGAAAACATGTGTTTTACTATCAATGTATTGAGATACGTATTTTTCATATAATTTATTTCCTATTTTATCGTCGAATTGACCAAACTATTTTTTACATTATTGCAAAAAAAGATACAAACGCGTATTATATAATATTTAATGATTTATTTCCAACAATCATCATTGTAATTATAAATAACTAATTTTGAAATGGACATTTCACCATTGCTCTAGGGAATCCGATAGATTCATCTGTCCCCACAACATTGCGTGGCACACACTGTCCGGCGACTATTGATGATTCATATAGAGTGTTCATACAGAAATGGCACCGAGTGAAGAGATTCAGCCGATCCGAGCGGAGGACGAAGAGCGAGTAATCCGCAGGCGGGCGAGCACCGCCTCCCGCGGTGGGCGGCGCCTACCGCAGCCGGCTGCCGCCCACCGCGGCAAACACCCCCGCCCAAAATTTATAGCCCTGTTGGGAAATTAATATCAACTGTTTTGTTATGACCTTAAAGCCCTCGCAGCGAGTCTTGAAGCTGTTGAATGGGCCTGCGATGGCGGATCTTAACATACGAGGACGATAACTCATTTAGAAAGAATGTACCGACAATATTGTGAACGCCGCTTTTGTTTATTAAATATAACATTTTCATATTTTCGGCCCGCGCACGCTTTCTGGAGCCATCGTCCCATTATCGGAGATTTATTCATGAAAGATTCTATATTCATGAGAAAAATATATTATCTCTCGACATTAATATACCTTCAAATGAATTTGTTTATGTAAAATACTTTTTTTCGGTGTTCAGAAAATTTTTAATGAATTAAATAAGATTGAAAATTGTACTATTTATTTGACTGTAATTCATTTTAATTAATTATTTTAATGCAAATTATCTTAAAATAAAATTAACGTTTCAACTACCTATTATTAATTTACTAGTCAATTGTGCTTTGTAATGCAGGATTATAATATATTAAAAATTATAAAATAAATACCATGAAACTCCGCCAGATTATTTCCATGTGGCCTTTACAATGTTATTTAAATTTACGCGCACACAAAAGCGCAATACTAGCCGACTGTAGATACGATATACGTTTCAGAACAAAGTAAACGCTTATTAGTTTGTACGTATCTACGTTGTAAATATTTCTATTGAACTTTTCAGTGGGTAGGTATTGAAATGGTGAGAATTTCATATTTATTTTCAATGATATAATAATAAATAAATTGTTGCAGAATCGCAGTTCAAAAATGATATTACAACAATTTCGGATATTATTTATTTTAGTAAATACAGAACAGAAAGGTTATGAATGAGTTGTAAAACAATACAAATCCCACGTGCAGCAGGCCTGTATGCGGGCATTGTTCATCATTACATTGCAAATTATTAAAGTTTCTTTTTAATTACGTATTAGTTATAATTACTATGTATTTTTCTTATATATTTTAGTCTAGTTTATTATAGTTCTTGCCCTATTTTTATTGTTTTATATTTTTTATGAGTTTATTGCTTTTTCATCTACTTTTTTTATCTGATATTTACAGTTTTCGTTTTATTGTACTTCAGTATTTATTATTCCAACTAATTACAGTACTGACTGGCGGGTAACATTGGTCCATTTTAAAATGTTTTTCGTGATATTTTTTTTTTGGAAATCGCCCGCTGCAACTACTCGATTATTAGGTGTTTTTGAAACTTTGTTTCATTCATTTTGGTAACTAAATTCCTTGATTTGTAATAGTTAAGTATTTAATAATCTTTCTTAGTAACATTGAAATGTACTCTTTTTTTGTTTAAAAGACTCCACTGATCGAGAATTTAAAAAAAAGTCTTAGTATCCTTCTCCTATATTAAATCATCTAGTTTAAACTAAGATACCACCGTTTCAAACAAATGAATAACTTTTTTTATTTTATATTTTTTTTAAGTATTTTTATAAAATAATGAGTTATCGAAGGCTAAATAAAAATTGTTTGCTACATTCTCTTTCTAATCTTATTAAAAAATTACTTCCCCGACTCCATACACAAGAAATGATCTGCTGTCCCATCCACGCTTACTCGGTCAACATCTGCACCGTTTATAATATCGGTCATATTCAAAGTGACTGACTGGCCATATACGTCCAGCATTCTTAAAATTATTTAGGAAAACACATTCTTATTGTGAAGTTGTAATTATTCAGAACATAGGTCTGTGATATTTTAAATATGAATTAAATATATTAATTAGAAAGATATACATATAAAATCAATTTAATCGAAAAATATTATTGTTGCGCCACCGGGATTCGAACCTGGATCTCTTTCCTAACCGGGGAAGGTTCATTATCCAACTATGCTACAGCGACAATATTTTTAGCGACTATTTTCGAACCTATATGTTACCTTTTTGATATTAATACATTTAATCTTTCCATTATTTGACAGAGCCATCTACCTTATTTTTACAGAATCTCAAATAATAAAATTTAATAAAAATGAATTGATAATTCTGACGTCTGCTATCAGTTTACTCAAAGGTATTTGAGATTCTGTAAAAATAAGGTAGATGGCTCTGTCAAATAATGGAAAGATTAAATGTATTAATATCAAAAAGGTAACATATAGGTTCGAAAATAGTCGCTAAAAATATTGTCGCTGTAGCATAGTTGGATAATGCACCTTTTCCGGTTAGGAAAGAGATCCAGGTTCGAATCCCTGTGGCGCAACAATAATATTTTTCGATAAAATTGATTTTATATGTATATCTTTCTAATTATTATATTTAATTCATATTCTTAAAATTATTTTAAACAATATGAACGGAGATTTTTCTTATGATATCTGCCATGGAAATAATTGCACCTTCGTAATTTAGATGTGTAATTCAATGCAGAATTGACGTGTATAGATTTTGTGTCTGAGCATGTATGTGTTTCTATAAGGTCTTCATTACTGACTATAATAAATTCCTAAAATATTTCAGGATAGGCAAATCATTTTTCAGCCAAAATAAATAACAAGTTTTGATTTGACTCATTTGTGGAACATGAACTTGGAGGCGATTTCAAATCCACAATTTTCGAGTCCACGATCATAACAGTTAGAGCAGTATGGATGTCAATTAAATTTTATTCAGGGCTCCTTGCAGTGATTATTGAGTGTAGTTGTTTTATATATCATATTTTCTTATTCCGGGTAGAGACAACAAAGACATTTTCGGCGCATTGAAATCTTGAAAACAGTATTTTTAATATAAGGTTCTGATTTTTAAGAAACATACCAGTTTATTTTGTTCTTGAATGATAAATAGCTATAATTTTTAAATCCAAACATACCGAGAATAACCAAAAAATTGTAAGTAATAAGTTCGTAGGTGACTTTAGACACATCCTATGTTACCCGAATGAGGTCTTCTTAAAACCTAGTCTCAATTAAATAAGTTTTTTTTGCTTAAGAACAGCATAATTGAATGATATTTTTACTTGTATGCCAAGCGTGAAGTTTAAAATTAGGGTTTTGAACAAAATTTCCCATGATAGTTGATGAATTGAAAACAATATTTAAATTATATTTTTATTTATTATCTTTGTTTTATTAACCACTAAAATGAGTTTAAATACATCTACCGGTTTCGAAAAATACCAATATGAATCTTAACCACAAAGATAACATTTCTGATTTTAAAAGTATAATATTTAAATTCACTGACACTGTTGTTGTCTTTTCTATGTTCATTTTAAAATAGTTCAACGGATCAAAAGTGATTTTTTCTATTAATTATAATTGGTTATCATTAATTTCCAGAATGCTCCATAATACCCCACAATGCTCCATAATGCTCCAAAATGCTCCACAATGCTATCACAAGATAAGAGAAAAAAAAATCACTTGATCAGGTTTTGTCCAATGTTATATTGAATTCCAATGTTACCCGAAATTAATGTAATCTTTATTTAACATTAATTAATCCAACTATATCTTTATATTTGGCTTTAAATGTGATTTATAATTAAGAGAATAAAATATTATAATGCAATTTTTTAAATATTTAAAACAGATAATTGAACACCTTGATAATCGACTGATTTGATTACTGATTAGGTTCAAAATGGGTAAATATTTTAATGTATTATGCGAGAGACTCAATTAAACCATTAATTTATTAAGAAAATAAATAAATAATTTCAGCAGAGTTGAATTATATTTTGTCTTATGATAACATCATAACAGTTTACATAACACGTATTTACACAGTCAATAATTATGAATAATTTGCAACTGAAATCAATTCTATGTTCAACCCGCATTGGAGCGAGTCGAAGTGAGCGAGAAGAGAGAAAGCGCCGTCGAATCTTCCACCATCTCTGGCACTGGCGGGCTGTGCGGCTCGCCCGAGCTCTCATCCCTTACTTAAACATTCTCCCGGGAGACTTGTGAGCGCAAGCGAAGTAAATATTCAACTTTGTGATGGAAATAAATGATAAGAAAACAAAATCTAACCTAACCATTAATTCAGAACACTCCACCAGGCTGCATATATTTAGCCCGCGGCGCGTTTTTGTTGAAAAAAATTATACATACATATATTGAAATGAAAATAATTATTATCATATACCAATATATATATTGTAAGAGGTCTCCAACATTCATCATTACTTACCTTTAAACAACAAAATTTCTCTCCTTCACTTGTGGAAAAAAAATCAATTTAATTAATTTTGCAAATATAAAGATAGGGAATTGAAAAATCATTTAATGTGAAATCAAAGTAAAGCATTCAAATACAATGAAATTACACATTTAAGTAATGGCTTTTAAATTAACACGACTCATCATCCATAATTGTAAATAGAGCAGCGACATTCAAAATGTACAACTATTCCAATAGCACCGATAGAAATGGCACAAGTATTTATAATATTTGAATTCTGATATTTGCATTAGGGAACAATTTAAACTAAACGCACCATAGACCAAATCAACAATAATTTCGTGGAGCGATGATACACAAGGAAAGATAAAATATTTTAGATTAATACAAAAATCACTCCATAATTTTTAACAAATGTATATGTCATCTGCCCTTATTAATGTCTGCGTTTCACGTGCGAAGCGATAACTTTACTTTGCCGAGTTTAATTCAGTGCACCATAAAAAAATTCGTTCAAATTTATATATTTAAACTTACTCCATACTAGTATTAAATATACATTAATCATTCTCGTGCCATGGAATAACAGCTAGCAGTAATGGCTCTAATACGTTAATGTGTCAAAAATAACCATAACCTTAAAAATACTAAATTATGCCATCTCTACATGAATAGCTCATGTAATATCAGTTTGTCGGGTGCAGCAAATCATACACAGAAGGATGAAACATTCGACCACATGCCGCAAATCATATACACAGAACACGAAATATTTGTGGATTAAGGTAAAAAAAATCACTTCAAAATTTGCAGATACAAACGCTGACTCTTTATGGGACTTTAGTACAAGATAATATTTCTTCCCTTAGTTCTACGAAGACCATAGGACGTCATTGCAAAAAAAAAATCCGTTCAATTAAGATAGCGCAATGCGAGGAAGGAAACATCAAGTCTCTATAACAAAGTATTTTCATAAGGCAAATTAGCGGCAAACACATCAGACACTGGAGCGCGAGAATTTATATTGTTAATATAATAATCCTTTTAATCTGGCCAGATAGTCACAGATTTAAAATTGTATCCCAGCTCATGGCTGGAGAACCGGCGTGCTGCCGCCTCTCGACACCGCTGTCATTCGTCTTCTTTCGAAAACGTCAAATTTTCCATTTTACAACACGCTGCACTACTATTGGTCAAAGCATGATATCGGTAATGCCATAGTGTAAAAAAAATATGGCACGCATTCAAAATTAATCAGTGACCTTATTTTCGTAATGTCACATACTTCTGCCCAGAAAATATGTGTGACAGAATTATTCATCCCTTAATTATCATAAAATGAAAACTATTTGGCAATATTTACTACAGATCTCACTCAACGTACACCAATGATAAGCTGTGATAAAAGATTTATCCAAAACAGTATCAATGAACGAATACATATAGATACAACACTGGATGTGTACAGCTCATGATAATGCAAGATTTGAAATAAATACTATAATACTTATTAGGAAAACACATTCTTATTGTGAAGTTGTAATTATTCAGAACAGACGGTCTGTGATATTTTAAATATGAATTAAATATATTAATTAGAAAGTTATACATATAAAATCAATTTTATCGATAAACATTGTTGTTGCACCACCGAGATTCGAACCTGGATCTCTTTCCTAACCGGGGAAGGTGCATTATCCATCGGTAACGCAACAACAATATTTTTCGATAAAATTATTTTCTGTGTATAACTTTATAATTAATATACATATTTAATTCATTTTTATTTTACTATAATACTTAGCTGTGGCTAAGACAAATTATTTTTTTAAAAAGCATTTCAGATTTAAATTCTCGTTACTTCACAATTAAATAAACTCGATCCATTTATGATCACACTTAAGATAGCAAACCTGTAAGGTGTTGGGCCCCAGCTACCCATGCAAAAATTTTAAAGTATTTTTTTCTAATTTCAGAAATGCATTTTATTTTACCTACTAAAGCTATTCCAGTTCACCTTATAATAATGTAAAACAAAAACGTCAGTTGTTATATGTGTGTGTGTATCGCGCGGCGAGAAAACGAGTAGGACGCCTGCATGTACAGGTATGGGCGAAGCGCGCTCGGTGGGCGAGCGCTCTCGCTTCTGGACTCGATCTAGTACTATCTTTCAGTGTACTATACTGTTGCGAATCTTGATTGATTAAATATATGTAATTATCCTCTGACAAAAGCACTCTGATTCAACCGCAACATAACAACTGAGAACACTGCAGCCGAATTTGCGAAACCGAATTGGGACTAGCGCCGTAATACCTACATTAAAGTTAAGATTTGCAAAATTCTCACAAAAGATTAGTCAACATTTTAAACTCACCCTGTAGTGGTGACAGGGTATATTCTAAGAGGTGTTAAGGTTCCTTAATATATTAAATACAAGTAAACTTTGTATAGAAATACAATATGTTACAAGCAAAATATAAGTGGTGAAATAAATGATATTAATTAAATACAAATTATAATTGGTTAATTCTCCCCAGTATTCTTCAGGGTTGCATAAGCTAAACAGAATCACTCTCGTTAATAAATATCACATCTGTGAATATTGACTTAGAACAGTGGTTTTACGCACTGCTATATTAAAATGTTACAAAATACAGCTTTAGCTCGCAATAATATATTGGTATAATTGTGGTATAAATTAGGTCATTATTGTATGCACTGGTGGCGAGATATGTTATGCAGAGTTACAATACTGCAGTAACCGACATAAAATTTACATCACTGAAAGTTATAGTCACTTGAAGATACAAAACGTTAATTATAAAATATTGATCCTGCCGCGGTTTCGATGAGAAATAATATTTAGTTCTGCATTGATAAAACAAAGGTGAAGAAAGTTTTCAAATTAGAATTAAATATTTGATTATTGTCGATGCACTGAACTAAAAATAACTATATTGGATATAACGGTATCTTTGTGGTCACGTTGCACAATTGTCCAGTTCAAATTAGCCAGATGGTATGTTTTAGAAGATAGTGCGGTCGTAGACTGCTTCCGACGGACGCTGCGTGATCGCTAACCAGATAAAAGTTTCACGATATGGGTTCGGCGAAGATGCTGCGATTGAACCATCTCTACTCCACCCGAGTGGATGATGAACGGTATATTTCCCAGAATGATGATAGAATATCCGATGCGAGATTGGAGAATGTAAGTAGCCGATAGGTAGTGATATAAACTCCGACCGTCGCGTCGGAAAGTCAGAGAAGTTATTATAAAGTGTTATGCAATTGGTGATAAATGAACACACCTCAGCAAATAAATAAAGACCAATATCATCGTATCTAGACTAGTTCTCGAATGATAATGAGAAGGCGTGCTACTTGCAAGAGGTACTGCGCCCGTGGTTTCGGAGCCATTTTGACCAGTGATATAGAGAAAATTATCTACAGGGGAGAGATGAAGAGACATTGTAATATTTTAACCTGGTTCTTAAAGTAACAAGAATGAACTTTGATCCTGTATCACGGAAGCATACGAGAAATAGACGGATGCTATTCTTTATTATGATAAAAAAATAAACAGAATAAAACGGGTAGATATCATGTTTACGGGCAATTTAGTCAAAATAAACTATTTCAAAAGCAGTTCCCTGGTTCGAGTTTATTCAATACGTAATGTCTCATTACACTATGTGAAAAAACCGCAGTCGGCAGAATGTTTATATATTTGTCATTGTTCCTTGTTGATGGTGAAGACATGCGCAGAATTGATGGAAAATTAACGTTACTTTAATGAAATTGGCGATTTTGTATCAGTCGAAGCTAAAAATCTATTCGCGGGATGAACAAAATGTCATAGTATGTACAATTGGGTAGGATTTCCGCTGACATGTAGTTCCACTGAAGATCTCACAAGATCAGTTGAGTTCCATTGCATATTACATTTTTTTTATTCTTATAGCGCAGTTCATAATCATCACTCTATCACTCTATCAGCATTGCGATGCGTGTTTTCACGCTTGATGTAGTATGATTGTTTAGGAACTCGATGGGTAGTTGAACACATCACTGTGGTCATCTGAAATAATGAATCCTTAGCATGGCATCATGTCGATTTCGGTTCATATGAACAGTCTGCTGATGAAGCGCTGCAATATCGTTTTGATAATAATTATTTTTCATTTAAATTAAAGTTAATTTGTGCAGCAATGATGTCTCTGATCTCCATGACGAGAGATTTGGTGATATTCGCCGTCTTCCAAGATGGCAGTTGGTTTTGGATACCGCAAGCTTCATGTGTCATGCAACGTATACATTATTATAATATAACTTGCATGATGTTCAAAATTCTGAAAAAAAAAATATTTTTAAAATTTCTTCAACGAACAAATACACCTTCACGTACACCTAATTCGCATTTGAAAGGAAACCGCTCCAATGTACTGAAACAATTTCCATTCAAATATGCTTATAAAAGAAAGCCTCATTGTGTGCTATAATAATATAATACATAAACACATAAAGTGGACTGATCGAATCAATAGAAAAGTTATTAGAATTAGAAAACATTTTATATTGGTTGTCAAAATAAAGAAAAAAAAAAATTTAAAAAGTAATAGTGTATTTTTATTCAAGCCCAATCTATAATACAATACAGAACCTTGCGTTATGTGTTGTAATATAGATTAGAAGACTTTTATAGATCTGGAAAGTGACTGATTCTAACGAAGAGTTTCTTAAATAGACATGAACAAGATACGTCTCACATATAAAATATTTAAAGTAAGCTAAGCGCTTGTGAAAATAGTACAACTTGGCCAAGATAGGGATTCTTGGTCTACATTCTTCTCGGGACTGGGAGAGCCGCAATCCCGCTCACGAGATTGATGATCTCAAAACTCATACCGACGTGTCAAGATGACGACCACTCTCAACTTGAAAGTATTTGGGTATTTGTTGTCGGTAAGACGACAAGCGAGATTGCTACTGAAATAATTTTCTTCCAGAGTGACGCAGTAGAACTTGAGTGACGGGATCACAAATCTCGTAATAAATATATTGATAGGACAGGACAATGCAGTTTATAAATTCCATTATAATTAGCTATGCGCCATGAAAAATATGTTGGTGATACTATCCCTTGACAACTATAATTGTGCTATTCACATGCTGGCTTCACTCCAATGCAGCGTATTAGTTTACTTTCAAATATAAACATAAAGCTGAACTTCTATTTATATTCAGTCTCAGATAAATATTTAATTTCGATTTAGATTTCATATTTTCACATATTTCTACCATTCTTCAAATACGAACTTGTATAAATACAATTGTCGGGATATTAAGTCATTAATCCCATAACCCCAAACTGTCAGGCAGACAGGCAGACCCTGCGGACACTCCTCAGCGAGCAGACAAAATTATTATATAACTTCGTATTAAATAATGTATAAAAATACACTCCTAGAATGAGTCACTCTACGAGCTTTATTTTTTAATATTTTAAGTTTAGTTGTGAAAATTGTAATAAAATTCACGGATGAGACTTTGATATCGCATCTCAAATATTTGACGATGAATATCTATGGGCATCAGTTAGTCATCTTGCTTTCCGTGAAAATATACAATAGCCAACAGATGATAACTCAACTCTAAAAGACATTAACGTGAGTTTTATGACGAGTTTCTAAACATCCGTGTACACTAGCGATTTCAATTTACAGTCACTTTTTAATTACCGGTAGACGGTAAATTTTTATCGTCAATACCGGTATACCGGTAATTTACTGATAATATAATACGGTATTGTAATTAAACTATATGTAATAATTTATAAAATTTTAAAAAAATCTACATATTTATAATTTGGTCATATTTATTAAAAATAGTGGATATATATGCACGCTTTTGTAATAAATAAGTATATTTTTTAATTTTAATTGAAGAATACTCGCAAAAAACATACGCTATGTACTTATACTTTCATATTTTAAACGAGATCTGAGTTTGGTGCAGATTTGTGCTGCACTTCCCTGGTGTAATCAGTTTATTTATTTTTGGATCCATAATAATAGAAATATTGTAGGTGCGACGACCTCGTTGTCAGAATGTTATATTTGTCAAAAATTTGAGGACAATTTTAATCTTTGAGACCTTGATTTTTAAGAATTTTAAAAGCGTATGTTTCATTTATGAAAAAAAAATCTAAAAGGTTGAAAATTAAAACTATTTTCTATTTGCTATTTTCTCGATATACTTTCAGACACCGATCGATATTTTTAGTGTGTACCTACAACTGATCAATATCTGGACCAAAATCTAATCATTTATTTTTACTTAGGTTCTTAGGTTTTCACGGCCGTTCAGAATCTTCTGTGCACAGTTGTCTGGGCTAATCTGCCGTGTATATCTGTCGTTGGTCCGATGTTGGACATCAGACCTGATGATGGACCCTACAATTGGATACGAAACGTCAGCCAGAAAATTCAGATATATATGGCAGATTACTGTACACAGAATTTTTTTTTTGTTGTCTGTTTTGTTGAACGTAAATTTTTAGATTTAAAAATGTATTATATGTGTATTTTGAATATTGTTTTATTTTATTTGTCCTCACAAATTGAGTAGTGTAACTCATAATATATTAATTTAATTTGATTAGTACCGACATCACGTGACTTGATATTTATTTATGACTGTTTTTGTAAAAATACTATTAATATAAGAATATTGAAAAATAACTAAATATTCATATCTTTTCGATTTTATGTACATTTTATTACAACACTAATTCCAATTACTCGCTCTTAGGGCAGGGCACAAAAAGTTCGTTCGGATTCGATAATCGTTAGTCGACAAGTCATCAAATATTTAAAAGCAAATTTTTAATATTTCCCTAGATTTAATTCATATTGGAAATATGTCACTTCTCGTCAGATTCTTCTTATTATATGTTAATACAAACTAAATGTATTAATTAGAAAAAAAATACACGAAAATTCAATTTATCCTAAAAATGTTTTCCTTTTCCTATCCGGGGAAATACGTTATCCAGTTTCGCCATACCGACCGAGAAAGTTAACGACAAATTTTAAACTTACATGCAGCAGCTCTTTTAAATTGATACATCTGTTATTCCATTTTTATAATTTATACCTTTATATTGCAATAAATCTCAACTATCGAACAATATCTTAATGTAGAAAAATGTAAACAAATAAGGTTCAATACAAGTAAATATCGACTCTCAATATCAATTTTATCAATCAAT
Organism: Eubasilissa splendida; assembly: GCA_031772225.1. NCBI lineage: Eukaryota > Metazoa > Arthropoda > Insecta > Trichoptera > Phryganeidae > Eubasilissa > Eubasilissa splendida. Next base: position 51,043,952 of record CM062845.1, read on the forward strand.
TATCAATTTTTTGCATATCCGATAGAAAATATAAATTACGATTATTTAATGAGTCTACTTCATTTGAAAAAAATTGCCTGGAGAAGAGATTTGAGCGATATAGTTTAAAATGATCAATAGCATGTTGGACTGCCCTGAGTAAACACAAATGGTTTCGTATAAAGTACCAATACAAATGAGACAAAATGAAGTGAAATTATACTTAGTTTTAGTTATATTATATTTAAACTATTATATTGAAATGTTATATTAAAAATGTACTGTTATATTTAAATATAATATTTTTTAATTCTTATGTAAAAGCCTATAAGGGCGTAGATGGAAATAAATAAACTTTGAGTAATATATGCTAGGAGACGCCAAAAATAAATCAATTAATTTTTTAAGATTATGCAAAATTGTTATATATTATTGGAAATGTCAATATTCCTTGCTTTTGGCGTATTTATAATTTGTCTTGCAATACTAACTAATGCTTTCCTTATACTGTTAGTACTCGAGCTGTTTCACTTAAATTTTCATTTATCACATATTCTTCAGAACCAATAACCAGCTGTATTCGTTGTAAAGGGCTGCTGAACTAACTTTAATATTATTTTTAATATTTATTGCAAACTTTAGATTGTGGTAATTGATTTTTAAAGTTTAGTTAAAAGTCTAAGAATATTTAAGATGGGTAAACAATAATGGTTTTTCATAATTCTTGAATAATGTATCAGAAAAGGATCATACTTTTGATAAAAATTTGGGATTGTCTGTTTTATATATGAACAGTGTTGGTCCTAAATTGAATAATTTAGAATAAATAAGTTAAGAATGTAAAATTAACTAAAATATTATAAATAATTTCCACATCGTTCGTCATCGTTAATTAAGTTACCAATTTAAGTTAGGTATATACTAGATTTATATTTAAAATAATAATATTATTTTTTAAATTTAATTTAAAAATATGTTTTTAGTTAGTATAGTATATACAGGGTGTAACATACCTAGTCCACAATACTTTAAAAGATTATACCTTATTCAAATATGAGTCGAAACTGTTCAAGCAACCATGACCTATTTCTCAATAATTTCAGAGATAATTGAAGTTTAATTTTACATTTTTTTATTGCAGTTTTCGACTTGCATTGGATCGAATATCGTGTACGATATATGATTCCATCAAAACGTAATTAAATCGCCTACTAAATAAAGCGAGAAATGATAAAAAACCTTATATGAATTTATATCGCAATTTAATCATTCTCCACTCGAAGGTTAGGTTAAATTAGATTAGGTCCCCCTCCAGATCTTAGTGACTTAACCTTACACAAGCTGCAAAATATCCGAAACTAAAACAAAAAATTCATGTTTCAAATTCTACAAGTAATTTGACGCACCATACAAAATATATCCTTTTAAAGCGTTAACAGTTTTATTTTTTATGTCGAGCTTTGGAATTTTTACTAGTAGTACATTGTTTTAGAATTCTAAATATTTATGATCTTCAAAATACTCAACGACCGTAGATACTCCAACGATTCTCAAAACCAAGATGACAACATTTAATTTTTTTGTTGAGATGTTGAAGTTAAAGTGTCAATATTTCTGTAAGAAAATGAATCGTCAAATTTACAAATGGAGATTGAAAGCACACTGGGTGCTTTCAAAACTATATTTCTGTAAAAGATAGGTAATAAAAATCAAAACTGATTTACAAGTAGAAAGGATCACTTAGGTTTTGTGTGGAACGCGAAAGTAAAGAAAGAATTATTATTATGACGCGAACGTCGAAAACATGATCAGGTAACTTCCTCGAAGTAAACCCGATGACAGAGCAGCCCGGCTCAATCTTTCCAACAGTCTGCGGAGTACAATGGAAGTCATACAGCATGAACGGCATTCGATGCTGCAATGTGCGTATTTAAACTATAAATGGACTAAAAGCAGTCATTTATGTGAATGCAACTAACAATAAGTGCACGATGTACACTTTCACTCAAAAGTCTGCATAGCAACTCCACATGAATTAAACTAGACGCGAATCATGCCCGTGTTTTAAAAACTTACAAAACTATATTTTTAATAAATGAGTATGTGAGTACATATTGCAACATATTGTGTAGTTTTCATGTACATATTCCGTAAGTGTATTATTGTAGAATATTGAAGTTCAAAAGTGTTGTATAGTTCCTAGTTGGTGTTAATTATGTTACGATCAGGGGCGTGCAGTGTATACAAGCACAAATGCTGTGTATAACTGAAAATTCTGAGAAACAAATATAAATTAAAAAATGGATTAACATTAACGAAAACATTATTTTGCAATTAGTGTCATCTATGTACTAGTAGAGACTTTAATTGATAAGTTCTAAAAACTCACCGCTCTGTCTTTAAGCTAGTGAATTACTCAAGTCATATAAATGTATATTTACTGAATTGAAAATTCCTTTCGGTTGATCCGTTTTGTATGGAGTCGTTAACATATAATAATTAATAACATTAGAAAGGGTTATAACTGCGTGCAAATCATTAAAGTGTCTACTTCCTCTTTTACTAATTTGCAAATTTTACGATCTTACCGTTTTTAACCTGTTGATTTCATGATTGTTCTTTAAATTTTGTGCATGGATTGGTTTTTGATTTGAGAAAAACAAAAAGCAACTGACATAACTATTTCCTACCATTAATAAAAATAACTATTTCCTTTAGTTATTACGTGAAGTATTTTCAAACAATAAATGAATCATGTTCAGTCATAGAAAGTGTTCTTAAAAATTGCCATACATTTTTATATAGGTAAGAAGGTATTATGTACTTTAAAAACACTATTAATAGTACTCTAAAATTACAAATAGATACATGGTAGGGTCATATAAACGACGGATTTATTTTGTCCAAAGACGTTGATTAAATGAAAGTACATATATTGTATTACATATATTATATTTGATTGTATAATATTATTAGTAACAGCACAACCTAAATCTATACCTACTGCACGCCACAGGTTATGACCCTAATTAATATACCTAACATTTTTCGTGTATACTGTAGCCTCGACTAAAGTGCACACGTTTATATTTAGAGAAAGACTACAGCTTAAGCAAGTTAGTCCCAGTAAGACCCATCTTAAAAAATAAGTCTTTTTTGCACTTAAATTTTCGACATACATTTATTGCACCGTCAATATTTTCAAGGGTGGGCTATTTAAAAAATTCGTTCTAATGTATTGTCTTTAGATTAGCAATATTTTAATATTTATTATACAGTACACACGTATTAAATGTTTTCAAGTAAATATAAGGACTTAAATTAAGCCTTTGTGATACAGATAATAAAGATTATCGCTTGTGGGATTTACAGGTTTAAAATAATCTAATTGAAATACATATTGTAATATTATTGAATCTTAATTTTGACAAAATAGTAATACTAAAAATCCCTCCTAGAACTAAAAATTTAAGTAATTCAATTTTCACAGGTTACTTGGATCATAAAATAATCCATGAAAGCTGAACTTCATGAGATCATTTCGTGTCTCATTTTCTGTAATATTTAATTTATTTCGGCTTTCACCAAATCTAACAAACTAAAATTAAAAGATTATTTTCTTTCTTACGACAACCCGTAAAGACTAAAGAATATTTGAGAGATATCTCCGATTCATTGTCTTCGTGCATAACACAAGAACTGACTCACAGTCGGGTAAACGTTCCAACCGATTGTTATCTATTGTCATTTTTTACATACAGTATTATTCTGTATGTTAAAAGAAAATAATAATTTGGTAGGTACAACATTTGAAAATCTTTTATTTTATGGCTTGTATGTCATCCCAATGGCTTTAAACTAAAGAGAACAAATGCTGATGTAACTAAAAGAATACTGATGTAAGTCTAAAAATATTAATTATTTTAATTTGACGTAATTTATTACTTTCAGTTGCATATGTTTTGACTTATTAATATTTCATTTTTAACTTTTTCATATTTCAATCATTTTAGTTATTCATATTATCGTGAATGAAGTTTTGTGGTACATAAGCGGTCGATTTATACCAGGTGGATTCGTCTGATCTCCAGTAAATAATACCTAAGTGTAATATAATCATCTCACTTAGGTAGGTGCGAGTTATTTCTATTAGAAGAGGAGCACGTTGGTTCTCCCTATTTATTTATAAAATAAGTTTTTGCACGATATTATTCCTATGAATGGGCACTATTTATACTATATACAATAAAATACATAAAAATACGAAAAATAACTAATGATTCAACTAAAAAGAGTTAAGATTTTAAAGGTACGGCGCTAACACGAGATAACCATCCTAGGTCGGTAATCCGTATGCACTTAGCACGAATCATTAATTTAATTGCTATCTCGACATTTCAAATGTAGAGAATAAGAATTGTTGACCTTTATAGCTACTCTCGTTGACACGCAACTCAAGCGAAGAAATTCAATTCTCCAGCCCCTAAGTAATGACGGCCATAAATCACCCAAGAAAATATAGTTTGAGCATTTCAAGTTTCATTTTTTGAGTTAAATGTATTGTTTGAAATCAATTTAATATGTTTATTTATTCAAAACCCTTCAGTGACTGTGGACTTATTAAAATGCTTATATCTCTGAAATGGGTGAGAATAAGACATAGTAGCTTTAACATTATCGACTCATATTTGTATAAGGTATAACCTCTTAAAGTATTGTGAACTAGGTCTGTTACACCTGTATATGATAATTGATATCTCCTCTAGGTTACCTAGGCACACGATAAAATGTGCCATAATCAAAGCGTTGCCTAAAAAATTTTCAAATTTAAACGAGAGAGAAAGTGTCTTAGTTATCCCGCGTCTGTTGTCCGGGGAAGGAGTATAGTTGTGTCCATGTTCGGGGGGTGCCTTATTTACCCCAGACGTTGGGTTAACTGTGGTGCTTCTCAGGACTAACAAATGCGGGATAACCAAGAAACTTTCTCTGATACGTGTAACGTATTTCTCTATGATACTATACTTCTCCGTGAAAACCTCAAATTGAACACAAATATATATTGTGAGGCGTACACGTTGAGCACCATTGTGCGGTGAAGCCTGCCACGACTTGGAAGCGCCAATGTGAGGCGTGTTCTGGTCATCCATAGTCATCCTCCACCGACTAGTAATAGGAGAGATCGTGAATTTGTGAGTACGTGAATCAGAAGCTAACTACTTACCATAACATCGAAATCCACCTTGCAAATCTTCTGGCAAATAAACTTTACTAAAAAAGACAGTAACACATGAAAAGTGATATCAGAAAATATCGTAATTAGTACTAGGCATTTCGAAGTGCGCGTGAAATTAACTAACCAGGGTGCTCGTTATTTAAATTAAGTACTAACGCTACATTTTTCTTGTACCAAGAATTCGTAACGTTATAATATTTATAAATGTTTCTATGGAAATAGGAGCTTTTATGCCTGTAAATTTGGTGGATTTCTGGAACGAGACTCGAATCCCTGGCGGGTGTTTGACCACTTGACCAACAAACACGTCAAATTAATGCATGAGTATTAGATTATTTATGACTAAATCAAAGCGAAATCTGAAAGTAATTTAGTGAATACCTGTCTTGTTTATAAATTTTGTAATTAATAATAATTGGTACATTAATAGTAATAGTTGAAATTTTCCTTTTTTATTTAATGCTTTACTATTAAGGGATTCTCATAGATTACAGATATTCTCTAGCGTATTAGCGGTATCAGCCTTGATGATAGGCCCTGGAATTGGATCTGAAACAACGACTATAGAGGTCTGAGATAGCCCAGGAAACTCAACACAGAAGATTCGCAGAGATTCTTTAAATATCTAGAATTATATTGATAAACTTGGCGGTTTGTGCAATGAAAATTAATTACACTAAAATTTTTACTAATCTGAAAACATTAATTTTTTGAAGTAAAACATCCTAATGATTTAATTAAAATACTTTTCTCAACAATTTTTATTTTGTGACCAATACATAAGTACTATAAGTACTATTATATCAAAACTGTAAAAATTCCTGTAATAGTACTTAACAACATAAAAGAGAAAATTCCAACATTAAAGTCGAATTATCAGCAACTTTAAAATTATATGGACTCACTGCAAAACGCTCCTTTATTGAATTGTATAAATATCATAGCTTAAAGATGGCCGTGACAAACTAAAACCGATAATGGTCATAAAATAATAAATAGTGGAAAAAAGTTAAAAGGTATTTTAATTAAATCATTAAAATGGAATTCCACATTAACAGTTTCAAAATTAGAAATAATAAAACATCTTATTAGTTATATAAGTTGAAAAATTCTGTATCCGGAAAATTCTTCGTAAGAAATTCTTTCAGATCACAGTTCTTCATAAGTACAATACTAACTTTATAATTCTTTACGAAAAATATTGTTTTTTTTTTATATTTTCATTATTTGATATAATTATTACTTGTTATGTTATAATACAGTTGTAAAATTCTGCAAACTAGATAAGAAGATTGTTTAAATGCCTACATTCAATTCCCAGTAGTTTAAGAGTTTTAAGCATATGCGGCGAAGAATTGAATTTAATGTAAGAATTACGGCCGTTTTGAATTGTGACCGGAAAGAATTCACACGAAACATTGTGAGCGAATAATTATCATAAACCTGAACAATTCCCGGCCATGAAAAATTAAGTATAACTGTAAAGTCTAACTCGATGAAAGGTCTCTACAAAATATATAGTTTTTAAAGATATTATCTAAATTAAACCAACGTTAAATTCGCATTCTTTGGCACGCGTGTCGTAAATGTTCATTTGAATATTAATATGAATAAAATAGAGATTATAGATGGTTAAATGGGGAAGATAAAAACTACAAAATGTATTTTCTCTACAGCAACACCCCCTCCCCGGGCCGGTGTCTTCTCGCCGAGTTGGCTCAAGTTCCCCCATTATTAGCCTCTAGACGGCAGATAGAGCCTGACTGACGACGGCCCAGCAGCGGTTTAGCCCTACTGTTTACCCTACCCTACTTACACGTTCTTTCTCACTCACTCACTTACTACTGGATACCTTTTAGTCACTCGGATTAGACGTCTTGTTCAAGTTTGTAAACCGATTTTTTTTTACTACGTTATGATCATCTTTTGAAGCTAGTATAGGGAGATTAATAAATGTTTCAAAATAATAATTAAAACCTAGTACGCTTTCAATTTTAAAAAAAATCGAGAAACACCTTTGCTGAACCGACTCGCGAGCATCCGTTGCTGCACCGAATAATAATAGTAATTAAAAATAAATAATGAAGACATTGAAGTGGTGAGTGAAATAAAATATTTAGGAGTAATAATTGACAATAAACTAGAATTCGACAAACATATTTTAATAATTACAGAGAATATGGCCAAAAAAGTTGGCTTTTTAAGCAAAATAAGAAAGAAACTTAACCTAAAAGCATCGCAATTAATGTATAATTCTATTGTCACTCAGATAGGAAGCCATAGGGACCGCCACCGATCTAGCTCTGTCTAGGTCCTCAAGTGTGTGTGTGTGCTTGTGTGTATGGATGGCTAGTGTATGGATGGTGTGGGTGTGACCGGACTATCCTCCGAGCAGACAACAAATTACAAGATCTTTATGCTGTTACTTAATATAATATAATATATGATAATACCGTTTCAAAGATTTAATCATTCCTTGTTATTTTTCGCAAAGTCGCGCTTGTGCCGAAAAATGTTTGAATCGGAATGTGTTATCGACAGTAATATCAAGACAAATATCAAATCAGCATTCGGGTTACTGAATCACAATTAACAATGTTATCATCCCGTCTCATGTATTTAGAAATTGATGTCAGCCAGCAAGGAGACGTAGATAATAATGCAAGGAACTTATCTTTCCGTAAAATGTTTACTTTTAAACATGCAGTTAACGTGAATGGTGAGTTATATCCGGTGTATCAATGTAAATGATGTGACATTCCTGGAGTAACTTCTAGACGTATCCAGGTAACACAGATGAAACTTAAGTCCGGATCAGGAGTTAAAGATAGACGAGGTCAACATTTAAACAGACCGCTTGCTGTTCAACCTCATATAAGTGCATTAGTATAGTGTACAATCATATTAACAGCTTTCCAAAATAGGAAAACTACTATTCGCGAGACCGTGAAGATGCTGTCAGGGAGTGTTTAAATCCTAATATTAATATGAAAATAATGCACCGCTTGTTCATAGAAAAGCATCCGACTATTGATGTAATGTATTGGTTTTACAGAGATATATTTAATACTAAATTCAAACTGCGTTTTAGTCAACCTCGTTCAGACACGTGTCGAGCTTGTGATCAATTTCAGATGCAATTGCAACGGGACACACTCGTGTGCCTTGTGGCCGTAAATTTGCTTTAATGGAGTAAAAGTTTCCGATGTTTCCAACGTGACGGTGCCGGAGCATTGGAACCGAGTTATTAAAGAAAGCCGTCCAAACAACACCTTTCTATATAGAATATGGCTTCAGTCCTTGCTGATGATTCAATCACAATCAGATATCGAACCTCCCACAATGAATTAGAATCATGGATCTCCTACAGCCTTCTTCCACCTTTTCAAGATAGTTAAGATAAGATTAGTTACCATTTGGAGGAGTTAGGGAGCCTAGAACTCAATCCAATGTACTCAGATCCGCTGCCAATCAAGGCTGCTAAGCTCAAAGACCTCAGTGACGTGTATGAATTCATGTTAGATTAGTATGCTGCTTTCTGTAAGGCACTATAGAGTAAAGCAGAATAAATAAATAACATTTGTGTGAAATTTTCATGTAGGATATTTCCACTAATTCACTATAGTTTTTTGTAATAAATTGAAATTTAATTTCTTCTCCACTTTACATTTAAAATACTTAAGAATTTTATATTTATTAGATGTATTTAAAATGCAAAAAAAAAACTTAATTGGTTTAATTTTTCTCATAATATTGTTGGATACAAAGTTATTCTGGGCAAGAGCTCAATTCTCGATTATAATTATTGGTTATGTTTGATCACTTTACACAATGTAACGTCCACCTACTTACCCATGCTACCTCGTCTATCTATATCTTGATGACAATCCCCCAGGGGATAAAAACCCAGTAATTAGTTTCTACTAAGATTTCGACATACTCAAAATATCATTCATCAGGTTCTGTCTTTACTTAAATGTACATTATTTTGATAAAATAGTATTTTTGTGTTTATTATTGTCTATCAGCGATTCTTACATAATCATCAAGGTTCCATTTTTGTTCGTTTAGACAGATATCTAGGAATAATTTTAATTGCATAATTATATAAGACACGCGATCTCGCAACTATGGTGTTTTTTCTCACTGGCAATGTACACGATGTACGTTAAGAAAAGCAATCGGCTATAGCTGCTAGGCCTACAGGCGGCTATGGTGGCTAGTGCGCGATCAGGGTTTTCATTAAAAGTATTTTTTAACGCAGAAAATATGATATATTTTGTAACATAATTTGTTTATCATATTGGCAATAAATACTACTAGCTACTACTGAGACCTTGACCGCGCAGCGGTCACGATTGGGCGCATAACGGCCACTATTGGCCGCGAAGCGTCTACAATAGCCACCCGCAAGGCCTAGCAGCAAGAAATCGGCGATAGCAAACTAGCAAGTTTACATTGACTCTGGCTGTGTGATTCGTTTTCATAATTATTCCACGGTGCACTTCGTTTAGTAATGCAGTGTCACCTCGGAGCTTATATCGGTACCGCCATTGTGTGTAATGATATTACAATGGAGGTCTTCCTGACTCCAGCGATCTATTTCTTAGTGGATTGTATTACCCGTTTCCACCCTAAAATGCAGTCTGTAAATATTTATATTTATATATACATTGAAGAATTGGGAGATAGAATAATGCTGATTGAGTCACCCACTGCTGTTGTCTTCCATTCGTGATGATATTATTTCATATTACCTATATTTATTGAATTTTAATCATTTATTCAATTATTTTACATCTCACCCTCGTTTCAATAATCGCAACAATTAGAAAAAATTAAAAGATAACCGCGAAATCCCCGAGTTAATGAGAGATTGTTCTACCAACCTGCTAGCCGCATTTCTTTGATAAAAGTCAATATTCTTTCCTGCATATGAGTTGAGGTAAAGTATTACGAAATGTGTATTTTTAGTGGGTTTTCCCGACCTACAGTTAATTACCTTGAAGTTGAAGCTCCAGATGACACAGAGTATTGTAGAAAAAATATGCTGAGAGGAGACAGAAAATAACGCATGGGACCTAGAACAAGGATGCCCATGTCACTGATGGAATGCGTAAGTAATAATGAGGGAGCCAAATTTCAAAATTCACAGATAACTGATGATAATTTAAATTCCTGCACGGTACCCCCATAGAAAGTCTCGTGACAAAAACTACTACAGCGAACGTTCAAACACCACATTATTGGAGCAATAGGAGAAACATGGAAAAGTTCGGCAGAGAACCGAAGAAATTAGTAGGGGAACCTCTATTTAGCAGTGGATGATGACATAAGTATGACTAAGTAGAGACAAAAGATACATTTTTTAAATTAAAATTCTTATATTTATTAAGGAGAACACATTCTTATTGTGAAGTTGTAATTATTCAGAACAGGTCTATGATGTTTTTAAATACTAATTTAATGTATTAAGTATAAATATATACATATAAAATCAATTTTGAAGAAAAATATTGTTTTTGCACTACCGGGATTCGAACCTGAATCTCTATTTCCAATCCGGGGAAAGTACACTACTAATTGTGTTATAAGTTGTATTGTGTCCAAAATTTAATAAAAATGAATTGATAATTCTAGCGTTTGCAGTCGGTTAACTCAAAGGTATTTGAGATTCCGTGAAAATCATGTAGATGGCTTTCAAATAATGGAACTATAGATGTATTAATTTGAAAAAGTGTAACATATAGGTTCGAAAATTTGTCATGAAAAATAGTGTACTTCCCCGGATTGGAAATAGAGATCCAGGTTCGAATCCCGATAGCGCAAAAACAATATTTTTCTTCAAAATTGATATTATATGTACATTAAATTAGTAATTAAATTCTTATATTTATCATTAATTATTAACCCATTTTTATCCACTGCAGGATAAAAGCCTCCCACGCTTCTTTAAACATTGTTATTAGCTGCTATATATTTTTGTAGAATTTAATGATTTCGTCAGTCCAACTACTCTCGTCTATTCTCTCATTACGTATTTATCTGCCTGTCTATTCGAATAATGCCCAACTTACAAGTACTTGTTTCCTCATCATGCCTCTGCATTACTGTTACATTCAGTTTTTAGATGTATTTTGCAGCCACACGTGAGCATTGCGAGCATACATTGATTGAACACTTCTCATTTGATATAGAGTGGGAGATCACTTTTGAAAATCATTAATATTCAGACGTCCAAATGCACTCCGGCCCAGATTTTTTGCGGACAATTTATTCGGATATGAAATTTTGCTTACCTATATATAAACAAAAATATCGACTTGTTCAAGCTGGGTTCCATTAATATGAATGACTATTGAGTCAACAAACCAGTTACTTCAGTGTACTCTGCCACTGTTTTCTGATAGTTCCTCCATTTTTCTTTAAAGGTCGTTTGAGAAGATCACATTATCATCTGCTAAACATAAATGGTTTAGGGAAGTTATTTGTATTGTGGTGAAAGATAGTATGGATTATATCAAAATGTGATCACCAGTTATGGGGATTATGTCTATGCGTGTTTGGCAGATATGTACATCTGAAGGATCGGTTTAAGTGTGAGGCTGGGGACCTCAATCTACCAGCTTTCACTGTGTTCGGATGATCGCGGAGTATGAGAAATATGTGTGATGGCGGACTAGAGCAGGTTATGAGAAGATAAACTACTCACGGTTGACACGAGATTTATTCAACATTGTTTTACAAAGTTATGTGCAAGTAGTTACTGAATGCTGATCTAGAGCTCGTGGTCGGGAAGACGATAAGTAGGTGACTGATGCACACGCATCAGTTTTTCCGATGATTGCCGCTGATGTTATTATCGCATGCCGCCTGATGTCAGTACCAGAATTATTGTTATTTCTGTAATTATTGGCTTTAAATAATATATTTAAAAATAATAATTGTGAAATACTTTTCCTGGTGGTATAAATTGCTTACCACCGTGCCAGTAAAGGAGTAAAAATGTTTACGTTTGTATAGATTTATTTTTGTTGGAGAATACAATGTAATGGAGAAATTAATGATAAATGGAATTATTTTATTTCCTCGCCTTACCTATAAAAAATTTGAAAACAAATTTTACCCTTCGTTAAGCATAATTAAACATTATATTATATTAAAGGAAAATTAGTCTCGAAGAAATTTCTTTCTAGAATAAATATGGCTAATATTGCAGATAAATTGAATAAATATTTTACAAGAAGCGCGGAAGAGATTAATGAGTGGGAGTATTCCAACTGTAAATTTAAACATTGATGCAAATATAGAACTGATACATAATGAAATCACGTTTAAATAAGTCATACAAAATGAATTAAAAGCATTACTAAATAAAATTATATCAAAACCATGTCCCGATGGAATACAATAATGCTAATATTACCGGTCATTGAAGAACATTTCTTCAACATAATAAATGACTAAATCATTTAAGGAAATTTTCCTCAATCATGAAACATATTCAGGGTAGTTCCAATACCAAAAACTAATAATTCAAGTAAATGTGAAGAATTTACGCCAGTAAATATGAAATAATTCTTAAATATATTACAAAAGAACAACTTGTAGCCTTCTCAGAAGAATAGAAAACAATATGGTTTTAGAAATAATCAGTAAAGCAAAATGGCTCCAATCTTATCATGGAATATTGTAAAAACAATTGTGATAAGGATAAATATTCATTGTTTTCCTGGATTTTAAAATAACTTTTGAAACCATCGATAGATATATAATAATAAAAACACTTTTGAAACTCGGATTAAGGGAAACACTTTTAAAATGGTTTAAAAATACCAAAGTAATAGACACCAAATCACTAAAGTAGGTAATTTAATATCTGATCCCCTCCTTATTTCATTAGGAGTACCACAAATCAGTTCTTGGACCTATCCATTGTATTATCTACATAAACGACAACATAAATATACTAAAACATTGCAAAATAAAATTATTTGCAGACGATGCACTCATATACATTGCAGGAGACAATTATACAACTATTCCGAATAAAATAAATCTGAAGATCACATAGCGAGTAGCCGAACATAGGGTAGATGTTAAAAATAAAAAGATTACGCCATCATTATTAGTGCAGCATATTCTGACCGAGGGTTATACAATAGATTTCGATAATGTACACACCATAACTAACTCTTAGAATCATTCCGTATATATAGAGAAGCAATCAAATTTTTCAAACATAAAAATAACATGAACAATAATAATAACATAATAATAATAGAGGATGATTTGTATAGCGCCATTTTCGTAAAAACTTTCACCTCAAGGGCGCTTTACACATACATTGTTTATAGTTCTACAAATACCTTTGTTTTTACTTTTGAAACGGTACGTTTTTAGTTTCTTCTTAAATAAAGTCTCTGATTCACTGTTTCTTATAACGGAGGGCAAAAAGTTCTACGCTTTTGGGCCTGCCACCGCAAATGCCCGTTCACTAAATTTAGACTTCTGGCAACGGTTAGTCGATTCTACAACCCTTCCTGCGGCTGAAGTAGAGACCTGAGAGTTTGACGTATACCATTTAAATTGTCTGGGATACAAAGTTCTTGAAGATACATGTCGTGTGTCGCCTTATACATCAACCGGCACAATTTAAATTCAACTCTTCCAGGAAATCGGAGCCAATATAGCTGATGTAAAAGGGACGTTATATGAGAGAATTTGGAAACTCCATATATTATCCGTGCAGCCGCATTTAGAACAGATTGTAAACTATCCAACTGAAACATTGGCAGGCCAGCACAGATGCTGTTACAATTGTCCACACGTGACACCACAAATGCATTTATAAGTAGACGGGCTGCCTCAAGAGGAAGATGTCTCCGAATAATTTTAATCTATTTCAGTTGATAAAAGTACGCACTGACAGTTTTACTGATTTATGTATTCATTGAAAGATCTGAATCAATGTGTACGCCCAACAATTTAACTGCAGATTTAGCATTCGCAAACATTGATTCCCGTATTAAGTTTTTCCTTCTAGGTGTTGCTGTCCATAGTAGTTCAGTTTTGGATGGATTCAGTGTAAGTCTATTTTGTGCCATCCACTCGCCTATTTTAGCTACGCATCTTGCATTTTTTCTTTTTAATACCTCTGTCTCACCCGGCTTACAGAAAAATAATAACTTGCGTATCGTCTGCATAATAGTGGGGTCATAATACTAACGATATTATTATATATATTCTATATCTTTCGTACATAAAATATACAATAGTGGTCCAAAAATAGATCCCTGAGGTTCCCCGATATTATAATTAGATGTAGGGGAGGTTGAATTTTGAAATCGCACAGATTGCAATCTATTACAAGGGTATGATTTAAGTCAATCGTGTGCATTTCCATCTACCCCATAGGTTTTTTGCAGCCTCTCAAGCAAGATTTGATGAACGACTATATCAAATGCTACACTCATATCTAAAAAATCAAGCAGAACCAGATGCCCCAAGTCAGTAAATATTAAATGTCAGACAGGACGCGAACCATCCCTTCACATAGGTATATTTTTATGATGTAAGTTCTCTCCTAAGCAATTGTTAAATTTTTGTTTATAGTCCCTCGTCGCAGTTTGCATTGAGATGTTCCCTCGTAGATGTCCGCTTCCCCCGTTTCCATAGGCAGAAACCGTTTAGGCCGGATCGTTCTTCCGTCATATATAACTTTTATTTATTTTATTTGTAGCTATATAATACAATGTAAAAATCTGTTTGGACTGTGCCCGTCTCACTAGAGAAATTCTGTGTCGAGACGGGCATAGTTTACAAGCAATTGTTCAATCAATTAGAATTACAAGTAGTAGATAGAATTACATTTATTACTATATAAAAGACAATTTTAAAGTGGACATAATTTTAGTTTCACTTTATAGCAATAATATATGTTTGGGTGAGTGCACCAATACTGGCTCTACCATATTACGAATCCAAGTTTTAATATATAGTTTCATGTTTTTGGGATAATTCAATTGATTTAAATCTTTTAGCATTCTATTAAATAATTTAAGTCCAAAATATTTGTAGTTCCTTTGACCATATGTTGTATGTACTCTTGGGCTTTGTAGGTTATTTGTATTTTATCTCGCCAGTCTCGAAATCAATAGTTGTGCGAAGATCTAGTGACGTTACAATCGGTGTTATTAACTGTACTACTCTGTCTTGTGAAGATATTTTCCTTCACTCGTGTTTATATCACCTTAAATCTCGCGAGCCGTTACAATGCCAAGCGTTCCCAGAATCGGCATTTTTGTACCGTCCCTCGTGTACTCCGAACACGCAATCTGCAATAATCCAACTATATCTGCCCCATCGTCTGATGGTCCCTGGGCTGAATTATCATCCTGTCAGCCAGATAATTTCTTGATTCGCCATAATTTGTCCGCCACGCTGAGATCACGCGCCAGATCAACAGACGCGTCCGATAGCATCCATTGTTTCCATCGTATTCTGCCTTCATCCTGACTCGTGCACTCCTGCTGTTTCTTCCCGAGTCCTCGCCTCATCCACTACGCTGACTCTGCACCACTACCATCCCAACCAGACCTTGTGAAGGTCAGCTCCAACCATCTTGTGAATAATCGTGTGTGTTTAATCTTAGGTATTTATTATGTTGCCATTCACCTCAGCACCACTGGGAGTTGTGAGATTCGCTCAGCGAAATTCAGTGTCACCTTTGGATACAAACCTTTTCTGGAAGAGCAACTTTTTATCAACTGTGTATTGCTAATTAGATTTATCCGATAGAACTATATCACTCTTGTACTGTCACAATTATTACTTGAATTACATCATCTCATCCACGCACAAAGCTTTGTTTTATACTGTTCTGTTGATTTTACAATAAACCTTTGTCTTAGCATAACTTCCTGTATTTTTATTGAAGTGCTTTCCATCAATCACGCTCTGGTAACCTAACACCCAATTACAGGAAAAGAATCACATGCCGATAGAGCTAGCTGTGCATAGATTCGAGGTAATATTTGTTCGCCTAACCTCTAAATATTTTAGTCACAGGAAACCACTTTTACACCCTGTTTCTGTAAAGTATTTTCTATTAAATACATATTAAGACGACATGATACAACCTTTTCCATTATTTTTGAGAGGAGCGGCAGATTAGAAACCGGCCGATAATTTAAGAGATCTTCGGGGTCTAGTGTAGCATTTTTCAGTAGTGGAGTCACGTGGGCCATTTTCATAAAGTCTGGAACGCTTGATATTTCTAAAGATTTGTTAAGTAAATCCACCAAAAATGGAACAATTTCTAAATGACACTCCTTAAGTAACCATGTAGGTACTGGATTTAAGGCACATTGCTTATTAGATAAGCCTTTGATTATTTGCGTTATTTCAGCAATCGCGATGTAGTTTCTTTCTCAAATGCAGTTTTCAAAGCTAAGCTCATCGAGACACTAATAGCAGTCACTTTATGAAACTGTTAGAAAAGTTGGAAGCACTGGCAGTTGTCGAAATTTCTGCTCTTCAGTCACCACAAGCAGATTTGAGAACTCTCAATAATTTTTTCTGATTTTCTCTAATCTTGAAACACCAATATGCAGATTGTTTTGTTTGTCTGGTTGGCTTGTATTTCTTCTGCGCTTCGAGCCAGACTCTTCAATCAGTCTCCAAGAGAGTGAGTTCGTTTGAATCTTCGTTCAAGGCGTCTCATTTCTTTCTTTCTATTCCTACATTCTTCATTAAACCAGCACTCAGAGCCACGATTTCTCCTAACTTTCATGGGAACCGGAACATGTTTGTCGAGTGTGCGTAACAATGTAATATTATATACATCTACAAGTTGATTAATGTCTTTTTGGTGGCGATCGGAATCACTACCAATCAATGTCCAGTTTTATCTAGGACTTCGATGTTATGGTTTCGTATGATGGAATAGGTTTATAAAAATCAACATTGGAATGATCAGAAAGTCCTATATCAATCACCTCGGCAGTTATGGGTTTATCACTATTACGACTAATTATGACGTCTAATATTTCTCCTGCATCATGTGTAGGATCTCTGACCAACTGCGTGCAATTGAAGTCATTTAGTAGGCTATTAAAATATGTATAATCCTTTTCAGATAGACGATCTAACCTAATATTTAAATCACCTGTTATTATAACAGACTCTGTGCGAACTGAAACCCATTCTAGTAAGGACTTGATTTCTGGGAAAAATCTTGCTAAGGTCGATTGTGAGCCAGATCTATAAATTATGATGATAGTTAAGCTCTCTCCGGCAGAGGTTATTCTGCACCCGAGATAATCAAAAATCTTAAAAGGGAGTATTCTTATTTGTGTTAATGTTTGAATCTTTTTGTGTAATGACAGCAATACCTCCGTGGTTTGTCCAGGTGACATTATCCGTTTTATTCCCTGGTGGTTTTCTAGCCTCTTCGACAATGCATTAAATCCATCTTGTTTAAAGCCATTTAAATCAATCTTGTTTCGATTCAGGATAAAAGGTCTCTAAGAATAAGCTATGATATTTAATAACGTTCCCCCAGAAAATATTTTTTTATCTTTTACCGGTGAAAACCTTAAATATAACATATAAATACCTATATACTTATGTATGCACTATATTAAGAATAAATAAATAAATACATATATTTAATATTTTCAAATTGTATGTTTCGTGTCAAATGTAGCAATCATATCCATGAGTGAGATCTATTTATTAGTGCTAATAGAAATATTACTTTGAATCAATAGGAGAAAGTCGAGAAGTAGGACCCGAGGCTTCAGATAAATCTGATATACCTAGACTGACGGTTCCGTACCGGCTCTTCCAATGTATGTAGGTATGTACCGCGGTGCTAGATTCCTCCATCAGACGATCAGACGGTGGTGAAATCTTCCATTGGAATCTCAGGATCGTTTTTATACGATTCCATTGATTACGGGTTTGCGGTCTCACTTACTTCACAATCAGGATCATCATGGCTGTCGTTCATTATCTGATGGTGTTTCAGAAAATAATATTAGTAATTTTTCATCATTTACTACATCCATTCATTCTCGGAATAGTTACGTGATAACCGCTTTAGACGTAAAATTATTTGAATAATTAAAAAAATATGTCACTGGCACATACATATAAAATGTATTACGTCGAGAGATGATCAAATAACACCACTCTCTTCTTCTATAGTATTGAGATAGAAATATTATTTTAAGAGCAAACTGCCAAACGTCAAACGTAACACTGTCGAATTTTCTAGAAATAAGTTATTGTCCAATATAGTGAAAATGTACCTGTTAGTGAAAACATAATATTTGTAAACCCATTAATGACATGGTAGTGAATTTATATCACCATGCCGGCATCGCCAAAATACATTGTGAAAGATATAATATATTCGTGAATTTAAACACATTTAAAACAAAAGCACCACACTTCAAACTGTCAATACATTTGTGAAAATACAGAATCGCTTTATAGATTTAAAACAAATACTAAACTATTATTTTTAATTCTACTATAAAATATTTCCACATTCAGTAATAAATAAAACAACAATTAAATTGTACTTATAGAACAATTTGCAATATAACTGATATTTTAATTATTTACAGTGTTTTAAATTTCACGCGTATTCTGTAACATATTATTCCCTTAATTGTCGTAAAATGTTTCTACATTGTACCTTAATGTTATACTAGGACTATCTATTAGGGTCATTAACGGTCTGTTGATAATCTGTACATGGAAAATTAATACGTTATACTATAATAAACGCGTTTCATTATCATTAAATTAATTAAAATAAAAACGTAATATAATAAAACGCTTAATAAAAATCAAACTGACCACTTTTCATTTTCAAAAATAGGTAAAAGAATCCATATAAGAAATGAATGTGATCGTGAAACATGATAACGGGAAAACAGAAATGAAGCGGTTAAAATAATTCCCAAACATCGTTTCTCCAAAGTGTTCTTTCGAGAGTTTGTGAAGTGTGCTTGTTGATACGATTCTCTTCAAAAGAAAAGTCTGAAACAACAGATTAGTCGAGGATTAAGTGTTAACCTTTCTTTGATACGTTTACTTACCCGCCGAAGGGAGGGCGAGTGGAGCGCGGGGGTGGCGCGGGGCCGAAGCCACACTCAATATTTGCCCGAGGGCGCGGACCATCGCAAACCGCAGGCTACGAATTTATTTCGTTCGGCGGCAACATCCAACATTATTATGATTTTAAAATTAAGTGTTGAAAAGTAAATGTTTTATAAATAAAATTCCAAACATGTTAAAAAGTGCACCTGAATGCACGAATGACTTGTTGAAATTTTAATAACTTCAAAATCAGAAAAATATATTTTGTATCTAAAAAACACACAAATGAAAAATTATTGGATTATTTGGGTACCAATACCAAAAGTAATCAAAATATAACAATTACAAGCAAATGACACTCTAATTACATAATTTCAATGGACCGCACTGTTTAATTTCACAAAACATATTTTATTTAAAATTAACGTTTTTTCCCGCAAATACGAAAACCTTGCGACAGCATTACTGTCAAAAAGTATCTCAAATCTTGGTACATTGTTGGACGAAAAGCTTTCATTCGTTCCACACGTCTATGAAATGACCAGCTATGGAATGTCTCGGTTTTCAATTAAGAATGGTTCACTTAAATCTTTTCGAATTGTAGTTCGAATTGTTAGTCTGTAGCAACTTTGAATTTGTATACCCGTTAAATAAATGAATTATGATTTTCTAATGAACATTCTTAATTTAACTACTTATTTAACTGCATTTGTTTTGTACCATGTTCTTGCGCTAAGTACCAGCTGACGCTGTTTCTTGTAAATATTTTTAAATGTTGATCTTGTCGATACATTCCGAGGCTTAAATAGAAGAATGATGAAACTGAGCTATAATTGAGGAACTTGTGCCGTTCTGTGTTTGACCATTTTTTTTATTTTTTGCTTAATTTTTAAATTATTCAAATTTATTTTATGATTTTCTCTCCTCATGCGCTTCAAATATATTGTTCTTCTTATACACATATGTACTTCTACTAATTTTGCAATAAAAAAAGTCAATTTAAAAAAAAAAAAAATTTCTTTACATATGTTGACACGCGGGTTTTAAATATTTAATTAGTTCTTGCGGAATCTTACCTTGCCGGGACTAGATATTTTGGGACAGACTGGTCTCCTACATTTCTCGAGTGTAATGCGGGGTTCTTCTTATGTTATATGTGTATAATTCAATAAATAAAATTTAGGTTAGTGGTACAATTAAAAAGCATGTATTGTATCTTATAAAATTACAATCATTCTAAAGTTATAATATTAATTAATGAATAAAACAACCTTATGAATATGGTACATAAATAATACAAATAGACAAGAAATGGAATTCAAAAATAGAATAATACAGGTGGTGTTGGACAGTAACATAATCAATTAGCATTGAATAAAAACTGACGTGAGTTCCGATGGAAACTTTAAAATAGTTATTTTTGTCTTTCACGATTGGTGAAGAAGTTTTCGTAGTGTATGATAGAACGAAAATGTCTATTAAATATGTTGCTGGAAGACTGATGATATGGTTTAAAAATTTTATATCAAGAATATGTACTTTTTAAAACTTCTTATCCACCTACAGCGATGACAGTGGTTTTACAGGAAAACTAAGTTTATAAAGTTTACACTGTCCATTTTAGTTTTACAGAATATAATTTTAATTGTCAAGATTGTTCAACTGAATCACTGAATATTAATTTTTACTTTTACCAGTTAATTTAATTTAATTTTTACCAGTTACCGAACAAATTCTAACATGGTCGCTTCACGGAAACTTCCACTCGCTCCCGACACGAGACGCGTGCATGGTGATGGGCGCACCGCACAACCGAGATCTGCGCAATCATGCCCCGGCGAGGTGAGGGGTCTCACGCGTGTGCGTACTGTGACAGACCGTTTTCGCAATGTAATAATCACGCATCCGGCATCGGCGTGTCGGGATAGTTAAACTGATAAGTTGTATTTAATCAATTGACCGGTGATCGCTTTATCGAAATAACGCAGGTATTTCAAGTTAGTATCAGTTTTTGCGAGAAGGTGTTATAGAGTATCTAAGGTGACGCGTGAGGGCCATAACTAAACTAATTAAAATTGGAGCCGGTCTTATGTAAGTGTTTGGCGTTGTCGGAAGACTTAACACGCGAGATATGTGGCCCTATTATAAAAAAGAACGACTGGTTGCGAACAATCGCAGGTTATATCGTCGCACGGGGTGATTCTCTGCGCCATTCTTATTATTAAGCAGTATGTAGCTGACCGATTGTCGCGCTCCCACCAATGACGCTTACCTGTCTGGATAAAGCAGCTCTGCAGCCAAGGATCGAGTGCGCTAGCTAATGTAGTTCAACCATACCAGGAGTGAGTCACCTATGTATAATATCTTAGGATTTTTTGTTTAGTGGCAACCGTTTTCCGTTATTATTCCTTTATTCGGACTATTATTCAGACCTTCGCTAAATAGAACCATTCCATCACAGTAAAGTCTAATTATCTACGCTTAGATATTTATTTCATTAGTTAATGGTAGCGTGTACGATTATTAGATGTATTTGTTTTGATTTATAGTACGTCGTGCTATTTTCTCGGTGGACACATTTTATGTTGTAATTACAAAATGGCGGGCATCTGCAGCCCATTAATACTGTAGCCACGAATAACCCTCACACATAGAAGAGTCCCGAATTCGGATTTTAAACAAGTGAGAATTGATATAACAATGGGCGATCCTCATACGGCAGCTCGAGGAAGCTTTAAACTTATTTCATTTCATTTTGGAAAACCAGGGTCTCGTACGAATCTCTGACTGAATTTTCGCAAACCTTTTAATGATTTTTGAATGTCTGATTTTGTGGTAAGGTGATTTATGAACTAGGAGAAAATCGAATGTAAATGGGATATTTATCACTACCATGAGGGTCATCTACCACCGTCCAGACTAAGCTGGGTACTAACGCTGCATTACACAATGAAAGATCTACCGCACTGACACGGTGGTTTGGGATGTGGAAACGAGTAGGAGATCTGTCATTCAGAATAGAGACCGAATTCATCAAGCAAATTAACAAATCAGCAATATCTCTGCCAGATCTATCGTTGCAGTCAGAACCCCAATGACTCTGGTGGAAGTTGAAGTCACCCAAAATGAGTAACGGATTTTGGAGGCGAAAAAACATTGTTCGAGGTAATGATTTTGAGGGACGATTAAATGGAGACGTGTACAAGCAAAGCATTGTAATACCGTTAATCTTTACGGCAACTACTTCGAATGGGTAACCGGAGGGTTTAACGTTCACTGGGGTGAAGGGAATAGAATTGTTGATGAGAATGGTGGAACCGCCTTTGCCATCTTGTCAGTCATCTCAAAGGCAGCGATAACCCCGGACCCTACAATGCTAACCCAGACTCAGCCATGTCTCAGAGATACTGATATTTAATTGGTATTTAAATTTAGAAGAGAGACAATATCGTGGCTATTTGACTTGATACTGCGGCTATTACACTGAAGGGTTCTCTACACAGATATAACCATTGGGAATAAGAGAGTTTAGTGATGAAATAAGTGTAGCAACGTTGGACGGTAAGGAGTTATTATTTGAAGGTTCGAAGGAAAGAAGAGTTGTCAGAGTAATGTTTTTGAAAGATTATTTAATGGTGGGTTAGAGGAACACGAGGGAGTAGATAATGGAGTGGACTTTAAACAATGGCCATTAGGGGCTCCTGGTGGATCATTTCTATTAGGGTAAATTTGATGAGAATCGTGAAGTTTCCAGGTAAAATTTGACTTGGATTTTGGTATTTCGTACACTTTTGTAGGATGAAACTGTAGTGGCTAAGTTAGCCGAAATTTAAATGATGCTGGGAGGTTGTGCGGTAGCATCCGCAAAAGTGGGCAAACATTCTAGATTCTTGTAAATATGATGTATTTTTGGCTACCATATATTGCTTTATGTTATTTTGTCTTATTGCTGTATGATTACCAGTGCAATTCAAACAGATTTGTCCTTCGAAAGTGAGCATAACTGTCTGAGAAGGTTTCTGTAACGATTCCAGCGGATGTATCTTTGTAGTTCAAATGTCTAGTCTTTACAACTTTGCCACTATTTTGGGGAGCAGAGATAGATAGAATGAGACCATATTCTGAAAAATCAGTGAAGATACCATGCACGAGACCCATGCGAGTAACATTGTAGATAGGAATGAAAGCCTTGAATTTGTTATTTTGAATAATATCAAAAGATTGAACAAAATGATTAGCCAATAAAGCGGATTTAAATTCAACGGAGATTTTATATCCGCCTTCTACTCTGACACCGCCCTAGCAGATGCCAGGAGTGTTTTGCTGGGAAATATATTTTCCAAAATCAATCGGACATTCCTGCTCTATTCTTTGGACACAAACAAGGAAAGGAGAGACAGCTGAATTTGGGTACAATAGTTGGGGATGGGTTATATTATCAGAAGCAGACGGTAGATCAAAGGTCACGGTTCAGGTTGGAGCGGGAGAGATAGGAGGAGATGAGATGATGCTGGTTGTCTTTAAAGAGTTATTTATTTGTCTTTACTGACTTTTTCAACTTTCCTTTTCTTAGATGTTATAAAAGAAGTATCGTCTGAAGATTCTCCATTTTCTTAAAGAGGTATTGGAAACGAAAAAGGATAGATGGAGGAGGAAAAGAGTCAGGATTATCCGGAGGAACCATTGGACCTGAAAATTAAAACAATAAATTGATTCAACTGAAAAAAGCGTAGATGGCCAAAATGTGAGAAAATTATAGAAACAAGTGAATTAATAATACTAAAGAAGATAAATAAGACTGACAGACATATATCGATATATGAGACTAAATAATAATTAACAATTAGATTAAATAATTGTTTTATTTCATGTTGTGCTACCTTTTGTATAAATTCATATATACGGGTAATAATAATATTTTCTTTAAAAACTACACTATTGTCTGCAGTTGAAGAGTCAGCAAAATGTTAGTGGGTGTTAGGTCTCGATTAGCCCTCGAAAATATATTATTTCCAAATATACCTACTGCATACAATTTTCCAGGTGAACATCGTATACGCTGAACAAGTGTGTACAGTGTTGTAAATGTTCCTAGATCAGTGACATTCCGATATCATTGACCTCGGAAGCCACGCGCTTTATAACAATACGATAGATTTAAAATATCGTGTTTATTATTCCCAATTGTCCATTCGCTTCTTTTAGTTTTTAACTGCTGTGTGTTTTTATTTTGAAACGCTAAAATGTGTAAATTGTGATATTCGATTCTCTTAACTGTCCTTAATATTTTTTTAATTATAAAAATTGTTAAACTTAACATTTTTATCTTCGTATTGTATGTACGTATGTATGTATATTTTTTATTTAGTTGTAAAAATTATAATACTCTTACATCTAGTATACAACACTATATATTTTTTTAAATTATATCGTATATCAATTAGCATTACGTAAGGAGATTATAAATACAAATGAAAATAAACACATGAAAAATGATCAGTTATTAAACTTAGATACTATATATTTTGCACTTAACCTAGAAAAAGCAGTAAGACTAGTCGCTTCCTTCACATTGGCTGGTGGTTCATTGAATAATTTGCAACCTTAATAGAATAAAGTATTTAGTGTTCCTGCCAGAAGTGTTCCTTGTGGATGTCTAAAATCGCATTGACTTCTCGTAGGATACATGTGGACCTAAAAATTATATTTTTTATTCATATATGATGGCAATAATCGATTTCTAATTTTGAATATCAATACTAGAACATTTTGTATAATTTGTTTAATTGACATTCATTTTAGTTGTTTTAACATATAACTTAAGAATGTGTTCTCCTAATAATAAAGTTGTATCAATGTGTCCAAAATTTAATAAAATCAATTGATAATTCTGGTATCTGGTATCAGAATACTCAAAAGTATTTGAGATTCCGTAAAAATAAGGTAGATGGCTCTTTCAAATAATGGAACGATTAAATGTATTAATATCAAAAAGGTAACACATAGGTTCGAAAATATCGTCGTTGTAGCATAGTTGGATAATGCACCTTCCCCGGTTTAGAAAGAGATCCAGGTTCGAACCCCGGTGGCGCAACAACAACATTTTTCGATAAAATTGATTTTATATGTATATCTTTCTAATTAATATATTTAATTCATATTTATTCTTATGTATCTATTACATTTTAAAATAGTCTTCATTGTTACATTTTGAATTATTTGAATAATTTTTCTTATCAGCTTCATTTACCAAAAATAGTACTATTGAACAATAATTAACATGCGGGGTGACGATAGAATTTTACACTAATTACGATATTTTTAAGTTTAGTTTTTTTTCTATTCTCCTTAAAAATCAACTTTTTGGCCATTTTGTCATTAAAATATGTTTATTAAATTTTAGTTTATTGTCAATTATTACTCTTAAATATTGTTTTTCATTCACCTCTTCAATGTCTTCAATATTTATTTTTCATGAATACTAGTAATTATTTTCTTTACCAATTGTCATGAATTTACGTTTGGAGATGTTTATTTTAATTTCTTACTATTGAACCATATAGCTATCAGTTCTAGTTCATTCTGAACTCTATACGTACATTCATCAATATTATTTCTAGTTATTATTTTATTACGCAATTTTCAAGACATTTTGTTGTGTAATTTGTATAAACAATGAACAATATAGTACCTACTTGAATTGAATTTAACTAAATTAGTACACATCAGAGTCATAATTATAATTCGTCGTATTAAAATAAAATAAAAAAAGATTGTTGATGAAAGATGATACACCTAGAAGTTTACCGTTTGCAACCCTAAATATCACATACAAAATGTGTAATAAATGCAAAGCTTAGCTCCATCCAAAGCGAACAACCCGTCCCCGTCCGCAGCCAGCGAAGAAAGGATTATCGGAACCGTTGGATTGGCACGTGACTCCCTGTAGGGAGAACCGACACATCAGATTACGTCAGTAAGTTACTTCACTGCATTTCTGAAAAGTGAGCACTTTACTGTCCGAAAATAACTAAATGCACTACTTATTTTATAATCGCTTCTGGTGTAGCGGCTCTTTGCACTCGCAGTGGTGGCTTCGCAGCTCTTCTATCAATAAGATTCTTAATGAGTGGTATAGGCATATGATTTATTTTATATATTTAGAACAACTGTTTATTTGAATACAAATATAGGTACATATAGTTACATTCAACAACATAATAAAATAATAGAGTTTTGCACCGCCAAATAAGAAAGATCTTGAATTATGAGGGTGCCTACCGTACAAACTATATTGTATAAAATAATAATACAATATTAAATAATAACTATATATTTATTTTTTTAATGTTAAGAAATTGATCGAATTACAACTTAGAATAAGAAATATGTCAAATACATACTTATTTTGAAGACTTTTAAGCCATTTTTGAACCTCTTTTTTGTACACATTTATATATAGAAGCAATGTACTCGTACTATACATGTCTCTGTCCTATTCCCAATTCGGACATTTTAAAAACAAAATTTAAGTTAATAAAATAAATTAAAGGAAAGTTTCTATTGATGATTTAAAATACGTTAAAATATTCTCCACAATCCGCATCATATGAATAATCTAGATAGTATTTATTTGTGAAGTTAGGATTTTTCAAAACATCGAAAATTGCAAACAATCAAATTTAGACAAAGCACAAAAAATTGTCATCGCCGAAACTCGAATCCAGAACTTTATATTCTTTATAACCTATACAAAAGTCCCCAAATGTCATCTCATCTACGTACGTTTGCTTTGCCGCAATAATTATTTCAAGTAGTCACTTTAAAAATAAATAAATCTATTTAAATTGTTTTATTTGAGGCGGAACTTCGGTTCCTTCTAAAATATTGCTTCTCAACTAAAATTAATATAATTAGTTACACTAATGTATTCTGAAAACAAAATGAACTAGAAGTCCTGGCGCCACCGAGCAGGTAATTAAAAGTCACCTGCAATGGAAAAAACAACGTCTCATTAATAAGGTAACATGTTATGTAAACGAAATCTGTCGATACTGTATAGTTTCCAAATAACCTAATCGGTTAACGCCGCCTACAGATAAGCTTTCTCCCAATAGTTCCGGGCTCGAGTCCCGGTGATGACTATATTTTTTGTATGTACCTTTCTAAATGATCTTTTTTTTAAAATTTAATTTGATGTTCAATAATTTAATTACAAGAAATGTAAGTTTTAAAGGAATAAACCATTTCTAAAATAGACGCGAGTTAAAAGGCTAAGGATTAAATATAAGAAGCCAAGAGGTAAATCAATGGGGTCGGTCAGACGAGAGGAAAGGCGGGCAACAACACCCCTGCGAAAAGTGGAAGAAAAGTATCCATTCTTTAAAAGTAGCAAAATGGCTATTATATTTCACCTTTTCGGCGGTCTTTACAAGTGCCCCATCTCAACAACACAAGCGGGGGAACTTTTTCTTAAGCACCGGAATACGGAATTCGGCCGCGCTAAAATATATTACTCTTTTTATTATCAAAATAGTATAAGTGATACATACATACATTTTGACTAAACTTATTTATTATTAATAATAGCAAAACGAATCACTTTTCAATAATACGATGTGTGAAATGTTCCGTGTGATCGGTAACACCGACACTTCTTCGGCCAATCTTTCTGTTATATTTATTTATGTCGATAGCGTGTTGTTTCGAAAAAATTGAAATTTATGTTTTCAGATGCTGGGATAATTAGAATTCTTCCTTTTGAGAAAATTCACGTACGCCAGTTCATTGAATATGTGTTTACCTTTTATCGTATACTTATTAATTGGAGTGAGATATGATAAAATTGATTGTTTTAAATCTTATACAAAAGTGATTGTGCGAACAATATAGTTGCATGAAAAACATCCTTAATACAGGCATGTTACGTTTTAGCATAAATAAATCATATGTAGAATAATTGAAATAATTATAATAAAGTTACACAGATTTATAACCTTTGATATGTGGTGTTGGAGATACATTTTTCTACACATAGGTTCTAAATAAAGTAACTTTTTAAAGGAAGTCATTTTTCTTTGATGTATTAATTAGTACCCTGTGCAGTTTCCAACACTTATGCGATCACTCGCAAAATTAATTTGATTGATCGCACAAGATATATTTGTGTATATGTGTGTTTCCTAACATATTCGGTTGTAAAATACGTGGAATCAGCCTCCACACTTGATTGACCTGACTAATAATGGTATCAAGTATTTACTACATGTAGCATCTCAGCGACAACATTAGGTAGGCTATAGTTTCAATTTTGACCTCCGCAGGTGTCAGAAAAACTGAAAGACTTGCTGCCATAGCAAACACAGTGGCAAAAACAACTTTCTTCTATTATACTCGTATATTTAACTGTCTCCAGTATATGGCTGTATAAAGACTGCTCGCATGTAGCTCGGTTTGCGAAATAAATATATGAAATATCTTTAATACGCCATATGTAGATATTCCGTATTTTTATAATAAGGCAGAAGAGCGTTTTGTATAATATGACGACCCAATTTGGATAAAAACTAGACGTGCAGTATGTGTGCACCAAGCCGTGGATATGTGATGATCGTTTAAGAATATTAGTGAATGTTGTGACGTAACATCTTATGGTCTCTCTGTTTTGTTTTCTTAATGCGCACTATTTTGATGAGGTTAAAAGATTTTTCAATTTGAAAAAGTACATCACCATATAGTGTTTAATTGGATGGCTTGATTATGCAGAAATATTAAGATATATCCATTGAATTTTACTTTAGAGACATGCTAGCAAAGTGCACAAAAGTTTTAAAAATATATTTTATTTTACAATCTAAATCATTTCAAATGTACATAGTACGGGCATAATGGCGAGAGAGAAGATCCCGATATCCATAATCCCAATACACCAATATCCTAATAATAAATCAATTTCAATTCTTTTGGTTCTATATTTAATTTTTCCAAATAATTGGACGATCGTTTCAGATGTCTAGGCCATTATCAACTCTTGTTAGATCAATAAACTAAATATTTACATGTCCGATCACCACTATATCAAATTATATTGTATTGTATTCTATTATATTATATTATATTAGATAAAGTAAAATATTTTTAATAGCTTTTAGAAAGTATGTACATAATGTGTATTTCCACTTACAGCATTATTTCTTATTTCTAGTCAAATTCTACAGATGCCTCATCTAACCTAATTAGGCTTTGTACAGAATATGTAAGAACATATTTGAAATAGTGCATAATAACATATTATATGGAATCATTAAAAATAATATCAGTATAAATAAAAATAAAATATATTTATTATAAAGATATGCATGTAAAATCAATTTTATATGTATACCTTTCTAATTAATACATTTAATTTGTATTTAAAAAAATATCACAGAGCTATTTTCTGAATACTTAGAACTTTACAATAAGAATGTGTTCTCTTTAATAATATATCAGTATAAGTAAATAGAAAAAAATAAATTATGTGTTTATTTATAAAGCCCACTCAGCCCTTGTGTGGATAAGCATAGCTATACAAAATTACGGATTATTTATTTGTAGTGTTTCATTCTGAATAGATGCTATTACGTTTGTGTAATAATAATTTACAAATATGATACTTCCTCAAAATAAAACGATTTATATAATTTAAATTGTTTGCAAATTAATTCTGACTTTAATTTATATATGCAACTTACACTACACGTTATTAGCCCAAGAGATTAACACAAATGTTCTATTTGTTTTTTATTTCTATACAAGCACTACGGAGTATCTTTAGCACTCGGTTTGTCGGGATTTAAGGAAACCGAAATATGGATTATTCGGCATATTAGCTTGAAGTTATTCGGAATTCTCGCTGTCGGAATGTTAGCTTATCGAGATTTTTTCTAAACGATGATTAATATCCCGACCGATTCCCGAATAAATCGATATTGGCTAATCTAAATTTTAAAATTACTTTATGCTGTCGGGATTTTGGTTCTTTGGATTTCAACGGGGTAAAAAAAATGAAAAGGTGGTGAAAAATAAAATGAACGATAGGGGAAGAATATAAGTATTAAATACAGCAACGCTAGATACATCTATAGACGGATGATATTTAATCAATTTAAACAGCCTTAAAAAAAAAACAAGAATTCCAGCCCACATTATCATTTGTTCATTACGACGTAGAACGAGAGTGTAAATTGAATAGGATATACATTTATATACATACTTATTCAAACAATGTATTTTTTGTTTACCCTACTAAATGAAACTAGTAAAGGTATTTGGTTCATTTTTAAATAAAATTTAAAGTTACTATAAAGTAACACCTACTTTTGGTAGAGACGTTTTTTAATAAATATTATTAATAATACGTTAGTCTTCTCCTTTGAAGCGTTTCACCCCTATGGAGTGTTCTTGGCATTATCAAGAAATTAACATTGGATTTACATTTATTTTTATAAATATAATGCTGAGTAATCAAATTGAGTATGAGTGTATGGGTGAGCGTTTCTCTAATTATTTTTCAACATGTACCTACACATTTTAGTCATTGCACCTTTAATTTATTTTAATTACGAGTTTACATTCTGCTGTTAAAGTACTTTAATTCTGATATAGAAGGGAGAATATTTGTCTAAAGGATACATATATATATATATATATATATATATATTCACATACATACATACACTTATATTCATCCATATGCAATGAATTATTTCGTTAGATTTTAAGAATCTCGTTAATATACTTTTAAAATCAGCAATGTTATCTTTGTGGTTAAGATTCATATTTTTATTTAATATCTTTGTTTTATTAACCACTTAGTTGAGTTTAAATACATCTACCGGTTTCGAAAAATACCATTTTCTTCTTCAGGATGTCATAACTAACTAAAACATATATTATTGTTTCTTTGCCAGAATCTATTTTTAAAAAAAAAAAATTTAGTACCTAACTCAAATCATTACTTAATACAAATTTACTCGAATAATTTTTAGGAAAAATTTTAGAATGGGACTCGTAGTTAAATTTAGTTGGTTGTTTATAATTTTTTGATTAGTTTTACACGCTTTATTTATCTCCAACGATTCCAAATTATTTAATTTGTGACCAACACCGTTTATATGCAAAATTGACAATCCCAATTTTTTATCAAAATCATGACCATTTTCTATCAAATGATTAGAAAATTCTGA
This sequence comes from Eubasilissa splendida, assembly GCA_031772225.1. Lineage (NCBI taxonomy): Eukaryota > Metazoa > Arthropoda > Insecta > Trichoptera > Phryganeidae > Eubasilissa > Eubasilissa splendida. The sequence continues at coordinate 51,075,506 of CM062845.1, forward strand.
AAACCCACTATTGTTCAAACATCTCAAATGCTCCCTTACTCTTATATTAAAATTTCTACCCGTTTTACCAATATAAAATTCAGCACAATCCTTGCAACCAAGTTTATAGACACCAGAATTGTTAAATTTATCATCGTTGTCTTTAGAATTTATGAGTAAATTTCCTATACTATTATTTGTATAAAATGCCGGTCTAATGTTTCGTGGTAGGTGTTTAGATATTTGATTCGAAAAGTTATTTATGTATAAAATCCTACGCCAATAATCATTATTATCATTATGTTTTATCTGTGATTTATATAAAAATTGATTATTATATTATTTTAATTTATTTTTTAAAATAGTGTCTATCAAACCTGTATTATACCCGTAATTAACTGCTATTTTTTTAATTGTATTCAATTCAATATTGAAATTGGATGTTGACATAGGAATATTGACTAAACGATGTATCATGGAGTGGAACCCTGAATGTTTGTGTGATAATGGATGATTAGATTCATTGTGTATGATAGCATGATTTTGATAAAAAATTGGGATTGTCAATTTTGCATATAAACGGTGTTGGTCACAAATTAAATAATTTGGAATCGTTGGAGATAAATAAAGCGTGTAAAACTAATCAAAAAATTATAAACAACCAACTAAATTTAACTACGAGTCCCATTCTAAATTTTTTTCCTAAAAATTATTCGAGTAAATTTATATTAAGTAATGATTTGAGTTAGGTACTAAAAAAAAAAAAAAATTTTAATAATAGATTCTGTCAAAGAAACAATATATGTTTTAGTTAGTTATGACATCCTGAAGAAGAAAATGGTATTTTTCGAAACCGGTAGATGTATTTAAACTCATTTTAGTGGTTAATAAAACAAAGATAAAAAATAAAAATATCTCGTTAATAATTTGAGAATAATATGATTATTAGATAATAATAAAGTTAGTATGTTTCCTCTTTTGGTTTAGTGAAAATTTAAAAAAAAGTTATTCAAACATAATTAAACAATGCATAATAACACATAAATTTAAAAAATGTATGTAATTAAGTAAAGAATCACATGAAGTCACGATTTAAGCATGTAATACTAAAATTGAGTCCAGCAGTGCATTTTACATTTTTTACAGATCAATATAATATATAATAATGTCATCCAGTCATTACAATAAAGTTTTCACATTTAGATCGCGCATTGTAGAATTTACTAATAAGTATCTATATATATTTTTACATATTTAATATATATATATATATATATATATATATATATATAAATCCCGCTACAGTTTTGGCAATGTTTCACTTCGCATCCTTTTGCCTACCATTACTTATGGTAGGTTTAGAAAAAAAAGCGTTGTGAATGTTGGTAAAGTATAAAATAAAGGTACAAGATAGAATGTATGTAAGTAATGTATAAGCAGCATACAACATAACAAAATTAGTTTGAACGTGATATTACAACACAAAGAAGAAAGCAGAAGTACAATAGTTGTTTAGAGTTTAAAAATAAGAGTTCTTTATTATAATTATTACAGATTACATAAAAGTAGGTTATCAGTAGCATCCTTTAGTCGGCTGTGCACCGAGTACTCTACTGCACTGTACCTGTACTGAACTGGTCTCTTTATTAGTACCCGTTCCCTTTATTTCTTTAGTATGTCTTAATATCCTTAACACAATAAATAGGGGATCACCTCAATACACCGATCGCTGGAATCTACTTAAAATAATTCCCGCGCGGGAGAGATTTTCCTCCTATAAGATTACGGTGAGAAAAAGGCAAGCGGGCCGAGCGCGTTCCCGGAGCGGAAGAACCGCCGACAATTTTGCGCCATTTTGCCAAAAAGGAAGATTCAAATATCTCAATTCAATTTCTTCCGGAAGTGCATTGCGGGCGTTTTCTACCTCGCGCTGTTATTTTTTGTAGAGTGTATTTTGGAGTTTGTTCCGCGCGATCGGGCCATAAAGGTTGTAACCCGTGAGCATTTTTGTAGGTACCTACATTCCTGGCGCGGGCGCTGTTGAGGGCGGATTTATGTTCACATTGTAAAAGTTTTACAAGTGGGCTGGGGGCGTTTGTTAGCGATCCCGGGGCGGCGGGGGGAGGGGGCGGCGGGGGCAGCGGCCGCCCTCCGAGAGCAAACAAATCAAAGTGAAGAAGTGTGAAGTGGCCCGAGGCGGAATCGCTTACCGAGCTGGTGAAGGGCGGCGGATGGGGGGGGGCGGTCGGGGGGGTTCCCGAGGATCAAAGTTGATCATTTTTTTAATGTTCGGAAACCTGCGAAATGCGAGGAGTCGCTAAATATTTACTTGTTACTTTAATTGTTCAAATAAATATATTATAATTATATAATATATGATATATATATATATATATATATATTATATGTGTTGGCATTAAAGCAATACATACATTTATAATTGCTTATGCGAAAAGAAAACATCATCAAAATAGGTAAACTGGAAATGCTTAACGAAACTACAGTCGACTGCGACATGTACCTATCTTTGTTTCTAGAACAGGGTAAAAACAGTGTACGAATTGAAGAGCGGTGACAAATTAACAAAGTTAGTGAGTCTGAGACAGTTAAATTGCATTCCAAGCAATGCCCGAACTTTCCTTCTCATTCTGCAAATTCCTCAGCTAATTTGATGAGAATCTCTAAACATAATACAAATTCCAACAAAACCAATTCATTTATGTCTCGAAATGGTATTTTTACATATTATTTGTATCTATTCTAGTGCATGATGCGCAAATCTTCTAATACCACATTTTATTTTAATTCAGCAACATTCTCTTTCCTCCGCGAGTAGACCATATTACATTTTTTTTTTTAAATAATTCAATCAATGTTTTAGTTAACTAAAATAATTTCACAATAAATCAAAACATGTATATGTGTCAATTTTAAGTTGTCAAGGTCTAGTCAATTTTAGTGTAAAACGTTTGCGATATAATACCAATATCGAGCAATATAGATTGCTGGTACTAGGCCCTGCGGGCAACTTAGTTGCAGCCGCTGTGCAGTCACTACAATTGTCTCAGAAATTAATAAAACAGGAAAGTGAGCAATAATGTGGTGCGATGCAATTAAAATAATAAAATGGTGCAGATAAATTTTTATTATTTTATTAAATTGACAATTTTTTTTCTCTATGCCCAAACAATGTTATACATTATTTATACATAGTAATTTGTATCTGTAAAAAGTGAAATAAATATTGGTAGAAATAATGTGTATGCTAAAATAAAAATAATATCTATTAGGAGAACACATTCTTATTGTGAAGTTGTATAAATATTGTTGCTGTAGCGTAAAGAATAAAACAAATGTTTAAACAATTGTACGTGTTAACATCCTACTACTATTCATACATCTTCATCGTGAACTTCTTACGGCAGATGAAATTCATTTACTCTCGTATTGTCCTCTTTCTTCACTTTTTTCAGCTACTAAGACGAAAAGATATAACAACTAACATATCATTTGTCCATGTGAGAGATATTAATTTTATTTACATTAATTAAATTCAAATACATTAGGATATCAGTCATGAGAAAAAAACAGATAACCCTCGGTGCTGGTATTTCTACCAAATTTGAATTGTTCTAAGGTGAATATTATGTTCCAGGCTGATTTTGTTTGGCCGCCATTTTGATTTAGCAAATATTTGTCAGTTCATATTTGGTAATCGTAGAGAGTAGTTGATTACAATTTAGTATGAAGTATCTAACGCATATGTTTTGCAGCTCAGTATTGATGAACTCGACTTGTGGAAAAAAATCATAATGAGTGACGAAGATTATTTCAACTTTCAGCCGCTTTGTTAATAAACAAAACAACCATTATTGTGGTACTGAAAATTCTCAATTGATTCACTAACGACCTTTATACATGTTCCTAGTGACTGTATGGTGCAAGAGGCAACGCTGTAACCATTAATGGTGATCGCTGTCGTCACATGTTGGAAATTGGTTATCGATTGGGCCTGCAACATATGTGGTTTCAACAGAATTGTCACCTCACACATAGCCCGAGCTACGCTTGAAATTTTGCGAGAAATTTTTCCCGGCGAATAATGTCAAAAAGTAGTGATATCGACTGGCCTCTTGATTGCCTGATTTAACGGCTGGCGACTATTTTTTGTGGGGGTACTTGAAAGTAAAGGTCTACGTTAATAAGACAACAACAATTCCGATGTCGCAGAATAATATTCGAAATGAAATTGCTGAAATAACACCAGAAGTGTGCGAGTATGTTAAGAAAAATATGGTTAAAAGAGCACACATTTGTGCCGCTGCCGGAGGCGGCCACATGGCCGATGTCATATTCCATATATAATTGTAATAAACCAAATAATCGATAAATAAAAACCAAATAAAAAAAAAAATCGTGTTTCATTTCCTAGTTATTTAAAAAACATCGGCCTGACTGCTGCCCTTTACACATTTAGTTAGAGACGCGTACACGGAATACGTGTCACATCAATATTCTTACTATTTTCAAACTAAGCTAAAACGCTTGTGCTATGAAAATTGGACTAACTTAATAGCCTCCTGGAACGAGGCTCGAACCCCCGACCACTAGATAACTAGGCGAGTATCGTAACCACTAGCACTTGCATACATATTTGATTGCCTTCACAGAATTGCAAATCTTCACATTGAAGTGTGAAATAAAAAGTCATAGAAAAAGAGACTCATGCGGAACAACCATCCGTTATCAGCCTGAATATTATAAACTTTTATTATGCTTTGAATCCTCAATTTTCATTATTCCTTCTGCAGTAAAGTAGGTATCCATTTTCACCATTCTGTGTCTCACTTATTAAAACATATGTAGTTTCAGGATCAGGTAATTTCGCACTTTTCGCATCAGCAATTTGGTTCGAACGATCTTTGTCTCAAAGCCACAGTATTTTATGAGCATGTTTCAATTGTTAACACAAAGCATCTATTGCTTCGAATACCAAACCTTTCGTGATAATATTCATTAATGTTTTCATTTTTAGACTCGACTCTGACTAGCGAGTCAAGGCGACCTTGTGCTTTTTAGAGATAATAAGTGAAGATCATGAACAGATCGGGATTCTCATATGTACCCACTTAATTAGAATTTTTAATGCTTAAAGATTTACTTGAATCGTATTAATAAATTGAAGCCTGTCCAATTCTATTTCTGATGAAGCGACTAAAGTTTATATGTTTCAAAATCGAAAAAACGAAAAATCCAATGAAGAATTTTTTTTCCGTGTGGATTCTCTTGTTATTGTATAGTTTAATATAACAGTTAAAGGATAATTATAATTAAAGAGTCACCGTGCCAAAGTCAGCCTGAGTTAGTGATTTTTGTTTTTCAAGTCAGTGTTCCTTGATGTATACGTTTAATTAATGAAAAACGAAGATTACAAAATAAATATATGTTCTGGTTGAAGCAGCAAACAAACAAAATGCTTCAAGGATTGGGTGTTCGAACTTGTGATAAAATATACGAGTAATGTCCTAAAAAATCTCAAAAAGTAAATTCCAAATTTAGCGCTTAATTAAATAGTTTCCAATGTTTATTTATTCTCACAATCTATCATCATCATCAGCATTGTCAGTCGACTGCTGGACTCCCGCGACGATGACATTTTCTTTGATCCTCACTCATAATGTTTCGAAAATTTCGTCTATCAATCTTGCGCCACCTTTGGGTCGATTTTTAACTCCTAGGTATCATTCAAGGATATTTTTTGCCCATCCTTTATCTCTGCTTTATGAAATGTAATCCGCCTGTTACCATTAACGTGTTTAGGAGGGGCCTTCGCCTCGGTCTGCGCTCCTAGCCACATGTATATTTTGACGTCTCTTCAATTATTTCCAGTGTGCTTCCTTCCATACTGCTCTGTGTCGTCTAGAGCTCATGAATCAGCTTAGCAGTACATCATGTATAGAATATATGATTCACTAACACCGGTACAGGTAATGCTCTTCCATTAAGACAAAGTTGCAGTTACTTATAAATACCATCGATATTTAATCCTGTACACGAACTCGTTAGTTCCAGGATTACTTTCATAAAATGCAATTAAATTATGTTAGAAATAACTATCAAATTTAGTTTTTCAGTATTGATCAAGCGCCTAACTTATCTATTAAATATTTTTCAAATAGTGGTACAGGTTACTTGCTAGTACTTTTTTTATAACCTTCTACGTCAAAAGGTATTTTATGGTAATTAATTAATTTCATTTCAGCAACTGAATTAAAAAGATGGCCAAAAGGGAAATTTGATGAGCTATAAAACATTAGAAAACAAACAACAACAAAAAAAGCTTTTATATTGTTTTATTCCAAATGTTTAATATATTAGTAAGCGTTAATGTACCCAATATTTCGTTTTTTCCGATAACTGACTGGTAGTAACTGTAGTACTGACCCACAGAAATGAATATCTCGCAAGGGTTTCGCAGGTTTCCACAGCCGTCTGATAATGATGTAGTCTCTTCCCACCGGTCCTCAGGTCATGGGCTGATTATGATTATGATTATGATATGATAAAATATGATCCAGTACCTTATACGACAAATAAATATCCCCATCAAACTGCTCAAAAATAATGACACTATTTTCTTTTCATATATTGAACAATTATTCTTCTTCTTTCGAGTGAACCATTTATATAATGTGCACGTAGCAAATAGTATAAAGACGAAGGAAAATTATTGTCATTCGTGTACGAAAGTAGAGGAGGTAAGTGTGAGTGTTCGCCTTAGTAACTGGAAAACTAAGTATTAATTTTGCATCCCTTGTGAGAGCGCGGTGATTGGTGTTTATGATACTCGGTAACGATAGTTTCGCATTTCCTTTATGATTATAAATGAATGTACACTCCAGAGGGATAAATTTGAAGCGTTCATCTCTGGAAATATAGTTGTGAAGAAAATACCAAACAACTTTGACATAAGGTTTTTAAATTTACATTTACTTCGCCTGTAACCTGGAAGAATTTTTTTAGTAAACTTAATGTTGCAAACAAAATCATTAACATTCAATTCAATCCGTAAATTTCATCAACTGTGACCAAATTGATTTTTAGCTACCGCGGCAAAATCCACCATTACTTTTAAATATGCACAACTAGTGGTATTACTCATGGATCAATATCATTCAGCGACAAATTTATAAAATTTTCACAGTCGATTTGTACAAAATTCTGCTGGTCGATCTGTAGGTACTATCAAAATAAATACAGATAATGAAGTTAGTGAAGCCATGCTTGAAATATTATTTTACTAATAATTTTCTCTCTCAGTTTTATATAGGTAATCCTTAAATATTTTTCATTATGTTTAGCTTTCTTTATTTTTTCAAGTATTTACTTTTTATTCTGTTGATATCTTGACCCTTTCTTCCGGAAACTGTACACAGCAACTTACACTATTGATTTCCACGTAGTAAATATTTTTTTCTTTATATTTTATAAAACTCTTATATCCTTATCCTTATAATTTTATATGCGGTATATTCATTATAAAATTTATTTTCAGTATGTACATAATATGTATATTTACTTAATAAATCATTAATTAATTCAATGCAAAGTTTATTGATATGCTCAGACCAGTTTAAGAGTTGGTCGATCCAAATGCCAAGGTATTTAATGCTTTTTACTCTCTCTAGCTCCTTACATTTGTATTCTATGTTAGTGTTACAGTTATGAAGTTTTAACGAATTATTGAGATTTGGACTACGAGCCTTATTGATACAGCAATACAAGTAATTACTTTTGTCAGTATTTAATGTGAGAAGATTCATCTCAAGCCACGATTTCACCTTTTGTAATAATATAATAGTTTCCGCAGAAGAACAGGGAAAGAAACAGTATCGAATGCTTTGATTGACAAGTCTTAATTTGTAATTCGGTGAGCAATC